>JAQMYJ010000005.1:27662921-27678272 GCA_030014305.1 Clarias laeviceps
AAAGAAATAAAAATCAGGAACCATCATGGAGTTAGAAAGTGTTCTAAAACTTTTGAACGGTAGTGTATATACAGTAAATATTATATACAAAACAAGTATATGCAGTAACATAATAGATAATGTATATTATCTATAATATAATGTATGTATATTTTGTATATATATTAAGTGTTTTATTCCTTAGTTAACACATTTACACTCTGTTTTGTATATAATATATATATCAGAATATACAAAACAGAGTGTAAATGTGTTAACTAAGGAATAAAACACTTGAGGGGTGTGATGTTATAGAAACATAATGAATGTTAGAGTGGTGGAATCCAGCCTGAAGTGAAGTTGGGTCACGGTTACCCCATGGATGTTGATTATTTTCTCTCACCATCACATCCTAAAATGTTTTATTCCTCTTACAACCCTGCAAATAGACAATGTTAATGATTAGTAATAATTATTACAGAAGTAATCCCTGAAACAAGTTATGTCCTTTTAAAACATACATTATAGCAGCTATAAATACTCATTCCTTTAACAGACTCTTTTATTCAATCTTTCTTTCTTGAGGGTAAAAAGGCAAAGCTTCAGCAAGAAACTGTAATGTGAAGACTTTCCTGTGTGACAGAATTAAAAATTACAGAACAGCTCACGTTAATGATCTCATAGTTGCAGGAAAGCCTTCATGTAAGCCTAGTAGCTAGCTAACCTATCTGTTGCCTTGTTAAACTAGCTACAACATAATGCTAAATAAACCAGATTTGGCAGCTAAGCGAAAATTTTGCAGACTTTTTCATATATGTGTAAATTAATGTCTTAAACATTAAAGTGTTCAACTAGCATCAATCACTTCTAAATTAAGGCTAGCTACTTGTCAAGCTAGCTGTCTAGGATGCTGTCAATTCTGGCTAATAGGCTAATGTGCTAACCAAACACCCAGTTTTGTTTAATCTTTAGATTGCGCTAGGTTTCCGTTAAACGTAAGCTCTGTAATCATGCTTGTTATTTTTTTTTAAGATATATTTTTACAGAATATATGAACTAATTATGAGACAATCACATTAAAAGAGATGCTTATTTGTTAAAGTTTTTTTCCCCCCGTGATATTGGTGAAAATACTCTATAATTCCTCTTGTCTTTCTGTGGCAGCACAACATTGAGTGACCTCGAAAATATAATTTAGAAGAAGTCTCCTGTGTAATTTCTGGACTTGAAGGCTTAGTTGAAATCCCAGCAATGCTCGACCTTATTAAAATTGATTCTGACGCAGAACCTGCTACGTGACAGGCATAGACAGGGTTTGGGTCCAAGCGCAGGGGTTTTATTCAATATATCAGGAGATTATCAGACCGATTTAATTAGGCCAAGTCAATAAACGAAACATACCGGACGTATAAGAGAAATGCCTGTTTGGAAACAAAATGTGCAGTGATGTCACTACAGAAATGTTTTTAGTGAACCTTCACAAAGAATCCCAGAACGTTTGGGCTATTTATGGGAAAACCAGAACGAAATAAAGATGATGTGATGAGTCATGTGATTGGGTTTGTTTGTCTGCGTGTCCTGTCAACTCATAGCAGTTGGTAGCTATTGTATAATAAAGAACGCCTGGACGTGATGTGTGACCTGTCCTTAACTTAATGAGCTACCATTTTAGATGTGGAATGTGTAAAAATCTCTAGTGTGCATACATTTAATTTACATACTGAGTGCCTGCATGCATTATAAAATGTCTGTTTCAAAAATAACCAAAATTAAGTCTTACAAAAAAGGTTTCCTGTTTGAACACTGGATGGCGCTGTTACATAAAACAAATAATAATTAAAAAAAAGTCTTACAAGACTTTGTTTCTCTCTTACAACATTAATGAAGTTACATCTATAGATGACCAATGGTCTGATAAAACTTTTAAGCAGATATTTCCACTTTAACAGCTAACATGTTTCAGGTAGCAAGATTTTTTTTTTAAATTTGTGACTAATTAAGTATAATAAGATAAGATATACCTTTTATTCATCCAACAGTGGGGAAATTTCAAAGTTCTGCTTCATTTTAAGCGCTACAGATATCCCGTGGTCCATAACGTCATCAATTATCTCTTGTGTAAGAAACCTCAGAATACCACTGACAGTAGTATTTACATTAACTATGCCATGTTAACAAAGTTGAATCATACAAGGTGTGTTCGAGTCAGTACGGGAATTGTGAAATTCCTTGCGTATGAAGTCGATTGACCAAATGACATTGACAGATTCACCAATTGACATTTACCGAAGACTTCAAGCACAGTACAGTGATGAGACAGTTATGAGTAAAATATTTAAATGGTGCAAACCTTTTAAAGAAGGCTATGATTGACGATCTTGGCCGAGGTGGCTCAGAGTCTACTGCAGTCGTTCCCATGAACATTCAGCCCCTGATCCTTGAAAACTGACAAATAACCTTTTGGTTAAGTTGCGCAGCTGTCTGTAGATTACAGGAACTTGGCTGGGAGTTATTGCCACATCCCCCGTACAGTCCTGAACTCGCTCCAAGCCTTCTACATGTTTGAATTACAGTATTAAAGAAGTTCCTGGGAGGCCAGCGTTTCATAAATTAAGCATGCGGTCCGATCATGGCTCCGGTGTACTGAGAAAACTTTCTACCTTGATGGAGTCCAAGCTCTAGTGAAACACTGGGAAAAGTGCATTAGTGTAGCAGGGCACTATATATAGAGAAATAAGGGGCATTTTTAATCTCATAACTATGTTCGGTTATTCTGCAAGATCAAAAGTCCCGGTTTGATTTGAACAACCCTTTGAACAACACAATCTTTTTTTTTTTTCTTACATCATTTATAATACTGGCTTTTATTTATATGACTGCAGACAAATGTGCCTGTAACATTTACATCATTAACTCGTATAATCAATGAAATGTTATTTAAATTCTTTTTCTGATATTTCACTTGTAGAGTCTGCACAGGAGTATTGTTTGCACCTCCGGATGGATTCATTTCTTCAACGAAGCTTTTCTTGATGCCAAAGAATTTTTCATGTATTATTTATTTTCCCCTTTCTCCAATGATTATCTTTAAAATTTCATAATTTCTAAATGTCTTTTACACATGTCGCGTTGTTGTTCTCAGTGAAGGCGACTTGGACCCAAGAGAACTTATTAGACTTTACCCAGGAATGACTGTCATCAGTGAAGACTTTAAATCTCAGCCTCCTAACGTGAGCAATGCTAAAGACCTGAGGAAGCTAAATAACGAAGACCAGACAGAGTTTCAGAAGTACCTGAACTTCCTGGGTCTTTATTTAAGAGAGATCCGTGGGACTGAACTGGGCCAGACCTTCCTTCAGGACATTGACACTTCCCTGCTTAGAGTGTACTTAGGGCTTGGACATCATGATGACCTGAACCAGCTTGTGTCTTCTCGTAATTATTGCATGCTGGATGTGTGCATGCCAGACCTGGAGCACCATAAAAGGTTGGAATCTGAGAATGAAAAAAAGTTACTGGGTATAGCATCTCAAGACTAAACAAGTCTTTTTAAGCACCGGTGTGTCTTTATGTTTCAGATTTTTCACGATCGGACTGCTCTATCAAAGCCACGGTCAGCATTTCAATGCAATTCAGGTCTGCTGTTCAATAATCTGATGATTCTTAATAACACCTCAGTGCTGGTTTTGGGTCCAAAAGTACTGTAGATTTTGTATGGTGGTTCCCTACCTATGTTTTTGTATTGGTATTAGAAAAGGTGCACAGTATTCACCAGGGTAGTTGGGATGAGGTACAGAACGTTGGGCGAGATGGCTAGAACTGTAGAGGTAGAACAGGTCAGTGGGGAAGAGCGGATCAGGTTGTGTGAAAAGGTGGGCAGGGCAATGTGGATGGGTGGACCAGGTTAGTGGAAAGGGTTGGACAAAGCAAAGCAGAGGGGTGAGCCAGGAGAGCAGGTACATGCATCATTACTTTATAGGGCAGTATAATGTAAAGGAGGGGAGCAAGCAATTGAGAAAAAGTCGACAAGGGCAATAATGGTGGGCCAGTGTACTATGGAAAAGTAGATCGTCATTATGCATTTGCATAATGTAATTAATAAGAATGACTGGCACAGTTACATGAAATGAATAAAATGTTTTTTTCTATGCAATAGAATCATTCTAAATATAGTGCAGAATGTGCTGAAATAATGAAAAAACAAGCCTGTAATTTTGCTAGACCTGGGTGTGGATGGTGGATGATGAGAGCGTGGATTCCTCCGAGCCAAATGTTCTGCTGCACATTGTAAAAACTCTCTCTCAACTGAAAGAGAAATCTATCATCATGAAGTTTATAGACTGGGCTCTTCAAAAAGACCAAAAAGAAAGTATATTCACACAAACACACACACACACACACACACACACACTCAAATGCAAGTGTTTTATAATCTGAGGTTGGCTTTCATGTGCAGGCTTGACGCAATAGAAGGACTATATATACTGTACATAATGTAATATACCGTATATATATAGACACACAAAAGATCAATTACTATTACTGTAATTTTCATTATCTTTAAATCTTATTATTCTATTTGTAATTTAATTTTATTCTTATTATAAGAATAAAGTTTTATCTATCTAATTTACTAACTTTTATTCCTGTTTTTATAATATGCAGGTTGGAGTATTAATCTTTATTGAGAGAGATCCCGCTGATCAAAGCACATTTCAACCACAAGAAGTGCTTTCCATTTTAACAAACTACCCAGTTGCTTTAGTTTGCTATCTGGAATTTCTGGTCAATGAACAGCAAAGTCAGGTTGGTGCATCACCTCATACACAAACTGTCAGACACATTGATTAATACTTAAGCAATTAATCAATGATAAATATTAAGTTTATAATTAATGTCAAGGGAAATTTAATGGCAGCTCACTTATTTGCATTAGGGGTGTGTGCTGATAGACTATAATACAGATCGTTACATCCTTTCTACAAATGTACTGCATGAAATATAAAAAACATAGGCCTTGTTCACACCCAAATACTGTACACGATTTGGCATGTCAAGATTGGAATCACTTTGCCTTCATGTAGTCTAAACAGTAAAAAAAAACACATTGGATGCCCCACCCTTTGAAATCAGATATCAAACTGTCCATCACATCACTGGTGACACGATGGCGAGGTTCGAGTCTATACCATCACCTGGCATGGATGTCGGAAGAAATGGGGATGGAAATGGAAAACAATGTTTCCTGGACAGAGGAGAAAGTTAAATGTCTGATAAGACTTTAGGAGGTGCATGAGAACAGACAAAGCTTGATAGAATGGACAGAAACAGGGCGATGTATAAGGAAATATCACGCTGGATGCGAGTAAAGGATTCAGACAGAAGTGACAACAGAGTCAGAGGAAGATTTTAAAGTTGAAAAAGTTTTAAAGACTTTAAAAAGAATAAGGCCTTAGTGGCATGATGTTATAAGAAAACATCAGTTAGTGTGCACCTTTATGTAAAACCTTACAAAGTTGATTTTTTTTCCCCCGATAGCCACAAGGTCCAAATAGGGTATAGAGTAAATGTACTGTAATGCTCTTATCATACCTTTAGTTGTTGACATACTACTTTCTAGCTCTCGCTCATTAATTAAACCTCATAGATTATCTTATTAGAAACCATAAACTGCACTGGCACAAACACCTCCCCATGGAAAAAAAACTAAAGTTTTTTCAATATTGATAAAACAACTCATTATATATCTGTTTATTATGATTCTGGATCATTTTGCATTCCTATGAACTAGTGATTTGTCTCGTAGGTGTAACTAAATGCTGTTTTATAAAATTAATCAAAATCTTATGACCAATCAGAATAAATAGATAATATAATAGATTATAATTACATGAGATTAGATTAGATTCAACTTTATTATCATTGTGCGAAGTAGATGTACAGAGCCAATGAAAAGCAGTTAGCATCTAACCAGAAGTGCATAAGTGGCCTATTTACAATAAATAACAATGTGTTATAACAAACCGAAGATGCAGTAGGTAATAATATCTAATATATATCAATAGAAACAAGAAATATCTAAATAGAAATAAATTCAACAGTGCTGTGGAAGAACATATTTGGAAACTTAGTGCTGCTCCTTTTTTTTTTAATACAAGTGCAAATCAGTAAAACCTTTTATTACATTGTTTTCATAAAGAAAAAAAAGGCTTTGTGCAATCTTAACAAGTCTGCCTGAAGAAATTATAGCAGTGTTTAAACTAATCATTTAATACCGTGATGTGAAAAGAAACGCTGAGGCTGAAGCGCAGTTATCACTCTCCAATGTAATCATGTACTGAATGTGCCTTTGTTTTCACTTAAGCTGTGATAGTTTGAGCTAAAGAAGGAGTTTTACACAATTATTTTTGTGCTTTGCATGATTTCTTTAATTACACAAATCAGCAAACTTCCAAAGCCTCACACATTATGGATTTAGAGCAATAGTGTTAGTCTTAAAGCTAAAATGGAACTACAGTTAAAACTACAAGTTAAAATTATGAAAAGAAATAGAAAATATTTCTATAACATCTAAACACTTTGTGAAATTATACACATATTAATGCAAAATATTAAAATTATTGTTTTCATCCTGATTTTGTTCATTGTGATCAGAAAATCTATTGTCTAATAAGACCATGAAATAGTGAGGACAGTTTGTCCACTATGTTTAAAAAAAATCCTTTAAATAATTAGTAAATTATTACATTTATTTTAACAGTTTAGCAGATCACCCAGTTAGAAATTATTATTATTATTATTATTATTATTATTATTATTACTTAGAATGTACAATTTATATACAATATATAAATTAAATATACAAAATGCACATTTCTAAATACAATAAGTAATTTTTTTAAAATAATTAAATAATGAACCCCAAGCCCAGTATCTGTTTTAAAAAAAACTAACACAAACAAACAAACAAACAATAAAGAAAGAAAGAAAGAAAGAATAAAGGATCTTATAAAAATTTCAAAGACTGGAGTTGGATTTTGTACTATTATTTGACATATTATTAGATTAATTTCTATAGCAAAGTACATGTGCCAATACATTATAAAATATTGAACTGTAGTAAATGTTATATAAAATATATATTATATAATATAATGCGAGTGAGGTACAGTAGGTCACTGAACTGAACTGGATTTTAATATAAACCACATATACATACAACCTTAGTTTTTTTTTTTTAACAATAATGATTTTTCTGCAGAAGTACTTTACAAAGTACATGAGGTTATCAGACGAACTATACAAACAGGTGTAATGCTGCATTTAAATTTTTTAGAACCCAACATTAAACAGAAATAACAGACTACAAAGCAGAGCATGCATTAATAAAAAAAAAATAAAAAAAAATCTGAATGGGACATGTGTAGCAAACAAAGCTGGATAATTGAAATGCTCCTGAATTTGAGGGTGTTTTTTTATCCAAGAGCAGTTCAGGACTTTTTTATTTTAGTATTTGTTTATTTCTACACAGCTCACCAAAATCACATGTCAGAAGGAAGCTGTTAGACTTTCAGCACAAATGACTGAGCAACTCTAACAGGATCAGGAAAAACACTAAAATGTGCAAGACAGGGGTTCCTCCAGGACCAGGGTTGAGAACTACTGTCCAATACCACGGGCCGGCACCGCATTAATCTCTAAAATGAACCTTTTGGAAGTTCTTACAATTAAGTGCACAGAATACATTTACAAATAACCTTCCTGTGCTTCCTCAACTTTGAGTAGCTGATCTGTTCTTGCCTTTCATTTTTAAAATGCAAAGTGAGCACATCCCTCTATCACTGCATTGTACAGTTGAAAAAACTCCTCTTTGCCTAGATGGAGAAACACCACACTCTGCTGGCCGACACCTACGCCACTCAGATCCTCCACGCCGATGCAGAGATGCAGAACGCTGATACACACAGGGAGGAAATGAGGCACAAACTGCAGCAGTTCCTGTGGCAGTCCTCCTTATATGATGCTGATGCTGTGCAGGGTAAACAGATATCACGGTGTAACTCGTCTCTGCTACACACAGGCTGGAGAAATTCATTATTTTCCTTATTTCGTCTCATAGAGCCAGAGAGTCGCTTTTGTATTTGAACTGGAAATTTATTTAAAGGTAATCACCAATAAAACAGCGACAAAACAAGACGTTCTACAACCTTAGTGATAACTATAAATGATTAAAAAGCAGCATTACAAAACATATTTTTGGCAAATTGCTGTATCATAAGAGGAGGCAAAAAAACTCCTGGACATGCTGTTATAGGAAAATAAACAACGTTAAGTCGGAAAAAGTAATTCTGCTTTGTTTCAGGCCACATGACACTTTTTGTCCAGACAGAATTGAATGAAACTTTTGAAGTACTTCAGTGTTTGTCTGAAGTTAAACCTGCACTGTTAACGAAATCAAAATGTTAAGTAGAAGCGAAGTTATAAGCAGTTTTGTGCAAGATTTTAAACCACACGTTTTTCCAGCGTACTGCGTATTCGTCAAAATCGTCCACTGAACAGAATTTAATGAAACTGTTGCAGTACTTAAATCTCTGCCTGTGGGTTTAACCTGCACCATAAGTGAAATCAAAATGTTGAGTAAAAGTGAGTTTATGAACAGTTATGTGTCGGACTTAAAAAAAAATAACCGACACGCTGGAGTCGTTTTAACACAAAACTTCATACCGCACAGGGAGTGTATTTGAAGTAGTACAACTTAGTGTAAACAAGGCGTCAGATACTCAACCTTACAGAATGTGATTTTCTTTAATATCATGCTCCAAACACTCACTCACTCATCTTCTATACCGCTTTATCCTGTATTCAGGGTCACGGGGACCTGGAGTCTTTCCCAGGATGCTTAGGGCATGAGGCGGGGTACACTGTGGACCGGGTCCCAATCCATCGCAAGGCACACACACATACACACACTCACACACCCATTCACACACTATGGGCAATTTGGGAACACCAGTTAGCCTAACCTGCATATCTTTGGAATGTGGGAGGAAACCGGAGTATCTGGAGGAAACCTGGAGGAATCGAACCCAGACCCTGGAGGTGCAAGGCGACAGTGCTAACCATGACACCACCGTGCCGCCATTATCATGCCCCAAACGTTGCTTAATAAACTCAAACCTTAAAATTTTTTTTATTGGACTGAAAAACTAACACAATAGCATTTTTCTACATTTTTCAGCCTCGAAACAACAAGACCTTTTTTTAAGAGAGCTTTGTGTATAAAAAAACGTCAAATCAGAAATAAAGAACTGAACAGAACATCAAAGCTTAAAGCACATCCCTTCCCCTGCAGCCAGGAACAATAAATAATGCCTTGATTTATTAATATTTCAGACAAAATACGTTCATCTGCTCTGCATGTCGAGAAAGCCATCCTGCTGGGCCGAGCCGGGGATCACAGAGAGGCCCTGCGGCTTCTCGTCGACGAAGAACGAGACGAAAAGGCTGCGGAAAACTACTGCTGGAGAACCTCTGCTGGACGAGACAGGAAGTTCACGGGTGACCTCTTCAGCTGGTTGCTCCAGACTTACCTCGAGTCCAGGCCTCGCGTGTCTGCGGCGGTGGATCTCCTGAACGGAAACGCGGCGGCTTTTAATCTGCTGGAGGTGTTGGAAGTGCTTCCTGGCTCCTGGTCCTTACAGCTGGTGACGCGTTTCTTGCGCGAGTCACTGAGAACGACGACACACGACAGGAGGATGAGAGGCCTGGAGAAGAGCTTGGCCAGGATGGACAACCTCAGACAGAGACACGCCTGGGTGAGGAGGACATTAGGGCTTGATTACATTCCTCGGCAATTTGCCAATAATCACAATGTTTTAAAAAAAATCTGGTTGTATCAACATTAAAGTTTCTGTGATCACTTCTACAGACGGAGGCAACACAGGGAATGGTGAGAATGGACAGAAGCCGGGTGTGTCCTTCTTGTCAGAGGCAGTTCACAGGGCCTGAATTTCTGCGCAGGTCTACAGGAGAGCTCGTTCACACTCACTGCTCCAGCACAAACAACAGCTCATAAACACTTTAAATCACACAATTTGAATGCTTAGTTTGGTGAAGAACCACATTTTTATGTTTAGATACAGTAAATGTGCTTTCAATGTTAACTGTGTTTTAAAAAAATGTTTTATATATACAGGTATATACACTTTTGGGGAAAAATATTACTCTTGACAGGTGAGGAACCAGATATGGTAACTTCATGACCTTGATTTGTAACATACATTTGTTTTTCAAAAATATTACAAAAGAGGCGACATGATGACTTATTGGTTAAACCTGTCACCCGGGTTCGATTCCCACCTCAGTGTCTGTGTGTGTGGAGTTTGCATGTTCTCCCTGTCCTTGGTGGGTTTCCTCAGCTTCAGCTTTTTTACAGATGGTGTGATGTTTGCTTTCAGAATTTGCTGGTATTTAGTGGAATCCATTCTTCCCTCCACCTGTGCAATGTTTCCTGTTCCACTGGCTGCAACACAACCCCAAAGCATGATCGATCCCCCCGCATGCTTAATAGTTGGCAAGGTGTTCTTTTTTCTCCAAACATGCCTTTGCTGATTGTGGCCAAAAAGTTTTATTTTAACTTCATCAGTCCACAGAACTCGTTTCCAAAACGCATCAGGTTTCTGTAGATGTTCTGTTTCATACTCCTGACGTTTATGATGTGGACGAAGGTAAGGTTTTCTTCTGCTGGCTCGTCCATGAAGGTCTTGTGGAACGGTGCACCACCACTCCTGAGTCTGCTAAATCTTCCTGCAGGTTTTTTTTGCAGTCAAGTGGGGGTTTTGATTTGTCTTTCTGACCAGCATACGAGCAGTTCTCTCCGAGAGTTTTCTTGGTCTTCCAGATCTCATCTTGACCTCCACAGTTCCCCTGAACTGCCATCTCTTAATTACATTTCTCACTGTGGAAACTGCAAGCTGACAATGCTTTGCTATCTTCTTGTAGCCTTCTCCTGCATTGTGGGCATCAATAAGTTTCATTTTCAGAGTCTTACACAGCTGCTTAGAGGAACCCATGGTTGTTTAGTGTCCGCAAGTGTGTGCACAAGGTTTGAAGAGTCAAAGTATTTATAAAGCTTTACAATTGGCATTTACTAATGACAGCTGTTGCCATGCCTCAGATCTAACGAGCTGATTAAGGTCTGAAACCTTGTAAACAGAATCTGAGACTCTGGAACTCTTAGGGTGCCCAAACTTTTGCACAGTGCCATAATAATGTTTTTTTTTGTTTTGTTCAATTTATGGCATAAGAAGTAACTTTGCAACAATGTTTGCTGAAAATATTATGCATTTTTTCCATTTCCAAGAGAGACTGTGTTAATATCTTTTCAATTGAAAAATCACCAAAATCTGTTATGTATCAAGCGGTGCCTAAACTTTTGCATAAGACTGTATACTTGTAAAAATAGTAATGTTTTCTTTTGGGTTTTAGATACATACAGCCTTTGAATAAAAAAAAAAGCATAAATGAATAAAAACTATACCGCAAGCATCTGTCTTTGTCTTTATATAGAAGAGAGAAGAATCCTAGTGAGTTGTGCTGCTGCCTCGCAGTGTATTAAAAGTTCTACACAAGTTCAAAGGTTTGCTAATGTGTAATGGGTCTGAGTGTGAGAGTTTCTCCGTCTGTAGACCAGCGTCCCCTCCAGATGGGCTTTTAATAACTTACTTCCAGCGGTGATTCCAAGATCAACGGCGAACCTGATGAGCATGAAGCGGTTAATGAAGTCGAATGCTTGTTGTATTAAACGTCTTCTATTAAGAAGAATTTTTTTTTCCTTCTTAACTATGCAAGACCGGTATGACATGCACGTACAGTACCGTACAGCAGCCTCTAATGTTGTACGTGTTTGTTCTTAGATATTAATAAGCAAAATGTATTTTTTTGCAAAAAAATTTTATTAAATGTAGTAAACCATATGTTATATAAGAAGATTTATTGCTCTATTTAAAGTTTTCTCTCTCTGCAAGTGAGCTGAGAAAAAGCTGAAGCTCAGCAGGACAAAAAAGTCAGTGCACTAAAAATCGAAAAAAGCACTGATCCACAAAATGAACAAATCCCACTCACGTTCTTTCCCCGTCCGGCGCTTACGAATCTTCTTAGAACCAAACGAATAGACAAGACTTTTGTGAGTATTTGTGTATCATTTGACTCGACTGGATTCCTGTTTCATGCGTTCACATTTCTAGCTTTCGGGTCCGGAAAGCACCGCATGTGCCACGGTCCAGCGTGTGGAGATAAATCTCATCCAAGGCTACTAAAACTGTCTGAGCCGCACTACACATTAAAACACACACACACACAAACACCTAAAACACACCTTACATAAGTAATATCGCAGTTCAGATTGTGTAAATCACTGAGATGCAAAACTAAATGTCGTGTGCAGTGACGTGTAATAGAGAGAGAGTCGCGACACTAACGCTCTTTTCCTGCCGAGCGTTTAGAAAAAGCCACATCAGATACGTTCTCTATATATTTTATATAAATCCGTCAAACTCCAACCACATGGATTCGATACTTACG
The DNA here is from genome assembly GCA_030014305.1 of Clarias laeviceps. Lineage (NCBI taxonomy): Eukaryota > Metazoa > Chordata > Actinopteri > Siluriformes > Clariidae > Clarias > Clarias laeviceps. Next base: position 27,675,483 of record JAQMYJ010000005.1, read on the forward strand.
CAACAGCCCTAGTGTACACAAATATCAACGTAAACTGGCGGTTTTATTTCAACCCTGGTGTTTTGATTTTATTGAGTATCATTCAGAGAAGTATATTAAAGGCCTAAATAGACTAAAACACAGTTTATTTTGCCAGCTGGAGCGACAGGCGTTCTCTTGTTTACTGTATCCGCTCCTCCAGCCGGTCAGCAATTACTGTATAAAGCACAGAGGAATTTTTGTTGTTTATCTCTCGGATCTGCCATTCCGTGTTCCTTCAGTGTTTTTTTTTTTTTTTCTCCCCCCCAAAAATGTGCTATTTGTGAAAATTCAGGTAGTGTCTATAAATTAATGGAATTTTCCGCACAGTGTCACAAAATTGAGGTGATGCAGGATGCATGGACCGACGTCCTTTTAATCCAGTGAAGCAAAAGCATTAAGGGTACTGCTAGGCTACAGGCTTCCAGCCGCGGCCAAAAGTTTTGAGAATGACACAAATGATAATTTTCACCAAGTCTGCTGCTTTAGAGTTTTTAGAGCTTTGTGTCAGATGTTCCTCTCGTATACTTGAAGTATAATTACACACATTTTATGAGTGTCAAAGGCTTTTATTGACAACATTAAGTTTACACAAAACGTCTGCAATTCATCCCGACATGCTGTCAATCAACTCCTGGGTCACATCCGCAGCCCATTGTTACATAATCAATGCTTGGATTTTGTGTGTTTTTGTTTGTCCACACACCTCTTGAGGATCGACCACAAATTCTCAATGGGATTAAGATTTGGGGAGTTTCCTAGACATGGACCCAAAATTTTCAATATTATGTTCATCGAGCCAATTATTGATCACTTTTAGCCTTACGGTTAAGAGCTCCATCGTGCTGGAAAAGGACATTGTTCATCACCAAACTGTTCTTGAATGGTTGGGAGAAGTTGCCCTCGGAGGATGTTTCCTCCATTCTTTATTCATGGCTGTATCTTAGACAAAATTGTGAACGAGCTCTCTCACAGTATTCTAGCGCTTTTTCCTTCAAGGTGGACGTGGCTACAGTATACGTGTCACTGGTGTGAACAGAGCCAATTAACGTGATAGTATAGACAGATAGTGTGCGGAAGAAACCGAAATGAAAGCAGCATGGGTTACTCCACGGAAAGGAAAGTAGACTATGAAAACTGAACCTTCAAAAATGAATGGACAGGTCAGTGTATGTTTATTCTTTCCGCGGGAAGTTTAACAACAGTTTGGTCCGAAACCGTGGCGATATTTAAAAGCCGCAATGTGAAGCGCAACTATGGGACAAAAAAATTTAACAAACTTTGATTATGGATTCAAGGAAATCCACGCATTTTAGACGAATAAGTACATACCTCACCAAAAGTAATGGCACCGTGAGAGGATCGAGCCAGTGTAAGTCTACTGCGCTGGACACTAAACATGTCCTGGCTGACTGACCACGAATGAATAAACTGTGTAAATATTTATTGTTATTTTTCTCCAATTCTTCTCTTTCGTGTCCTCATCACCAGGCGTGTCCCTGGTTGTCCTGAGGTTGTCAGCCATGGCCAGCAGGCTCTTCTCCAAGCCTCTTGTTGTCCTTTTGTGTATCCTTGTCCTTCTACTGAGTCACACAGGAAACGCATCACCAGATGCAGTGACCAGGAGCCAGGAAGCACAGAAAATTAAAAAGGACCATGTTTTTCTGTGGGAGATTCACTCATGTGACAATAACATTTCTTCATGTGTATTGTTTATATTGTGGCTTCCAGCAATGTTTTCTATATTTGTCATCACTGCGAGGAAAGTTTCAGATTTTAAAACCAGGAATCCACTGTGGACATTTATATAACAATATATAATCTTTAGATTTATTTTCTATTAAGATTTTTAACATTTTAAAATTTAATAGGTTTCTACTTTACCCAGATTGCAGTTTGTCTACCTGCTGTCATCATTCCATCATTCCACGCCTGGGAGCAGTGGAGCGATACAGCGTACTCAGGCACAAATTAAATCAGATATAGAAACCAATCGTACCTGTGTAACGTCATCAGTGCCGCCTGTCTTTTCTGAAATCTCTGTGCGCATAACATGCTCCAGTCTCAACCTCTGACCTACACAGCCATAGACGATAAAGTAGGAAGTTTAAGTATAGCGAGAGCACTAATCTTGAATTTTTTCACGCATAGCGTGAAGGTTAACTTCATCGTTCTCTTTTTCTCTCGTGGTGGCTTACAAACCAAGCATGTGCATCATACCACCTACTGTATGGGAGAGTGTAAATACGCAAGTGTACCCGAGAACGGAGAGCAAAAATAATGTGAGCGCTGGCCAGTGGGGGAGTGAGGAGGGGTAAAATCAAATGTGTCTGATGTTAAAACACCTTTAGCTCTCACTTTGTCACTTTCCTGAAGAGAACGTTGCGTCAAAGCTTGAGTCCTTTAACTTGCACGCTTTTCAAACCGATCACAGCTTCTACTTTCATGCTAATGTAATTCCATCTTGTACGTCACCATCTACCTAAAACTTGTGCTTGGGATCACAGGATCACAGAATTTGTTTTTTTTTTTGCACCTAATGTACATCATTCCACCATAGCATTAATTCTACCATCAAGTGAATTGATCAACATTGATCACCAACCATATGCCAGTAAACTGGTGACAGGATCATGGGCACCTAAGGCTCAATCATGGCTATGAGGACCAAAAGTCAAGGCTGGCCACAATATTCAGTTCAATTCAATTCAATTTTATTTGTATAGCGCTTTTAACAATTGACATTGTCCCAAAGCAGCTTTACACAATCAA
>JAQMYJ010000005.1:27678372-27689791 GCA_030014305.1 Clarias laeviceps
TCATCTGGGTGGAACAGAGAGCAGGAATTGATCTGCATTCATACTGTGTGTTAGTTGGCAGGCAGTTCAGCATAACAATTGATGTTAATTGATGTTAATATGGAGTCCAGTTAGTTATTGCAAACTCAGGTAGACTTGTATGAACTATCGAACTGTCAAGTCCTCAGAGAAACAGATGCCAACACCAGTCAATAGAAAGGCACCAGAACACCCTATGGACCACAGCGGGCAAAGAGCCCAAGGCCACTGACCCGGTCCTCCAAACTCCCCAGATCCAATCAAGCCCCCATGGGCCGCACCAGAAAAACAAGTCTGATCCATGGAGGCCCCACCCCACAACCCACAGCACTCAAAGGATCCACTGCCAACATCCTGGTGTCAGATACCACAGCACACCTCCAGAGGCCCTGTGGAGCCACGCCCCAAAGAGCCATATCCACCATAGTGGCACAAGAGGAACCAAAAACCTAGGTATTTGTAATGTTAATGATTTTAATTATTATGGTTGATCTGTGTATTTATTAGTGCAACTTTAAAAATGTAAGTCAAATAAACAGATGAAGATTATAATGATGAAAAGGAAGCAAAAGAAAGACTGAAAATAGACTCAAAGGGAGGTTATGTTTGATTATGTCTCAGACTTTCAAACATAAAGCATGACAAGACTTCAAATGAAACAAAGGCACCACTGGCTATAAATACATCAACTATTTCGTTTTGTTTTGACCAGGTGAACTTAAGAAGTCAGGAACAAAAGCAGAAGCATATGGTATGATATGAACCAACAAATTAGCGCCAGAATTCCGAAGTGCATTCCTGGTGTTCAGGGTGGAATTTTAGTTTATAATTATTGCTATAAAATGTTAAAGCTTGCAGGATCATTGAGACGTCACTGCGATGTTGAGAGAGCCACAGCAAAACTCAGACAGACCGAAATGTTCTTGTTCACGGGTAATTTTACCATCACGATTAAACCACCTTATGTCTTGTGTGACCTGCAAACCTACTTATCATCGATGGAGACTGAACGGTTTCTCAGAATCTGTAATGGCTTCTGCACAGATGGTCGTTTTTACACTCGAGGAAACAGAAACGATGCAAAAAAAAAAAAAAAAAGAAAAGTACGGTAACGGAGCAGACATGGATCTTTTTTTTTTTTTATATATAAATATCTAAGCCACAGACAGAAGCGACGGAAAAACAAGAACATTCTCTTCACTAAATATAAAAAGCAGACAAATTGTGAAGTGTTTACGCTAAAGCTTGTTTCAGATTTATTTTAACACGAGACGAAAAAGGGGGCCGAAATGGAACTGGTCGTGTTTGCAGACCGCAGTGAGGTGCAGTACAAACAGGGGGAGATTAGCATTAGGGAGGTCGTGCATTAAATTACTGAGATGTGTGTGTGTGTGTGTGTGTGTGTGTGTGTGTGTGTGCGCGCGGGGAGTGTCTACAATTCTGAGAGTAAGATTAAGAAAATTTTGAGATGGATGAATGAATCTTAATAAACAATATTTATAAGATAGACAACTCAGGAACTATTATAGTGTTACGTCATTCAGTGACCAAAGTATGAAGGAAAAACATCTCTGGCCGATTATTACTTACAGTACAGTGCAAAAGTCTTGACCCCCCCTCATTTCTTTATATTTTGCCTCCAAAGAGCCAGACTTTTTTGTATTTTTAATCTCGTCCTGAGGAAAAGCTCTCCAGAACTCCAGACTCTCTCTAGAGTCTCTTTTTTTTTTCAGTCCCTGTACTTGAGCAGTTTCAGCGGATTGTTCTCGCTTGTTAAGCCACACAGTGACCTATGAATCATTCACAGGTTTAAAAAAACATCTAACTTATGGTAACGTATGAACTAGTGAGAAACAGGTGCAGATGATGAGAGATGTTTAAGATGATGATAAGTGCTGAATGCCGAGTGGTTGGAACAGACGAGAGGTGAAATGAGGTCGCTGCTTAAGATAAACAAAAAAAATTTTTTTTAACTGTATCTTTAGACAAAACTATTAGACAAAAAAGACTTTTAGACAAATTTTTTTTCACATTTCATAAATTGAATCCACATCATTTAATTTAATATAGCATTTTAGGGCAGTACAATCGCCTCGCACCTCTTGGGTCTAAGTTCGATTCCCGCCTCGGGGTCTGTGTGCATGAAGTTCTCAAAACATGAGTATCGCAGGTTGTATTTTATTCTAAAGCTGTGGTGAGTGAATCAAAAAAGTGTGACGCAAACTAAATCCCCCAACAAAAAATGTATTAAATTGCAAAATCGATTAGATCCAGCTCAAAACAGCATTATTAATCATCTTTTTATTGTTTTTAGTCTATTGATCTGCTCAACCCACTAACTAGCTCGCCATACGTCAGTACCTTACATTAGCTAGCACTTTTTAGCATGTCTGTTACCAAAAACATGGGGATGAGCAACAGTGTAGAGCTTTCACTTATCTGGCTAATACATTTATCATTAATGCACCTTTGTCATACTCTCAGTGCTAGCATATATTTAAAGGCAAAGGCAGCATGGGCGTAAAACAAACACTGGCACGTATCAATCATATCACTATTTAAAGTTGGGCTTGGGAACTATAAGATGAGGCGCAACTCATCCATTTTTAACAAACCAGCCACATACAGTATGATTGCAGAGTGTCTCCCGTGACGCATTTTTTGGTCACGCAGCGACAAGGACAGTCTTAATTTACGACCCTTGGCTTGTGATAATTGTTAGCTAGCAGATGGGCCTTAAAGACAGAACTTACTTTAATTTCTGGTTTCCCCTAAAAATGACTAATTCTATAGATGGAAAGGAATACACACGTGCGCAAATAGTTGTGAGAATGATCAAAACGTTTATTTTTGCCCGCTAGACGCAACACTGTCATTTCCACAGCTTTCTTTACCTTCGGTTTGGGGGAAACACACACACACACCACCAGGGGAGTGTAAGGACGCAAACCACGGCAGACACGAGGGGGGTGGGACGAGACCACAGGCTCCTGCAGAATATCGTGTGGAGTAAAGCCACAGCGCGGACACACTTACTCACCAAATATACACACACACACACACACACACACTGCTGGTCGACTAGCTTCCTGAACAGTGCAAGCAGTGTCACCCCTTCATTCACAGCAGCAACAGGAATGAGATGTTTCCTCTCAATATGTGTTCTGTGCGTGATGAGTTTCCCAATAAAAGTCATAATGAGAATTTCATATTCGTTCTAATGCGTTATCGCTTGTATAGTAACAAGTAACGCAGGCAGACGCTCCACATGGTCTAAGGCTAATGATATAAAAGTCTAGCAAAGTTGTTGTTTAGCGTAAAAACATTTATTATCATTGACATAACAAGGAGACATTTATTTTAACATTTATAGAAGGAGTCTCCAGTGTCAGTGTTTTATAAATGCTTTATTTTAGAGCAGTGGTGGCTCAACTGGTTAAAGATCAGAACATCAAGATTTCAGGCCACAGCATCACTAAGCTCCCACTGTTGGGTCCTTGACCAGGGCCTTTAATCGTCTCTGTATTAGGGGCACCATAGCATGGCCTTGCACTCTGACCCCAGGTTCTTCACAAGCTACTGTAGGATATGTGAAGAATGTGTATATGTATATGTATATGTGTATAATGTATGTGTAAAAAGCTTATCTTTCTGTAACATAAAAAGCTGTGCTTTTTGTCTTATTACCCCTTATTATAACTTATTACCCCTTATTGTCTTATTATAACTCTAAAAGAGTGAAATATTGTATTAATAGGCAAATGGTTGAACAGCTATCCCATTTATTAAAGGGCACCTATTAGGAAAAAAATAACATTTTTAATCATGGTGTGCACGTCCGTTTTTTTTTTTTTTTTTTGTATTGGGTATATGCCTTAAACAGGTCAATTAGATTCTCCCCCCTATTGTGACATCATATGAGGAAAACCGTCCCTCAGCTTTGCTGTTTTCTGGAAGGCCGTGGCTCAGCTGTAGCTCATTTACATTGACATTGAGATGGTGAGTTTGAAGGAGGAGGGAAACAGCAATGTAAATCATTGCAATCCATCCATCCAAATAAGGACCTCTGTAGTCCAACTAGGGACTGTGGAGGCCAATTGTGACCACTGTATTTATTCCCATCTTGTACAACTATGGATGGACCTCCGGTCAACATTCACATACACATTCACACACTACAAGCAATTTGGGAATGCCAATTAGCTTAATTTGAATGTTTTTGGACTGTTGGAGGAAACCGGAGTACCCGGAGGAAACCCACCAAGCACAGGGAGAACATGCAAACTCCATGGACACGCAATATTTCAGGTGTATTTCAGCTGGAGCACTAACAGATAAGATAGATTTTCAGGGTGCTCTGAGGCCTTGTTAAAAAATAATAAAATGTGGGAAATATCATTAATTATCTAGTTGAAATTTATTTGTTTCACAACATTGAACATAAGTAAAATGTGTCGTTTGTTAAGGAAATTATTCATTATTGGAATTATTGGAATTAGCTGTTGTACAAGCTGGGATTGACTTATGTATTTAGCGGTAATCAGTGCAATTTCAGTATTCATTTTTTTTTCAGGAGGGTATTGGTGGCTCAGTGGTAGGTTTCTCGCCTGCCATGTGGAAGGTGTGGGTTCAAGAATAAAATGGGAGGTGGCACCAGAAAAGGAATCCGCGGTGTAAAACCTGTGCCAAGCTTGTGTACGGATCGTATGGTCCGCTGTGGTGACCCCTTGCTGGGAGAAGCTGAAAGACCAACAATAACTTTTTTTCGGTCTGGGTCGTTGAGATTCTCTAGAAGGCGAAAGAATTCTTCCGGAATGGGACATCAGTCTATCACACCTTCATAAATATCACATACTAAATGACCTGTAACATCTGGGGCAGTTTAGAGTCTCCAGTCCACCTACTGGAATGCGTTTACAAGCTGGGAGGAACCCAGAGGAAACCCACAAGTAACCAAGAGTGAACCAGTGACCCTGGAGTTTTGTATGAGGAAGCAACACTGGTATAACAATCGAGACACCAAAAGGCACTTCAATTAATACATAATGCGATGCTTTAATTATTACATAATGAGATGCTTTAATTATTACATAATGCGATGCTTTAATTATTACATAATGAGGTGCTTTAAAAAATAGAAAAAAATGAACATAGAAATCACAATCCAGGTCCAAGTTCTGAAGTAGTAATAAAACAGGAAATCACAGCTCAAACAGGCCAGAGGATCATCCAAAGGACAAACCAGGAGGTCAAATTATCTGAAAAATAAGAAGGCTTGGAATGTATGCAGTGTTTGGCAATATCGCAATGACTGGCAAGACTTCGCAATCCATGAATGTACTTTGGATGTGTACAGTATACTGGAGGCACCACAGGTCCAGGAAGTGAACCAAAATGGAAACGCAGAGTTCTCATTTTAAATCTGGAAATCACAACCTTCATTGTGGGAAAGGTCAAGTCTTGGGTTGGTTTTGCAGCTAAATGTCATAGCGAGAATATTATTTAGCCTAATTTATGTGAATATTACGCGGTTTAGGACATCAGCACGGGGTATGTCATTTCTCAGGCACTTTTGTTTATCCAGGTGAGGTTATTAGTTTTAAAAGAGAGAAATATTACTAGGTTAATGAAAAGTGTACAACTGTTAGATCTGTTTCCCTTTCATTAAAGGGCATTATTATGCAAAATTCACTTTTTAGTCATTCCAGTGTACGTATCCTTTTTCAGTTTTTTTTTTTTTTTGCATTATCCAAGACTTAAACAAACCAATTAGATTTTTCCTCTATTCTGACATCATATAAGGAAAACCCTCCCTTAGCTGCTGTTCTCTGGAGGGGCGTGGCACAGGGGGTAGCTCATTTACATAGACACTGAAACAGTAAGGGTGGAGGAGGAGCGAAACAAGGGGAGTTTCAGGTAAAAGGGATGCATTATCTGAAGGAGATTTCAGCTGGAGCATTAAAAGATAAACTTTCAGGGTGCTCTAGGAGAATATTATTTCGACTGGTACACAGATTTTTTTATGGTGCTCAGTTGCTCAGATGCTTGTGTTTCGACTGGCATTTCGCCAAGTGTAAGATTGTTTGGTGCAAGTTGTGTAGCTTGATCAGTACAACATATAATTGCATTAGCAGATAAGCTCGTAATTGGAATTTTCCAAGCCAACGCTACACAGTGAGGGAAGCGGCGGTGATACAGGGAATCACCAAACAACCAGGCAGCATTTTCAGGGGTGAACGTAATCAGATGTCGTGTTTACTTAAGCTTGGTGCAAATAAAATGGTTTTACAAGTAGCACTTTGCCATCTGTCAAAGCACAGAGACGAATACGTCATCGGAGACAACGGTTACATGCAACACAACAGTTCTGTGGTTTTTATTGCTGACTGTGGAGCTACAGACTCAAAGCAGGCATGGAGTTCCCATTTAATTCGTTACAGTTGGCAGTTATGTTTTTTTCCCCTTTGCTCAGACATCACCGACTCATCTCTGTGATGTTCACCCAGTAAATCTTTCAACACTAATTTTACAATTTTTATGGTGGTCATGTATATAAATTGAATTGTATTCTCAGCCACAGAGGCTCCGCCCACCCAGGATTTGTACACATTTCTGGCTTCAAGCTTCAAAATCTTGAGTGGGAAAATTTTTGTGATTTCAGTTCACTGGTAAACACTTTGACGTGATATTTTAATTAGAAAAACTTTTAATAATTTTTTTAAACTTTATTTTTGCAACAACAAAAAAAAGAATTTAAGAGTCTACAGTACCATGCACACCTGAACATGCTTAGTCACCTCAGGGGTCATTTACAACAATCCGCCTACACGGGCATGTGATTGGGAAGTGGAGAAAACCCAGCCCTATTTGCAGCACACTGATTTGCCACATTAATAGGAACCCCTGAAGCCCTGATTGTTCACACTATGATCCGATCAGCCAGTCATGCACGTAGATATTTTGTTCAAACTCATATTGTATAATCGTATTAAACTTATCACTTGCAAATTTCTTTGCTTTGTTTAGTGATTTATTTTCTATATTCTACAACAACACTGAGGATTTCAAAACTATGAAATAACACATATGGAAATACGTAATTATGTAACAACAATAATAATAACAACAACAACAACAGTCAGTTGTTATTTTAAGACACGAAGGTCGGCTGTTCTGGAACAGTTCTTGCAAGAACAGTATCGTGTCGAGTGGTTTGTAAAACCCATCAAGCTCCATGATGATGAAACTCTCTCATGAAGACCTTCACAGGACAGCAAGACCAAAACTGAGCTCTGCTGCAGAGGAGAAGTTCAATTAGAGTCACCAGCCTCAGAAATCACCAATTAACAAACAGAATCTCAGATTAGTGCCGTTATGAAGCTTTACAGAGCAGAAGTAGCAGAAACATCTCAGTATCAACTGTTCAAAGGAGATTATTGTGTATTTTGGATAAACGCCTTCAACGTTGTTTTACAGTGTAGAAAGACATAAAAATCAGGAACGACCATGGAGTTAGGAGATGATTCCAAACTTTTGAGCAGTAGTGCATATATTTTATGTATTGCATATTAAATTAAAAGCACATTAAAACAATAAAAAAAGAAGAAAAAAAAAACATCAATACCATCAATACTTTACCATAAATATCTTTACTTTTGGTTGAGATCCACACACACTCGAGAAACACCCTTTATTTCTGGAAACGCTGTAGTTTTTAGATGTATATAGAAATAATCTGAAATTTCCCAGAAGAGGGATTTTCCCAGGCAGCCACACGTACAGTATGTAATTTGACAGTGCAGCACCATGTGACAAAGAAATAAACCTATACGATGGTACGAATAAATGCCGAGTAAGCAGGAACTATAATGACCAGCTTGTGTCAAGTGTCCGATTGTGCTATTTCCAGTCTTCTCTAAAGGCAGGATGGAAAATAGGAACACCGCACAAAATGTATGTGGCTCTTAAGAAGGCTCTCATGAATATTTCCAGCTGACCGTGTCTGGGTCCAAATATACGTCCTGAGACGAAACAGGTAAATATAGACGGAGGAATGGGCTGCAGTTATACATTAGACTTTAAGTCAGCTAGAACTTGAATGTTTTTTTCTTTGTCTTCCTGATATTTACGTGTTATTAACTTAATGAAAAGTTCCATGGACACTTAGTGACACCATATAAGCTTTAATTGAATAGCTTTAATTAGCCATTTTCTCACTCTACCTGTTCACTTTGACGGGAGTCTGTAAATCAAGGTTTCCCTAACCAGCACGGTGCAGTTATACGATTTTAAACCAGATATACGGAAAACACTAAAAAACTCGTGGACCTGAGCATGTTATACTGTACAAGCTCTCCTTTACTACGGTTCATTCCTCGTTCCCGGGAGCGAGTCCAAGCTTTGCTGCTGACTCATGAGGCCTGCAGAATCCACACTGTGGCTCTAGTTCTGCTCGATTACAGGCACGTTGCGGTTCTTTCAGAGGTATGTCTGCTAGCGCATGAGCAGAAGCGTAAGCAGCAAGTGCAGGCCTTTAACATCTTCAAATGCACACGATTTAACTTTAAAGCGTCGCCTATTCTAGACAGATTTGTTTCAGCGCTTAAACTAAGGTCTGAATCTTTCGTTAAACCCTCAAAGCTCGCACAAAGTCAGAATAACAGCGAATAGAAAACTCCATTACGAGGTGAAGCTACCGTTTTGTGCTTGATGTGTCTTTATCCACTTAATGCTAGTCATTCAACAGCCGCGCGGCAGTAAATATGAGGATTAAAGCCATCTGGAATGTAGCGTTCATGATTACAGACTTAACGCCGTCTGAGTTACAATCAAGTTCTTACAAACCGAACGTCACTCATAAAGTAATTAGATACTCGAGGCTGCCAAACTCCACACGTGCACGTGTTAAACTAGGGAAATCATCTGTCGGCATCACTGCAGATGGGCTTAATTTAAGACTGGAAGGACTGTGAACGTTTGACGTTGACGTTTACAGTATTCTTACATGCACCATTTTACACTTTAACAGTTTAAGGAACGGCGTTCTGCACACATGCAGAACGCTGTTTCCTCTGTTCTAAAAAAAGCATATTTGCATATTTGCTTTGCAGTTATAGGAATGTAACGTTTAGTCTTGCTTGAAAAATCAACATTGTTAGCAAATTGTTTGCATATTATATAATGTTGTGTTACATTACATCAGATTTGTGTGTTCGTGTTCATTCTGTGTGTTTGTGTTCGTTCAGTACATTATTGTGCCGTCAGAATCATCATTTTATATCCCAAAAGCCTAAGGATTAAATCCACTTTTTTTTATTGTTGTGAAAAAGATGTAAAACAATGCTTACCACATTAACACAGTCCACAGCAACAACTCGAGCTGCTCCTTCGTGTCTTCAAAAGAGACGACACAGTAACCTAGCAAGCTGCATTTTGTTCCCCTTTCTCCTAATATTTCACCTAAAGAGACACAGAAGAAATGAATGAGAGTGGCTCATGAGGGAACAATTACTTCTAGCTGTTTGAACATTAAAGTGATTACAGGAACTTGTTTTAGGGACGTCTCACAACATGCAACGTAACTGTAAATGGACAAAAAGCACGGACTGTAGCTATTGTGAGAAACTGCTGGTTTATGAGATTAATAAAACTCTTTGAAACTGGACCACTCCATTTTATTTTATTATTCCTTACAAAATACTTACGCTTTTTCTGTATGTACAAGAGGGACGTTCAAGTCAAGGGACTCGTGGTATTTTGTTATTTTGACTGTATTCGTCTTCCGTCAATGTCAATCGCTTTTACGCCTTCATTCAACAAGAAATTTCATCACAAGTCCTGGTTTGACTTGAGCGCCGCTCTTAGATGTCCTATGTTATATATTAATGTTTTTTTTTTTAGTTTGGAGGATGTGATGCATTTTATGCCATGAGATGCGTCTTAACCATTTTGGTGTGTTTCATTGGAGTCTCCAGTGCGATCGGGTTTATTATAACTGTAAAGCTGTATTTTGAAGATTTTTTTGACTTACTGTATCTGTATGACTAGCTGCATTTCGTAGAATTTTTTTCTCAAGAATATAATAATAATAATATCCATTAGGTTTGGTGTGGTGGCAATTTTTGAAGCCTTGTTTCAATAAAATAAACTGAATAATATTGAGAAATTGTTTTATCTTGAAATGGATTACATTTACCTTGAACAGGAGATGGAAAGGAGGAAACAATTTTTTATTCCACTAACAGCAAGTATGTAAACTTAATGGCGAGGTTGAAATGTAAAATGACCCAGGGAACATAGGACCCTGGGGGGGAACATAAAATTTACGACACGTTCCAAGTTAAACATATTTTAATGTAAGTATTGAGAACCTCATCATTGATTATTTTTTCTACAGCAGCGAAACAAAGTGTTCAACGGCTCACGAAGGATGTAAATAAAATGAATTAATTAATTAAAAAAAAATTTTTAAACTGACTTTAAAGAGGCGTTAAAGCATTCATAGTATATAGTATTTCACATGACATGCCACAGAAATGAAAAATTCTTTAATGTATGTATATTTTCATGACATGACCTTTGCCCGTGCATCATAACTTTGACAGCGTAAACTTTTCATCATACACCTATATTGCACTATATCAATATTAACTTATAAGATTTATCAATATAATAGAGACCTCCTGCCTTCTTTCAGCAGATTTACACAATTGGCTTCAGGACAAAACTTCACTTTTACCTCTTATTCCTCCAACTGACTGTGAGTTTGAGTCTAAGGGAGTTCATTGGCAACAATGAGTGCTTTAGTGTGACGTCTATCTCTAACCCAGTGATCTCATGTGTGGATTGTTGAAGAAGGAAAAAAGAGAGGGAAAAAAAGAAACACACACACACACACACACACACACACAGCTCATAATCTCAGCCCTCAGCGTGCCTCAGGCCTTTAATTTGGAAAAAGGGTGTTTTACATAAATGTCATGGAACCTCAAAGATAATGGAGGGTGAATGTATAGATTACAGTAGGCTTCCAAATTAAAAAGAATATAATTTGGTTAATTTCATTATAATTTGCTGAATTGCAAACCTCAGCTTAGGTTAAAAAGTATACATGCTGCATGGCCGGGATGAGAATCTTCAGAAAGGGTGCAAATGTTTGACTTGGTTTTAAATATCGTTCTCACTAAATTAGATACAATTTGTCCTTTTATTTTTGGATTCATCTTAAGTCTTTTATTCATACTTATTTTTAGCTTTACCTAAAGTACCATCCAGTAATCCGATCCTAGCCAAAGTTTTAAAGGAAATAAGATCAGCAGTGGCGATTTCTTTAAGACTGCAAGGGAAGCTCAGCTTCCCCTATAATGTCACAAAATTAATGGTCAATTTATGTACTATTGTA
>JAQMYJ010000005.1:27712502-27727467 GCA_030014305.1 Clarias laeviceps
TGACTGTCATTTGCATTGACTAATTATGAAAATCAGAGAAAGATATCATTTGCGTAATAATTTGGAACACGGTGTAGTAGCTGCACTGAATTAGACCTCCAGTTAAACCCTGTTGTAACTGCATTAGCAGTGTCGTTCTGTGACGTCAGTCCTAACAGAAGTAATGGAAATACAGCGGACTCCGTCCTGCATATTACATTCCGTCTCTCTTTTATCCTGTACATCCTTCGATCTGTTCATTTCCGTCAGCTCCTTTAAAAGCTCTAATTATTGCAGTTAATTTTTTTTAAAGCATCCACTTAATGAATAAATGGAAATGGAAATGTGTGTTAATGGCCATTCCACCCGCTCGCTGTTCCTGCAGTGGCTTTGTCTAATTTTAACATCCAAAATGACATTTAAAAAGCTTTCACTGTCCTTAGACATTTAACAGCTTTTTAGAAAAAAAGTCTCTGGCACTTAGATGCCATCCAGGATCTGAACGCGTCCTAAAGCTCAGATTAACTGCCTCGACTCCATTAGGGACACCACATGGTGGTGCTGCAGCGCATATATTGTTAGATGTCCAGATTATACTACAGTTGGTTGTGGGAAAAAAAAAAAAAAACTTCCTTTGTAAGGAATAAACCACTTCTGGGTGTGCTGTTATGGGAAAATAATCAACAACAGGCTGGTGTGATTTGGCAGTTTTAAAAGAAAATGATTTTAAAATAACAGCATGGCCTGAAGTACCGCACTGCTCGTACAGTGCAGCAATTTGCCAATTACAGTTTATTTTTACATTTACATTTAACAACCAATAAACAAGTCATTTTTCTTAATGAGAAACCTGAAAACATGACATCCTCCATCTATAGATAGGAAAACTAAGGAAGTTACAGCATCGACCCCGAGTGTTTCCAAGCGCTGATACTGGAGACTCCTTCCATCAAGAGTCCAACAAATTTAATTAGGAGAAAATTTCACCATTTTTACTGACACGTTTTCTCAGTTAAACAGTGCATTGATTAGTGTTCGATTATAGTGAGAGAAAAAAAAAAACTTACTGCTGTAGAAAACTTTCCACCCTGATGGTGTCCAAACACTAGTGAAGATGATCTGTACTATTTCCTATTATATATATATTATATATATATATATATATATATATATATATATATATATCGGTAGCATTGATTCGAGAGGAGGAAAGTGGAAGGACAGAGAACTGACCTGAATCCACCTTATGGTTTCATGTCATTTTTTTTAGCTGTTGATCAATGAGACAATTTTGACATTTGTCAGTACAGATAGGATTGAGGATGAGCACAAACCTGTCGCCGAATAACTGGATTCAGGAGAAGAAAAAAAAAAAAGAAAGTCATGATGAGGAATGTCAATGAAAATTTGCAATAAAAAAAATTCAAAGCCTTTGTAGAACCCAGTTTCATCAGCATCATAAACTTTGTATTAAAATTTATATATTACTAAAGATTAACAGTGTAAAAAATGCTTATTTCCGGATAAAGCCAAAGGAATTCTGAATAATAAAACAAAGTAACGTAAATTATTTTTTTCCTTTTGGGCATGGGTGCCATTACTTTTAAGGGTTACTAAATGTGTTTTTTTTTTTTTTAACTATTTCTCATCTCATTTAGGACAAAATTAACAGTACTACCACTATTGCACTACTACCTTTTACTTTAGTATTTTCCAAAAGGGTTTTGCCACACACACACTATATATATATATATATATAATTTTTTTTTTTTAAATAAACTGATCAAAGGAGGAAAAAAAATTAACTGGTTAAATCCACACAGAGACACTTCGTTCTTTTGAATCCTTTATTATTATTTTTTTTTGTGCCCGTTGAAGTTCATGAATTCATACTTCTGTACGCAAAGTTACATTCCGTTTAAAAACCAGGTAGTGTCGAACCT
This sequence comes from Clarias laeviceps, assembly GCA_030014305.1. Lineage (NCBI taxonomy): Eukaryota > Metazoa > Chordata > Actinopteri > Siluriformes > Clariidae > Clarias > Clarias laeviceps. The sequence goes on from JAQMYJ010000005.1 coordinate 27,714,425, forward strand.
TGAGTATTTACAGCAAACTGTAATCTATTTGATTGCACTGGCAACTTTTATATATACTTGCACAGCATCATAGGAAAAACAAACAAACAAAAAAAAAAAAACTCCTAACTGTATTAGTTATCACAGGTCAACATGGTGGATCTACAACATGGTTAGCAGAGGGTCGGACTTTACCTACAGGACTGAAAAAGGTTTTAAAAGGTTAAAGACGAAGCCTATACAAGCACGCGGTGCTGCCGGAGTCGAGCGGTGCTGCTGGTGTAATATCGGAGCACCCATTCTGAACGATTCATGAGATGCGCGTCATTTAAAAAGAAAAGAAAGAAAAGAAAGAGGGAAAAAAAAAACACACACACACACAGACCATAATCTGATCTGTGACTCATTTACACGCCTCGTTTGCTTTTTGGTAGCACCGCTCTCCTAGCATGCACTGGGAAAAAAAAAAAAAAAAGCATAAATCATATGGCACCAAATACTTCAACTAACATTGCAATTTCCTAAAAAGGTTTACAGGTATGAAAGTTGAAAAAAAGAAAGGAAAAAAAAAAAAATACTGCATCACACATACACACAAATATCACACACATACACACAAGCAATACTGTAACAAACAGTTGTAGGAATTGAAGCATGGTGCCTTTCATGCTACAATCAGAGATCCTTCCTTGGAGCACCACAGAGACATCGGATGGAGGAGGACGAAATTATGGCGGGGATTGAGACAACTTTGAAAGGTCATTGGTTGGTGGGGTTGATTATTTTTTGTTTTTTGTTTTGTACAAAAAGCCTCCGAGGTTCAGCTCCTTATTACTTCATTAAAAAGCCGTCGTCACCTTGTTGAACCCTGTTACTCTTCAGCAGCAGCGGGTTGAGCGTCTGAGCTCGGTTCTGGCGCCGGCTCTTCAGCTGCAGCTTCGGCCGGTTTCTCCTCTACTGGCGTCTCGGGCTTTTGCTCTTCTTTGCTCGGCTGATCGGCTTTGTCTCCCTCGGCTGCTTCTTGTTCTTCTTTTTCCTTCTCTTCTCCTTCGGATGCTTCTGGCTTGGCGTCCCCGGATTCGGCTTGATCTTTGCCTTCCTCGGCCGGAGCAGCTGCCGCCTCCTCTGGCTCGGCTTCCTTCTTGGCGCTCTTCTTAAAGGAGAAGCCGCTGAGCTTGAAGGGCTTTTTAAAGGAAAACCGCTTCTTTTGCTTGGCTGGCTCGCCGCTCCCGGACGCAGCGCCGTTCTCTTCTGGTTTTGCCGAGTCCTCGCCGTTGGCCACTGGAGCGGTTTCGCCATCGCCTTCCTCCGTTGGCTTCTCAGCTGCTCCGTCTTCGGCTTTCACCTCGCCATCGGCGGCGTGCTTGCCGTTAGCCTGGACCTCCTCGGCGGCGCCTTCTGCAGTAGGAGAGGCGTTTCCGTTCGTCTTAGCATGCCCATTTTCCTAGAAAGGCAAAGAGATGTTCGTAAGATATTTGCTTCAACATTAAAACAACTGGTGGACCACAAACCAATCAGATTAAAGCTCAAAGGCTTCAACTTTAATGGTTGAAATCTCATTCGTGGTCCCGAATGTTCCAGATTCTGTACACTTTTGCACCATCACACAAAGTTTAGGGGGCATGTTAGAGACCTGCATGCAAAATACGGATCTCTAAACGATTGTTGAAACCAACCCACCGAATTCCAGATTTCTTTAAGAGAGAGAAAAAGGAAGCCAAACTGGCTTGAGATACTGAAGCAGTGATGAATGCGTTCAGTGTACTTCCTACGCTTGCAAGTGGTTCGCGATGTATCGCAGGCTAGGGAGAGAGAGAGAGAGAGAAAACAAAGGAATTCCTGGAAGATCTTTTACAAGTTCTTCGAAATTCTCCTCCACTCGAGGCCCTCAAAAATTCCCCCAGGACCGATTTCGCAACACAAATGGGCGCTTGACTTGCTATTTATTTCTGAGACAAAGGAGGATATGTTGGTTCGATCCGAAGCGACGATAAACTCATCAGATAGCACTTGCTGCCTAGCAAACCATCTCCGAAAAACCAAAGTCTGTTTTCTAAACAAGATTCCTCTGAAGAGATCTCCACCAGTAGTCATGCCACAACCCAAAAGAACCCCCGATTTAAACACCAACATGCCTTATCACCCCCCCCCCCTGAGGACCCTCCATGTTTAAACAGTGAGGCGCAGGAGGACGCACAGGATCCCTCCTCTGTACTGAAACACAACGATCCGTGCATTTCTACTCGCACCATGGAATTTGAGTTCATTTCCCTTCCAAAAAAAAAAAAAAAGTCTGATCACAGTGGATGTGCTCGCCACGTGGGTGAAGCCCAGTGTCTGGATGCAAGGGCTCGTGCTGTCTGGTTTGGGAATGCAAGATGGAGGGTTCGAACCACAGCCTAGACACTTTATCAAAATCACTGGGAATCCAGAACAAACAAACAAAGAAGAACAAACAAAAAAAGATCATAAGCAGACACTTTGCTCAGAAAATGAAGACAGACACCAGTCTTTTTTTTTTTTTCGTGCACATGGGGTTGCATTCCGAAATTAAATCAAGGCGTGGTGCTTTCTTTCATGGCCGTGCACGCCTTAACAAAAGCAACCAAGCTGCTATTTTGTTGCTTTTTTTTCTCTCCCCTTTTTGTTTAAAAACATCAAACATCAATCATGCTCAAATATAAGATATAATATTTTCTTGCTAAATTTCATTAATGCATGCGATAAAAACAGGCGGTACAACAAACAATGCATGTTGTAATTTATAAGCAAACAAAAAAAATGCATCTTTTAAATATATATATATATATATATATACACACATATATGCATGGACAGAATGCAATTAATCATGCTTTAATTGGTTTTCTCTTTATAATTTGCTTTTCTGAAACACTGAATCTTCATTGTTCGTTCGTTTTCCTTCCAGCCTTTCTTTCAGGGATGCTGCTTGCCTCCCATCGCCCACACACACCATACACACTTGTTTTTCCTTTTTTTTTAAGATATGCATCCTAACACACATTAGTGTTTTTTTTCCCCTTTCTCTCTCTCTCTCTGAATGTTTGTTACCTGTCCGTTTGCTTTTTCCGCAGCGGTTTCCTCTTTTGCGCCGTTTTTAGCCACTTGAGCTCCCATGCTTTCAGCAAAAAATTCACTCGCAACAAAGAAACGAATGAATGAATGAACAAAGAGAGACGGACCGCGCGAGCGCCTTCTTCTGCTTCTTTTTTTATCTTCTGCTTTTTTTTTCAACAAATACAAACCCGAGCCTGAGCGTTGGGAAGCGAAAAAACTAAATATATTTCTCCGAAAATAATTACAAACTCGAGATGGAACGATATAAAAATATAAAAGCTAATGAAATCGCTTCTTTTCCTAATGAGATGCGGTGTACAACGCCCGAAATGACGTCACCCGCATGGAATAGCCGCTTCGACCAATCAGAAGTCGTATTCTAAAACAGGGCGGGGTTTCACAGTGAAATAGGCGGAGCTGACGCAAGCCGGTAACTAGTGATAGATTTATATGGAACAGATTTCTATCTTAATTCTATACAAATAATCAATTAGTTAACAGTATAGCAGGTCGTTTTTCATTAGAAATTAACTAAAAATAATAATATTCTACAATATTACATGATGACGATTATATCTGTATAGTTTATTTTGAACTGCTTGTTGTACTAATTGCTTAACACTATATTTATTATAAATTGCATTTTAATTTGCAGTTCATGATCAACTTCTCATTAACAACTTGATCATCAGGACTTAATATTATGATCATCATTTAGCGATTCTATGATGCAGCACATTATGTTGTTTTTTTTCCAATTATTATTTTAAAGGCTCCTATTTGCTTTTAAATAAGTAAAATTGTTAAAAGGAACAGGGTTGAGTTTTTATGCAAATAATTAACAAATACAAAATGCAATTCTTTTGTGTGGCAATTTATCGCCACTGTGACTCCGAAATCAATTTAAACATTTATTATTATTATTATTATTATTATTATTATTATTCATGTGTTTGAATTTGAGGTGGTAAAATGTTGCAGTTCCTCTTTGGTCCTACAGGTGGTGCATTCTATACTATTCCCACGTGTTAGGAGTGAATGATTTGCTCATTAGATCATTAGAAATTAACTAAAAATAATAATATTCTACAATATTACATGATGATGCTTACATCTGTATATTTTACTCTTAACTGCTTGTTGTACTAATTGCTTAATACTATATTATAAATTGCATTTTAATTTGCAATTAATAAAAATCTGCAATAAAAATAATATAAGAATAAGAATTAAATTCAAATTAATATTGTATATATAAGTATATATTGTCATGTACACAACCATACACAATATGATATGCAGTGAAATGCTTATACAACTGTTTGTGACCTTAAAAAGGAAAGATGAAGTAGAATAAGAAGGTAAGAAGAGGCAAATTGCTCTAGAAAAAGAATGTAAAATATAAAATGTACCAATATACAACATACAGTTACAATAAAACAAAATATACAACATAAATATCTAAAATGTAGATGTAAAAGTATAAATTGTATAAATTATATGGAATCTGCAAAATAAAAATTTCTAAAATTAAATAGAATTCAAATCCATCCATTTAGGAACCTCTGTAGTCCAACTAGTGACCGTGGAGGCCAATGATGTTTACCATTGTATTTATTCCTATTCCTACGACCGTAGTAGGACATCCGGTCAACAATCACATACGCATTCAAACACAGCAGGCAATCTGGGAACGCACGTTAGTCTAATCATGTCTTTGGACTGTGGAAGGAAACTGGAGGACCTGGAGGAACCCACCAAGCACGGGGAGAACAAGCAAACTCAATGCTCCACGTGCCGCCAGAATTTAAATAAAAGTGTATGAATTATGCAATACAGTCTGTGAACTGGTTTTTCTCTGGTTTTAGCAAGAGCAAACTTTGATTTTCTCTTGATGTGAATAAATGTGCATGGTTGGTGCCTCATGATGGACTGGGTTAGTATCCTGTGCATTCTTACTGCCATACACTCTGGTCTGGAAGCACCATAACCCTAACCAATGATTAGAACTCTTATTTTAAGCATTATGATGCAATTAATCGCACATTCAGAGTGGTGGTGAATCTCCAAATGCCTCAATGAATCTCCAGTCTGTCCCGATAACACGTAATGTGGACCAGGACAATTTACAGCAGATGGGCTATTTACACAAATTCACAAACTCGTTCGCACCTAGGAGCAATTCATCTCCTCCGGTCCACCAACTGGCATGAGGAAAGAAACCAAAGACTTCAGAGAAACCCCAGGCAGACGTGAGGAGAACGTGAGAAACTCCACACCAGCAGAAACCCGAGCTCAGGATTGAATCAGGAATTCTTGTGCTGTAACCTGGCAGTGATACCTTCTACATTACAGTGCTTTGGTTGCTTTTAATATATTATTTGCATCATGAATGTCTTGGCCTAACTCAATGCTTGTAGAAGCAAGAGGTCCTCAAGAGGCCTGGACTTAAAGTGAGCAGTTATTCTTGATGATAGTTATCCCAGAGCCTGGTAATTGAATCCTGAAGTAAATTCCAATAAATGAACACAGAGTACCATCTGCTACACTGCTCATGTCTTATTAGATTTGTATTACATGTGGGGCAGGGATATTACCTTGGATGGACAGATCTGCTCACTTAGGTATGAAACACCATTATATATGAGTGTGAGTGAAAAAATATCCGCACATTGGCTGTATAAATTATTTTAGAAAAGACAAATGCACAATCTCCTTGATTCATCAGAAGTGAATTTTTGTCTTCATAGGGCTGCTTTCAGGGAACCAAACCGAAGAAAGTCAGATGGAGCAAGATCAGGATTATAGGAAGGATGCTTTAACACCTCAAAATATTTTTTTTGCAGAATGTTGATAGTGTGGGAAGAAGTGTGCAGACGTGTTGCATTATGCAAGATCACAACGCACTTGAATAGCAGTTCTCTGCGTTTAATCTAAAGTTTAGGCTACAGCACTTTAATAAGCGTCTCACTGTAATGAGCACTGTTGATTGTTGAACAGTTTTCCTGATACTGAGAATCCCAGAAAACTTTTCCAGCTGATGGTTGACTTTTGAACTTTTGAACTTTTTCTCGGTCAGCGATTGAGGATGTTTCCGTGATGAATCTGTGTCTCGTCACAAGTAATGATTCTCTTTAAGAAACTTTCACCTTCCTTAGAGCATCAATCCATATTCTGTTTGCAGATATCAGAACACTTTCTCCATTCTGCACAAAAAGTCTTTCATACATAACGGTACCAGATACACCTTCAGACCACAAAAAAACTAATTGCTGCTCTTCTTTCATGCAAATCACAAGTGGGTTTAATATAACCGGAGTGCGGATGATTTTTGACTCACCCTCGTGTTCATACACGTAATGCTGTTGAAGTCTTGATTCTAGTCAGGTGTTGATTCATTTTCTGTAACAGAAGCTTAAGCTTTATTGTTTCTATGGTAACATCAAATACCATAGAAAAGGTGTCAATACATCAACTGCGGTGTGAATAGGACAAATATTTGGAATAAGCTTTAGCTTTGACAAGATAGTGTCAAAGTATTTCAGACACCTGAACATGCTTTTGAAATATTCCATTCCAGATTTAATCCACCTTTAATGTTATAATGTGCTCCACTCTTCTGGGAAGACTTTCCTTTAGGTTCTAGAGCGTGACTGTAGAGACTCGTGCTGATTTAGCTACCAGAGCATCAGTGAGGTCAGGCACTGATGTTGGTCCGCACTTGGTGTTCTAGTTCATCCCAAAAAACTTGAGTTCTTTTACACCAGTCTTGGTGAATCATGTCTTCTTGGAGCTCTTGTGCTTTGTGCACGGTGGCGTTGTCATGTTGGATTAATTAATTTCAGTTAGCAAAAATTCTAATGCTAAAGCATACAAAGACATTCTACTGTATATGATTGTCTGTTTCCAGCTTTCCCTTTGGCTAGAAAAAAAAGAAATTTCTAATGCTGCACTGATAAAAACAAATTTTAGCATACATAAGATAATGAAATGATCCGAAAGGGTTTGCATACCGTAGCTGCATGTGTACATTTGAGTTCATGATCAACTTCTCACTAACAACTTGATCATCAGGACTTAATATTATGAACATCATTTAGCGATTCTATGATGATTTTTTTTTAAAGGCTCCGATTTGCTTTTAAATAAGTAAAATTGTTAAAAGGAACAGGGTTGAGTTTTTATGCAAATAATTCACAAATACAAAATGCAATTCTTTTGTGTGGCAATTTATCGCCACTGTGACTCCAAAATCAATTAAAACATTTATTATTATTATTATTATTATTATTATTATTATTATTATTATGTGCTTGAATTTAAGGTGGTAAAATGTTGCAGTTCCTCTTTAGTCCTACAGGTGGTGCACTCTATACTATTCCCACGTGTTAGGAGTGAATGATTTGCTAAGTTGGTTAAGAATTGTAACAAAATCAGGGGGAAACACAATATAGAATAATAGAAACTGAATTGTCACCTAGGTATTGTCATAATATAGTACTTTTATACTTTGTAAAGTTCACTGTTTTTACTGTGATTTACTGTGTAGTTTTGTGTAAAAGGTTGTACTTTCAAAGAGAACTCATTAGTCAATATCACTAAAAATGGAGATAAAGATGATGCAACTTCCTGTTGTTGAATACTCCAAATATTTTACAGCTTTGAATGACTGAGTGGTTTGAATTCATGAATTCTTTGTAACCTATAATGAGCAACTCAAGAACAATGATGTTTTAAGTATGAAATGTTACATGAAATCAAACATTTCATTTAAAGGAAATACGTACAGGGCTACATAAACAAATTTGCTTGAACACAGTATTAAAGACAAAAGTCAAACAGAAGCATTTTAACTATTGCTCTTAGACTTTTTGTCACCACTGTATAACTACGTCGGGGGTTCACTTTAAACTGGGACGTGTGATTACGTCTGGTAAAAGTGATTGACATTTACAGAAGGAACTGTACACACAATCATTCACCAACACCACTTGCACATTACAGGAACTCAGCTGGAAGTTATGGCCACCCCCCCCCCTCCCCCGTACAGTCCTGACCTCGCTCCAAGACTTTTCCACATGTTTGGAAAAACCATTAAAGGATTTCCTGGGAGGCCGACGTTTCAGACGTGATGCAGGCAGAAGAAATCTTTCTACCTTGATGGTGTCCAAGCACTAGTGAAACACTGGGATAAGTGCATTAGTGTAGCAGGGGATTATATAGAGAAATAAAGAGAGTTTTCACTCTCATAATTGTGTTATTCTGCACAACCTTTAACTTGAACAAGATGCCAAGTGTATTCTTTCATGTATTTCATGTATGACAGCCATACACAGTATAAAGCTTTTGGGGACTGTAATGGTAGAAAATAAACATGATTCAAACATATAAAAGTAAAATTTTTGTTTCAAAATGTATACAGGGTCACAGGGGGCCTGAAGAGCCGATCCCAGGGCACAAGGTGGGGTACAGCCAATCTAACTCACACACTACGGGCACTTTGGAACGCCAATTAATTTAATCTGCATATCTTTGGACTGTGGGAGGAAATTGGAGTACCCAGAGGAAACCCAGTAAGCACGGGGAGACCATGCAAACTCTATGCACACAGAGGCGGGAATCGAACCCCCGACCCTGGAATTGCAGGATCACAGCGCTGACCACTAAGCCAGCATGCCACCTTGCCACCAAACATTAATTTTTGCATAAATGCACGTTTATGCAAAGTGTATAAAAGAAATCACATAATAACCATCTAACAAACTGCTGCACTGTGTGAACCCTGAATAAAAAAGTGTTTGGTGCCACTTTGCAGTATGTATACATGTTTGAGCCCTAGTCATGTGACTAAGACACAACAAAAAATTCTTTTTAAAAAAAAAAAAATTTTATAGTGAAGGGATTTGTCATGTTCATGTACAAACTGATCAATTAAATGTTCAACTGTTGAAATGATTATAAATTTAATGTGATTCTTTGAGGTAAGCCGAAATCATATTTAACATAAGTTGATGCAAATGCTTTATGATTGATAAGGATTTTTTATTTAGATGACGATGACATAATTTGATCACATTATATAATAGTAGCTGTTATAAATGTAATATTAATTTTCATTATATTTGGCATGCAAAATGATTGTCGACAAAGTGAGAAATGAAAACAGCAGGTTCTCCACGTGCTTGGTGGGTTTCCTCCAGATACTCCACAATCCAAGGACATGCAGATTAGGCTAATTGGTGTTCCCAAATTGCCCATAGTGTGTGAATGCGCGTGTCAATGTGGACCTACCTCAGTCGTAGAAATGGGAATAAATACAATGGGAATCACCATGGACCTCCTCGGGCCCTACTTGGACTACAGAGGTTCCTAGATGGAGGAATGGATAACATTTATTAAGATTGAAAGAAAAAATATCTATATTTGGATTTTTTTAAATAAAGTCTTATGTGCATTCTTTGATAGTTCATGTTGCTAATCAGAGGTCATTGCTATGTTTCATTTAAATTCAAATGTTTTTGTTTTTTTTCTAAGTTGTCACATACACACCCATGCACAGTGATATGCAGTGAAGTTTGTGACCAATAGATATCCTTGTACCATCCTCATAAGAGGACTGTTAAGTCTAACTCTTTTGCCACATTTCTTCTTGGTTGAAGGCACTGATTAAATTTATAGTTATCAATGATGAATAAAGAAAAACAGTCAATATAATAAAAATATTTTAAAAATCATCAATGTAATGAGTTTCAAAGCCATGACCTTAATTATAAAACACTATTATTTTTTATTTTTTTTGCTGTGCCATTTGGTCGCCATGGCGACCAAATGGATGCTTTCTATTTTGATATTACAGTATTTAGAGAGAGTAATTTTGTATTTTTTTTTTTTTACAAATTTAACAGAGATCTGATTAGTTATGTTTAATTCTAATTAATTAATTAATTAATTAATTACATTAAATTTTATGTCACATACACAACCATTCACATTATAATTGAATGTAAATTGTAAATTTAAAAAATGTAAATTGCTTTTACGAATGTTCTTGACCTTAAAAAGGAGTAAGAAGCAGTAGAAAAAGAATGTAAAATATAAAATCTACAAATACAATAAAATTAAATTTTAAATAGAAATGTATAAAATGTATAATGTAGAAAGTATAAAATGCATATATTATATGGGGAATGTGCAAAATATAACTTATGTGTGAATATCTTCAGCCATGTAATGTGTTTCAAAGCCATGAACTTAATCATAAAACACTATTATTTGCTGATGTACTATGCGTGTATCGCAACCAAATGGTGGCTTTCTAGTTTGATATTACAGTAGAGTAGTTTTTTTCCCCCAAATTTAACAGCAGAAGATGTTGAAAAATCATGTGAAACACTTCCATTAAGCGACACAAGGATTCAACAAATGTGCAAATGAATGTGCAAACAAGAGCGACAAAATGACAATACGACAACATGACATCACAATACTTTGGGGTAATGAGGTAATGAGTTGAGGTAGTGGGAGGAGGAACAGTAAATAAGGGGTGGAGTCCAGAAGTCCAGGTTGAGTGCACACACACGCACACTAAGACACGAGATCTGATTGGCTATGTTTAATTCAAATTTAAATTTTATTTGTCAAGTACACAACCATACACAGTGTGATATGCAGTAAAACGCTTATATGGCTGTTTGTGCCTTTTAAAAGGAACGATGAAATAGAGTAAATTGCAATAGTAGGCAAAGTGCACTAGAAAAAGAGTGTAAAATATGAAATCAACCAATATACAGTTACACAACAATAACATTATATATATATATATATATATATATATATATATATATATATAGTGTAAAATATAACATGTATAAAAAACTAATAATTATTTATATAAAAATATTTTCAGCAATATGATGACATCCAAAGCCATGACCTTATTTATAAAACACTATTACAGTATTTGCTTATTTGGTTATTGTGCTGTACTATGCAGGTCTGGAAGGTATCCATGGCGACCAAATGGCAGCTTCTATTTTGATAATACAGTATCTTTCTTACAGAGTATAATTTATATTCTAAATTTACCAGACGTTGAAAAATCACGTGAAACCGCTCCATTAAGCGACACAAGGATTCCACGAAAGAAACAGACAGAAAACGTGTTTGTGTTTTTCTGCCACGCTTCTGCGTGACTCCGGCATTAGCATGTGTAATAATGGCTGGGTGGGCGGGACAAACAAGGGGTGGAGTCCACGCTGGGCGAGCACACGCACGCACGCAGAGACACGAGATCCGATTGGCTGAGCCGCATGTCAATCCCGGACTGGTTGCCTCGCCGACGACGTCTGTTCCATTTCAGCGACGGGAGCAGCCCAAAGCGGTGTACTGGTGCTGTTTATGGGAATAAATCAGAAATAAACCGAGACGAAGCTCAAACCCGGAGTCGGATCGATTCTCAGCGGCTGGGAGAGAGAGATCCTCATCCAGGTAAGCGGTGGATTTATTAGTGTTTTTGATGAACGCACGCAGCGCACAAGGATTTCTGATTGAATTAAAAGGGGGGAGAAAAAACCCGCATCGTGATGGAGATTTCCGAGATCCTGGTGGAGATTTTTTCTTCTTCTTCAGGATTTCAGTGCGCACTAAAGCTCGTCTGGAAGTGAAAATAAAATGGTGCTCGGTAGAGGACGCTGAGATGCTGGATCCTCCTGCAGCACGGATTTGATGCGCAGCAGAAATGGCCTCATGTGTCAGACAATCGCGAAGAAAAAGGCCTCTTGTCCCTGAGACTGCATGGCACTGATCGCCTGCTCGGGACACACAAAAGCCTCAGAAATGCACAATGTCTCTTACAGTCTATATACAGTACATAGATCTATATAAATGCATCTGTGTGCTTGTCTTGTGCTTTGCATTTCTATGTGTGTGTGTGTGTGTGTGTGTGTGCATGCATTGTATGTGTTGATGATGATGATGAAGATGAAGATGATGTTGATGGTGACAGGATCTTTTTTTTAATCTGGATCAGGATCAGGATGTGCAGAGAAGAGCTCCAGCGCTGCACCTACATCACATATGATTTAATGTTTTGTTTTGCTCTCTGCGTTATCAGCGTTAGGATTCTGTGCTGTGTTGCATGGGGTTAAAGCGAAAGCCTCTGACCTGGTGCAACACCCCAAACAGAGATAAATACGAGTATGGATTATGACAATTCAAGCTTTTTTCCAATTTCAAAGTATTATATGGAAAGATTAGAACACGAGCTCAGGGGACAGCGTAGAAAACGGTGAGGGTGAGCGATATGACAGGAGGGTTACATCTCAATACTACGATACACGTTCGTACGATGCACAATACTGCGATACTACAGTACACGATACTACGAAACATGGCACAATACTACGATACACAATACTACAATACTGCGATACTACAGTACACAATACTGTGAACCATGACACACAATCCTGCCGAAACACAGTACTGTGATGCACAATACTGCGATACATTATGCACAATACTACAAAACACAATACTGCGATACTACAGTACACAATACTACGAAACATGGCACAATACTACGATACACAATACTACAATACTGCAATACTACAGTACACAATACTACGAAACATGGCATAATACGATACACAATACTACAATACTGTAATACTACAGTACACAATACTATGAAACATGGCACAATACTACGATACACAATACTGTGATACACAATACTACGATACACAATACTGCGATACTACAGTACACAATACTACGAAACATGGCACAATACTATGATACACAATACTACAATACTGCAATACTACAGTACACAATACTATGAAACATGGCATAATACGATACACAATACTGTAATACTACAGTACACAATACTACGAAACATGGCACAATACTACGATACACAATACTGTGATACACAATACTACGATACACAATACTGCGATACTACAGTACACAATACT
>JAQMYJ010000005.1:27733865-27744852 GCA_030014305.1 Clarias laeviceps
CATGGAGTTAGAAAGTGACCCCAAACTTTTGAACGGTAGTGTATATATATATATATATATATATATATATATATATAAATGAAAGCGATTTATGTCATTTCCTGAGGTACTTGAAGTGATCCGTCTCTGTGATTTATTTATTTGTTTATTTTTTTATGCAGCTGGTACTTTGGGAAGCTCGGACGTAAGGACGCAGAGAGGCAGCTGCTGTCTAATGGAAATCCTCGGGGCACTTTTCTCATCAGGGAAAGTGAAACCACTAAAGGTAACTATCCTGTGCCAAAAAAAAAAAAAAAAGTGGTGGTAGAAGATCCCTCAGGAGGAAAAGTCTGGAAGTTACAGCTGGATGTTTCTGTCCCTTTCATCTCAGAGTAAAGGGTTTAAGAGTACAAGATATTTATGGTACAGAGTTTATGGTGGCAGCGCTAGAGGGGAAAGAAACCTTCCCACTCTTCCCATACCAAGCTTGTTAAAGTCTCCCTGTATAATCTAAAGAAGACTCCTCAGCCGGCAACAAAAACGAGGACGTGTTGTTGAGGGTGCATGTGATGTCCTGTGCAACATGCTAATCACACTAAACTGCATGAATATGGAGAAAATCCTTAGATTTTTATTTTGTAGATCCGAATTAAGTGACATCCTTGAGTTGCCCTACCCCCGCTCTGTGTGTGTGTCTTGGGTTGTTATTTTCTCATAAATCCACAACTGAAGTGTCATCAGAGCAATCGATGATATATTTCGAGCGCTGCTTTGCAGCACAGCCGTGAGTCAGCATAGTGACACGAGCGGACCGGACACTCAGCCCTGAGGGACGCCGGTGTTAAGCAGGTAGTACTGGAGGTACTATATGTTTGGACAGGAAGAAGTCTTTGATTTTCTTGCCTGGGAGACGATATCTCAAGACTCCCATCAGAAGCAGATTGTCCTCCGTGGCATACCTGGTACTGTATGTGAAGGGATTTCATTTCCTTCCCTACAATGGTGGAGTCAGCCTTCCTGAACATGTTCCAGGTTGATGTGCTCAAAATAACGCCTTCAGGCAGCGTTCTCACCAGCCTAAGAACCAGTTTGGCCAGTTTTAGCAGGGGTCTGAGATACAGAATTAGCATAACAGAGACATCAGGTAGATAGCCCGGATGGGTGTTGGGTGGATGGGGTAGGTGTTGATGTAAACAGATCCAACGTGTTTAACTGACGGCTTGTGGTTGGCTTGTGGAAGGTACCTTTCGTCAGAGATGGAGAAAATAGATTCAGTTATGAATCAAGATTCTTTTGTGTGGGGATTCACGACTCCAAAAAAATTTTTTTTTAAGTATATATTTTTACATTTATAGTAGAGATGAAGCAGTCAATCAACAGTGAGCAGAATCGGCTGGTTTTCAGTTTGATTGGCTGCGATCGGCTGATCAGCCTCAGATATAAACGATTCTGTACCGAACGCAGAAGTTTCCAAGTGGTGCAACAGAAACGCATTTTAATGGCGTTACATTATCAATAATAACGCATGTTAAAAGCCTCCGATCTTCCTTTTTCTCTGAATTCTGTTTTCTGAATTATTCTCAAGCCTACTCATTACACCAGTCTCGAAACGCTAACTAGTTGAAAATCGTTGAAAAAGTTAGTTTGTATTGTTTCAATGCTGCAATTAGTTTTTAAGTGAGAAAACTTTTTTTAAAGGTTGAAAATTGTCATAAAATTGGAGAAAAATGTCAAATCAAATCATGATATTTATAAAATCGTGATACTTATAGAATCACAATTCTAATCGAATCGGCACCGAGGTATCGTGATAATATCATATCTGGAGGTGACTGCTGATTCCCATCCCTACCTCTGATAGTCCCTTATTTGCCTTAAGTCTTAAGCAGGGTTCATGCGATCTTTCAGTCAGCAGCCAAAACCTTACAGCCACCATCACTCTACTGTACATTTGAGCTCCTTTTAGGATTAGCGCTCGTGGTCTTGATCATGATGGACGCATGATGAACACAAAGGCCCCGACTGTGGTGGAACCACTAGATATTCATCGGTTTTAGAATTTAATGTCAACTAAATAGACAGAAAATTTCAATTACATGGATACCACAACCGAGGCTTAGAGGAAAAAAAAACCAAAAGACTTTATTCCATCTAGACGTTGGTGGAGTCACCAGATAACAGCCTTCATAAACATGTTCCAGGTCGGCGTCCTCAAAACAATCCCTGAAGTCTAGGTTCCTACACGTTTTTAGAACCAGTTTGGGACGTTTTTTTTGCTTTGTTTTTGCTTTTTTGCAGTGGTCTATGTTACAGAATTAGCATAACATAAGGCACCGTTTGTGTAGCCAGTGTGGGGGTTGGGAGCATCGTCGTAGCTGGTTTAAACGCTGATGTAAACAGATCCAGCGTGTTCTAACAATGACTTGTAAACTTGAACCGGTTGGGGAAGTTGGAAGTTGGCTGACGCTGACTTAAGCAGCCAAAGTCAAGTAGCCTGAAGCTTTATCCACCATCACGGTGAGTTCCCTTAGTGCTCTTCTTAGGATTGGTGCTCTTGGTGTTGGTGTGTGTGTGTGTGTATACGAAAAAACATTGACTACGGTGGAATATCTGGTACTTATACCGTCATTGATGTCATTTTGTTAAAATTACATAAACATATAACACCGTCAGGCCATGAAGGAAAAGAAAACACCCGAGACTTCATTTCTCCATCAAATCCGATCCAACATCATGTTTTATCTTCTCTCGGTCTCTCTTTCAGGAGCGTATTCCTTATCCATACAGGACTGGGATGACGTCAAGGGCGATCACGTGAAACATTACAAGATCCGTAAGCTCGACAACGGAGGCTACTACATCACCACCCGGGCTCAGTTCGAGACTCTGCAACAGCTCGTCCATCATTACTCTGGTAAATCCGAGTCAGCTGATCGAGTACAGTATTTAATTACCCAGGACATGAAATGAATGTTTCAGACAGAGCCGGCATCATCGTCTTTGTATGTAATGTTTATGACGGAACTCCATCATCTGGATTGTGTGTGTGTGTTTTTTTGCAGCACGAGCTGCGGGGCTGTGCTGTCGATTGATAGTCCCCTGTCACAAAGGCATGCCTCGCCTTGCCGATCTGTCCGTCAAAACCAAAGACGTGTGGGAAATCCCGCGAGAGTCGCTTCAGCTCATCAAGCGCTTGGGGAACGGCCAGTTCGGAGAGGTCTGGATGGGTGCGTATTAATTCTCTTATCGACAGGTCCGAGCCGGGCTGAGAAAGATTCATCAGCGGTTAATCTCTAAAGAGCGGGTTTAATCCAGGATTCGGCTTAATCGTTGAAGCCTGCGTCCATTTAAATAACGCTGATGGGAATTACACGTGATTTATTCACAGCCGGTTTAATGCATGAGGCCAGACGGGGGAGTTTTTAATCCACCACGGCTGGGTGATTTTCTCAGATCCGCCAATCTTCCCGATAAATTGCAGGTACTTGGAACGGCACCACGAAAGTGGCGGTGAAGACCTTGAAACCGGGAACCATGTCCCCCGAGTCGTTCCTGGAGGAAGCGCAGATCATGAAGAAGCTGAGACACGACAAACTCGTGCAGCTCTACGCCGTCGTCTCCGAGGAGCCGATTTACATCGTGACAGAATACATGGGCAAAGGTAAGGGAGACAATGACGTAGTGGATTTATAATTACAATGATTACATTTGCTTCTCTGCATTATGGATTATAAGCACAGAGAATTAATAAAAATAAATAAATAATCTTAAAAACCTTATTGTTTGTATTTATTTGATTAAAAATGTAGGTAGAATAAATTTTCCACAACAGCAGCTCTGCCTGTGGTTCTGTCTGCTTCAGGCTCATATGAATGCAGTCGCTCTAATACTTTATCATTTCTATAGTTGCACCTTTTGTGTGTGTGTGTGTGTGTGTGTGTTACATTAAAATGTTAATTATTATGTGTAGTAATACATGCATTGATTTATTATTATAGTATTGAATAATTGTTGATGTAGTGACATTTTCCGTAAGGAGATGATTAACTTTAGAAGGCGTCTCCAGTGTCAGCGTTTGTCTCATTAACTTTAAGTAAGAGAGAAAAAAAGTCATTTTTATTAATA
The DNA here is from genome assembly GCA_030014305.1 of Clarias laeviceps. Taxonomy (NCBI): domain Eukaryota; kingdom Metazoa; phylum Chordata; class Actinopteri; order Siluriformes; family Clariidae; genus Clarias; species Clarias laeviceps. The sequence continues at coordinate 27,737,970 of JAQMYJ010000005.1, forward strand.
CATCCTTCTTTATTAAATAAGATGAAAAATTGCTATCGTCAAAAAGGATATATTTCAGAACCTGCTGTGATTGGTAATTAATTACTCAGCTTCCAATAATTCCAACTGGTTGCTGATTATTTTCCTGTACTATCATCAACCTTATGTCGTGTCGACTGACGTCCCGTCCAATCCGTTTTCAGGAAGCTTGCTGGACTTTTTGAAGGACGGTGAAGGACGGAGCCTTAAATTGCCGAACCTCGTAGACATGGCGGCTCAGGTACGAAATCCGAACCTCCGCTCGCGTCACAAACATCATAAACCTAATGGGTGATTTTAAACCCGTGTGTGTGTGTGTTTCAGGTGGCTGCAGGCATGGCTTACATCGAGAGAATGAACTACATCCACAGAGACCTGAGATCGGCCAACATCCTCGTGGGCGACAGTTTAGTATGCAAGATTGCAGACTTTGGCCTGGCCAGGCTGATAGAGGATAATGAATACACAGCTAGACAAGGTGAGCGAGTGAAAGGAAGAAAAGGACTTATTCTACATAAGGATTTGCCCTCTAGCAGCTACCGGAGCTTCCACGGCTAAACTACAGATGTGTTAAACCTTTGCATTAGTCTAATCTGTCATCCACCTGATGTGCATTGAAAGAAACTCCTTTAATACTAGCGAACAAAGCAGATATACATTTAAATAAACGCTCCTCAGAGCTACGTGGACCAGCACGGGACCACATACAGAGTACAAACATCTGCAGTGTGAACTGTAGAGGACAAGGCGATCACTAACTGAAAAGGGAACAGTGCAACACAGACGAGTATTATGTTACGAAGTGCAAAAAAGATATTACTTACTCGGTTAATAATGATGAATGAGGGCAGTGTGAGTGTAACATGCCGGTTAGGAGCAATAATTAGGAGAGAAAAACTGTACAATGGTGCCCAAGGGAATCATTGATTAAGTGTGTGTGTGTGTGTGTGTGTGTGTGTGTGTGTGTGTTGGCATGTATGCGTGGGTCTCATACATTTTTTAACCAATTTCACTGGTTAAAAAATGCTTTTACCCATGCTGTTGTTATTATTATTATTATTATTATTATTATTATTAAATAATAATTATATGTAATACTATAAATCAAATGCAACACAATAATAAATGGTATTCTAAAAGGTATCAGACTTTTACCGTTCCCTACTTTAATTAGATTTGAGTGAAAAGTGACAATAATAATAATAATAATAATAATTATAATAATAATAGTAACAGTAGGAGCAGTGGTAGTAATTGTAGTTATGAATACAGCAGTAGTGTTATGAAAAAGCATCAGTATTAGGAGTAATAGTAGTGATAATAGTAGCACTGGTAATAAACGTAGTTATGATCAGTAGTAGCAGCAGTATTAATATTATCAGTAGTATTAATAGTAGAAGGAGGAGTGAAACGAGTAATATGGTAGTAATTGTAGTTATGAGTAACAGAAGTAGTATTAGTAGTTCTGAATAGTAGTAACAACAGTATTATTAGTAATATTAGTAGTTGTAGTAGTTATGAAAAGCGTCCTAGTAGGAGTAACAGTAGTAGTAACAATAACACTGGTAATATATGTAGTTATGAACAGTAGTAGCAGTAGTGTTAATGTTAGTATTATCTGTAGTATTTGTAGTATTAAGAGGAGGAGTGGAAGAAGTAATAGTAGTAATTGTGGTTATGAATAGCAGTAACCACAGTATTATTAGTAATATTAGTAGTTGTAGTAGTTATGAAAAGCATCAGTATTAGGAGTAACAGTAGTAGTAACAATAACACTGGTAATAAATGTAGTTATGATCAGCAGTAGCAGCAGTATTAATTTTATCAGTAGTATTAATAGTAGAAGGAGGAGTGAAACGAGTAATATGGTAGTAATGGTAGTAATTGTAGTTATGAGTAGCAGTGGTAGTATTAGTAGTTCTGAATAGTAGTAACAACAGTATTATTAGTAATATTAGTAGTTGTAGTAGTGATGAAAAGCGTCCTAGTGGGAGTAACAGTAGTAGTAACAATAGCACTGGTAATAAATGTAGTTATGAACAGTAGTAGCAGTAGTGTTAATGTTAGTATTATCTGTAGTATTTGTAGTATTAAGAGGAGGAGTGGAAGAAGTAATAGTAGTAATTGTGGTTATGAATAGCAGTAACCACAGTATTATTAGTAATATTAGTAGTTGTAGTAGTTATGAAAAGCGTCAGTATTAGGAGTAACAGTAGTGATAACAGTAGCACTGGTAATAAACGTAGTTATGATCAGCAGTAACAGCAGTATGAGTATTATCAGTAGTATTAATAGTAGAAGGAGGAGTGAAATGAGTAATAGTCGTAATGGTATTAACTGTCGTTATGAGTTGGAGTTGTAGTATTAGTAGTAGCAGTGGTAGTAATTGTAGTTATTACTAATAGTCGCGGCAGTATTATTAGTTATAAGTAGAAGCAGTAGTAAATGTCGTAAAGAATTGGAGTAGCAGCAGTATTATTAGAATTAGTAGTAGCAATAGAAGTAGTAGTACAGTAGCAGTATTAGTGCTCGTGTTAGTAGTAGTAATTAGTAGTAGTAAGCGGTGGTAGTAGTTGTAGTTATTTAATAGTTATTAGTATTATCAGTAGTATCAGTGGGAGTATTAGTTATTAGTAGTAGTATTTGTAGTAACACTAACTCGAGTCAGGATCAGTCAATAATCATGTAATAATTATCTGGCAAATTAATTGTCATATTAAACCAGAGTTCATCATCATATATAGATTCTTTCAGTAGACAATAAGACATTCTTGACATTCTGTACTGTAACGCCACTCACCAGCCTGTGCGTCATACTCAGTGTTTAGTCTCAGCCAATCAGACTCCTGCTTCCTGTTTCAGGTGCCAAGTTCCCGATTAAATGGACGGCCCCTGAAGCCGCGCTCTACGGACGGTTCACCATTAAATCAGACGTGTGGTCATTCGGAATCCTGCTGACGGAGCTGGTGACCAAAGGACGCGTGCCATATCCAGGTGAGCTACGAGTCTCGTGCAGGAACGGAATGAAAAACGGGCAAACCTGGAAAACTGCTTGTGAAAACTGTGTGTGTGTGTGTTTTTTGTTTAGGGATGAATAACCGAGAGGTTTTAGAGCAGGTGGAGCGTGGATACAGGATGCCGTGCCCTCAGGACTGCCCCATCTCTCTGCACGAGCTCATGGTGCAGTGCTGGAAGCGAGACCCCGAGGAGAGACCAACGTTCGAGTACCTGCAGGCGTTTTTGGAGGACTACTTCACTGCCACGGAGCCCCAGTACCAACCAGGAGACAACCTCTAAACCTTATTCAAAAAAAACAACAACAACCGTTGAAGCGAGTGGATTTGTGCTTTAATCCCGCAGATTAGAACACAACTCCAGTCACTCTGACGTACTAATTGACGTACTATTAGACACTGAGAAATCACCTGGATGACCGAAAAAACCTCCGTAGAACTCACGAGGCAGAGGAGAAACCGCATCGCTACGACACGCAGCGCCGACCCGAACGACGATCCGATGCACGTACGATGATTAAAGCTTCCAGATTCATCGCCATTTCAGTCCAGTATTCGACTCATCTTCCATTCACAGGACGTGTCACGTTTAAATGTCTTCACTTAAGCCGAACCAGATTTTGGGGACGTCATCGTTAAGGTTTTTTTTTGAAAAAAGAAAAAGGATTAAGGATAGCAGAAGGCCTGTTTGTATGTAGTGTAAATATGGTTGTGTTTACTTAACCCTCATTTTAGGCTTTTTATAATGCTTTTTATTTTACTTGAGTTTTTTTTTTCTTTTTCTTTTTTTTTTCCCTTTTGTTGGTTTTTTTTTTGTTCATTGCTCAGAGAAGAAGCTTGAATATTTTTTCGAGGCTGAAACGAGACGATTAATTCTGCCTCCTTTTATTAAAACGTCCGGGACTTTCTTGATTATTTATTCCAGTAACGACGTTCCTTCTTTGTTTAACTTGGAGACTCCTGCAGCACATAGCTAACTTCGATGACACTAAACATTGTGACTTTTTCACCTGAAGGTAAACAATGTGTGTGTGTGTGCGCACGTGTACACACACACACACACACACACACACCGGTGGCTCTGCTCAGCTTTATAATTTGCACCTGCTTTTTAGAAAAGAAACAGAAAAAAAGCTCAGTGTCTCCATTATTATGATTATAATTCTAATTCTTTTCTTTTCTTTGTTGTTAGTGCATTTTTCTATTTAGTCACTTTGGATTAACGATAGAAGAATTATGCATTGATATAGTAATCAGGCTGTGTGGGCATTATGCTTGATTATACCTGCATCTCTCTCTCTCTCTCTCTCTCTCTCTCTAGCGAAGATGATCAAATAAAATAAACGGCTAACATCATTATTGTTGTAAGAAGCATAAAGGCAAACTATTTATAGTAAATGCGTTACTATGTGCTATGATTTAACATAACTAAGTAGAAAGGGGGAAGAAAAAAAAAACAACTTTACCATTTAACGTTAACTCCACTGCGCTTGTCTCCAGCTTCTTCCTGGATCATGTCTGGACCACATGTAACCTCATCTACAGGGCCAACTCACCTCGTTCCCATTCCAGCTTTCACTCAGTGAAGGTGTTCCTGTAGAATAGCTCTCACTATACCAACACGGGCTCATGATTTACATCCATCTCTCTTTCCTTCTTCTTCTTTTTCTTTTTTTTTTTTTAAACCCATCCATTTGGATTAATTCACAGATATTGTGTTTGTTTTTTATTTCTATTTAATTGTTTTGTTTCACTTATGCACAAACATTTGTAGAATAAAGACTCATACCCAAGCCCATTTCTTTGGATTTCTTTTTTTTTTTTATTATTATTATTATTATTATTTGTTCATTATTAGTTTCTCTTCTGAAGTTGATTTTGTAATTTATAATTAGGGCCCAAGCACTATGACATCAGCCCTATAGTGTTTGAGGGTCCTCTTGTTCTTCTAAGGATTTAGTTTTTTTCCCCCCACCATTTGGGGCTTTTTGAGGGTCTTAACATGCACCAAAAAATACATGAAAATTGACGGACAGGTTGGAATCTGCAGCCATTCGAACGGCTGAGAGTCTGGGCCCCGGGCGTGGTGTGCACGGGACAAAACCGGGCCTATGTGATCTCAAGATGTTGAGGATGCAAAATCGTGAAGCAGATTTTGATATCTCAAATGGGAAGCCGTGACGATGCCGGAAAGTTTAGTCACATTGAGTGACAGCATCCGGGGCTGTTTGGACGCCGAGAAGTGGTTAATAACTTCCTGTGTGACATCATATTGAGAGACTTACTGTAAATGCTTGTGCCCGCTGTGCCTGCTGTCTGTCTGGTGTGCCCAGAGGGCAATGACACAAGGTGCTTGGACCCACTCGTCCTTGCTTGCGACTATATTTTTATCTTTTTTTTTCTTCTTATACCACTTGAAGTCTGATTGATCGGAAATTGTTGATTAATCAACTACCAGTCAGATTCTGAAATAGTTTCAAGAATATTTTAAAGCGCCCGTTCAAACACATTATCATTCCAACTCACGGCTCATACTAAGTCACCTGCATGGTGGATACTTTAAAGATTATTAAAGCATTGTATTATTTAATATAACTGTTTATATGGTGAAGTTTTCTATATAGGGAGATGTTTATGGAAGGAGTCTCCAGCATCAGGCACCTCTATGACATTAGTGATAAAGTGAACTATAATAAATTGTTTCATAGACATTAAACGTGACCCTAAATGGTTAAAAAGTGTACCTTTAAAATCGCTGTTGTATAAGAGGAGTAAAAGAGTGAGACATACTTGATTATTGGAAGATAATCGACTTTATGAACACATGACTTCCTAAAAAAGATGCTTCCCAAATGTTTTTTTTTTATTCTTTACATAAGTTTTTTATTTTATTTTATTTATAATTGAAATAGTCTGTTATACTTAATGTAACACTTGCAACCCATCGATCATTTAATATTGAACATATGGTAGGTGAGGTTTATGTCAGTAATTACAGTATAACATCTTGATCAGTAGAGAAGTGTTTCACTTCAATACCTTCCTTCCATTTTAAAACAAAAGCAAGGCGGGTAAAAATCTGTCCTTCAGAGATAAACAGATTTCAATGTATATAAGACACGATCCATTAATCAGTCCTAATATGAGGGGCGTTCAGGTCAAACCGGGACTTGTGATGAAACGATATGGAATGGAAGCGATCAACATTTACTTTACAAGACTTCAAACTCAGTAAAACATATGAAAGGTGCAAACGTTTTAAAGTGTGTCTGTGAATGACGACCCCGGCCGAGGTGGCTCGAGGCCCACTGCAGTCGTTCCCGTCAACATACAGCGAATTAAACGTCCGATCCTTGAAAATCGACGGATAACTTGTCGCCAACTTGCAGAAGAGACACATCTGTGTGTGTGAACTGTACACACAATCATTCACCAACACCACTTGCACATTACAGGGACTCGGCTGGGAGTTATTGCTACATACAGTCCTGACCTCCCTCCAAGACATTTCCACATGTTTGGGCCGTTAAAGGGAGTTCCTGGGAGGCCGGAGTTTTAGACTTGAATGAAGCAAGCAGTCCGATTTTGACTAGAAAACTTTCTACCTTGCTGGTGTCCAAGCACTAGTGAAACCCTGGGATGAGTGCATTAGTGTATCAGGGGATTATATCAAGAAATAAAGGGAGTTTTTCCCGCTCAGAACTGTGTTCTGGTATTTTGTGGTTTGACTTGAACACTCCTTATAGTTTCCTTGTTCCTGTTTTATACGGTCCAAAGCCCGGATAAAATGGTAGGGTTGCGTCAGGAAGGGCATCCGGCGTAAAACCTGTGCCAAGTTGTAGTGCGGACTG
>JAQMYJ010000005.1:27771587-27800925 GCA_030014305.1 Clarias laeviceps
CCTGTTCCCAAAGAGAAGGTAAAACCTGTGCCTGCTCCAAAAGAGAAGGCAAAACCAGAACCTGTTCCCAAAGAGAAGGTAAAACCTGTGCCTGCTCCAAAAGAGAAGGCAAAACCAGAACCTGTTCCCAAAGAGAAGGTAAAACCTGTGCCTGCTCCAAAAGAGAAGGCAAAACCAGAACCTGTTCCCAAAGAGAAAGCAAAAACAGAACCTGTTCCCAAAGAGAAGGTAAAACCAATACCTGTTCCCAAAGAGAAGGCAAAACCTGAGCCTCTTCCAAAAGAGAAGGCAAAACCAGAACTTGTTCCAAAAGAGAAGGCAAAAGCGAAACCTGTTCCTAAAGAGAAGGCCAAACCAGAACCTGTTCCCAAAGAGAAGAAGGCAAAAGCAGAACTTGTTTCAAAAGAGAAGGCAAAACCAGAACCTACTCCAAAAGAGAAGGCAAAACCTGAACCTGCTCCAAAGGAGAAGGAAAAACGCATACCTTCTCTTAGGAAAGGTATGTTTTTTTTTGTTGTTGTTTCATGTGTTTTTTAATTAATGTTCAAATAAATTAATGTTAAAAAGCAATTATGTTACCAGTTATAACTAGTAAACAAAACCAGTTCTAAATTAGAGCAGACACTGTACAGATCCAGACTAATTTTAGCCCAGAATTAGTCACCCCAGACCTTTTAGAAAACCCCAGAATTTTATAATCACCCTGATTTTTAACCCAATCAGTTGTCAATTGATGTGCAGTGTAAGCAGGCGCCCAGTGCCTGGTTGACCACCCGAACAACCAACGATCTGATGGATTTCTGGAATGTCTAAAATTTAGCTTGGCTGTCTTGCAGTGTCAGCAGAACAAGTCACTTCAATGCGCCTGCACTCAAACCTTCCTGCAAAACACAATTCTCCCTGCAAAATAGACAGATCATACTCCTTGCATACTAATTTTTTGTTGATTAGTTTTTGTTTTATTTTTTGTTTTACATATAAAGTAAAATTGCTAATAGTAACTCTAAGTCAATTATTTGTGTGTGAGTCTTTGGATATCTTGTTTGAACTATAACCCATTTGGGGTGTTTGTTTAGTCAAACAGTGGGAGCACTCACATTGTGGCAGATGCTAGAACGTATAATGTGAGCAGCAAGGTTTTAGGATGATACAGTGACTCCTGGCTATGACACCCATATGTGCTTTTTAAACTTCCAGTTCCAAATTAATTTCACACTGGGTCACAGTCAGCATTTTAGTTTTAGTTGGGTCTGTATGGAGTTGAAATGGAGTTGGGTAGGCAACTCCATTTCTTCCACTTCAAACTTCAATGCAAAAAGTGCTGTAAAAGGTGCTCGCTTTATTCATAGGGGCATTATCATGCTGGAACAGTTCTTTTTCTCCAAGTACCAGTGTAGGGAATCTGTAAATTTCCAGCATACAAAAACATCCTGAACAATTATGTGCTTCCTACTTTGTGGCAACAGTTTGGGGAAGGCTATACATCAGTGTTCTTGGTCAGGTGTACACATTTTTGGCCATTTAGTGTATATTATTTTACATAAAGCAAGTAATCTTTGACAGATTTTATTTTCATACCTAAATTATATTGTTCTATTTCGTCTACTGACCATTTTTTGGCTGAATAGAATGAGTCTAAGCAATATTTTTCATGTATAGAGCCCAACCTGATTTATATTTTTGGCTCACAAAGGAGTCTAAATGTTGTAAGCGTTTTTTTTTTTTTTTTAAAGCAATTTCCATACACTGTTATATGCATTTAGCCCCGGAACCCAGAAAAGGGGCTTACTGTTCCAAAAGAGTAGATCCATGGGTCCTTGGCTGGTTTGAGTTTAATGAGCAATGCTTAGGCTCCTCATGCTTTGTATTGCAGAATTATTTATTGGAAAATATTGTAGCGTTTTTACCGCTAGAAGGATCTTGGAGAGACGAGTGAGCTTGATTGCCGCCCAATGCAAATGGCTGGGCGTGCTTTATTTCACCGGCACAGTACAACATGGGAAGCACATTCACCCGGGACCTACAGTACACAATTCAGCCTAAGCATGAACCGGAGCACATTCAACAGGTCACACACACCCTTAACACACAACATGGCCGAAGCCACTAACCCAAACACCCTTTCCCAACAGGGTGAACATATAGAAAAACCCCACCAAGGCATGATGGTCGTCAGCCGCCGCCCCGCCTACGCCACACTGCCCCCACCCGAGCTGTGACCGTCCCCGGTCACTATGACTCTCTCAGTCTCGGAGGCGTGAAGGCGGTCGGCGCTTGCGTTGTGAACGCCGGAGTCCTTTTGTGGGGGAGGGAGGAGCACAACATTGTCCTGAGGCGGTCCGGCCTCCGCAGAGTTTGATGTTTCGCCGGCGTGCAGCTGGTAGGGACCAAGACGGTCTCGGTGGAGCACAACCACTCGCGCCCGCCCCGCCAACCGCACCCGGGGCTAAATGTTGATTACAGTGGGACATAAGCTTGGGCGAGAGCCCCCTCCTCCTTCCGGAGTAATACACCCATACCTGCTCTCCAGTAGCAAAGTCTCGCCCCCGGCTGTGAGTGTCCACGCCCATACGCTCCATAGGTGCCCCCACCCGAAAGTCCTGCAGCGGTGCCCGCGAGCGCTGGGTAGGGCCCTTCCTTGCCGTGCAGAGGTCGCATCGGTGGACAAAAAGTTCACTCTCGGTATGACAGCCCGGCCAGTAGAACCGATCATGCAATCATGTGTCCCGAGCTGGAATGTCCATGCACCAAACCCAGTACACATGTCCGCAAAGCCCTTGGTACCAGCAGCTGAAAGCACGGACGTTCCCAGCGGCGGTAGAGTAATCCTTCGTGCAACGCTAGGTGAGTAAACTGGGAGCAAAGAGCTTTTACCTCTCACCCTAGATGAGCGACTGCGGTGTAATCCGGTCTCAGGCCCGCTTTAACCCAACCTAGCACCCGATGCAGAACCGGATCCTTCTCCTGCTTGGCAATAAGCTGATCACGGTCCAGCTGTGGCACAGGCGAAGCAACTACGGGTGATGCTCTAGGTGACGCAGTAACTCGGCTGCACGCCGGCTCGGACGGCTTATCATCGCCGGGGGGTCGGGAGGACTGCGCGGGGGGAATGTTCTGGACCGATGGTTTCGGGGAGTGGTCTACGTCGCAACCACACACGCGCTCTTCAACCCGCTCACAGTACTGACAACGCACTTTGCTGCACGACCAGCGGGATAAAGCGTCGGCGTTAGCGTGTAGTTTTCCCGCTCGGTCTGCTACCGGATGTTTACATGGCGCGACCACCGGAAGTTCCGCCCCTCGGGTGTGTGCTACTAAAATGTCCGGCTGAGGTTTAGGTATTAGCAACCTGGCTAACCCGAAGTTACCACGCAGAGTTCCGTCATTTAAGTCTAGCACGGCACCCCATTTCTCCAAAATGTCCAACCCCAAAATGCAATCATCCTCGATGTTTCCCACAAAGAATTCATGAGAATGAATCCACTCACCTATTTTTACTTGCACCGTGCGACAAGCCCGTATCTTCATGTAACTCCCAGAAACGGTGCGAATGTTGAAGGCTGGATCAGGCAGTCTGCAAACGAGCTCGCTCTTTCCCAGTAATACACGGCGCAACAGCGAAATAGTGGAACCAGTGTCCACAAGCGCCCGTAGTAAGACGTCGTCTAGAACACAGTTCACATAAATTCCCGCGCGATTGCCTAAACGTCCCGACCGGAAGTTGAATCCACTAGCTGGGGGAACAAGAACGGTTGCGGGAGGCGGCTTCCCCTTAGCGCCCCCCGGAGCTAGTTTAACGGCTGCTGGGGTATGCTGTCCCTCAGGCCTGAGAACGTTGCAACGGTAGTCCCGAGGGCCCGTGCCTCGGCATCGCCGCGAAACCTCGGAGACTTGTTTGTTGTCTAACCGTGACGGGTAGCCCTGTCCCCGGCTAGATTCACCTACCGAGCGCCCCTGAGCTGCGGGAGGTCGCTCGGCTCTTTCGCCATGATGTTCCGCCATTATGGGTTCAACGCGCTCCGCCTCGCATAGCGCTTCAGAAAGGGGAGCTGGTGCCGCTAACCTGATGTGCCCGCGGAGCCGCGGCGGTCGGAGTCCTCGGAGAAATGCGCGACGAGCTAGCTCTTCCTGCTTATCGGGCTCGAACTCTGGATAGCCATTCGCGGACCGCCAGCTCCTCGCACGCTGCCTCTTTACGGTCACCCGCGCCAAACCGTAGGTGGAGCGACTCCAGCGCCCGGAGGTCTTCCAGCGCCCGCAGCGCTTCGCCTTCTAGCGAGAGTGCTACTCTGACCGCGGTTTCCGCCAGGGACCAGCCCGTGAAGTTGGCGGCTAGCTCTACCTGCGCGAAGAATGCGTAGGGTCCGACGGTGTCGTTGTAGGAGGGAAGGCGCAGCTGCAGCTCGCCTCGCCGGCTGACGGCACACGGAGCTGTCGCTTGCTCCGGGGCTGGGACTCTCGATGAGTCCGTTCCAGGATCCGCTTCCGTCCCGAGATCCAGTGCCGGAATCTTCGTTTCGCCGCTCCGCTTCAGTCACCCTGGTTTGCTCGCGCTAGCCCCATCAGGAAGATGCTCTTTCTCCTTGCATAGTTGCTCTGTCACTCGGCGGTCTACTTGGATCTTCCGTAGGTCCTCGATAGTGCGCTCGAACTCGCTAATCTCCATCCCACTTCTGACACCAATGTAGCGTTTTTACCGCTAGAAGGATCTTGGAGAGACGAGTGAGCTTGATTGCTGCCCAATGCAAATGGCTGGGAGTACTTTATTTCGCCGGCACAGTACAGCATGGGAAGCACATTCACCAAGGACCTACATAATTCAGCCTAAGCATGAACCGGAGCACATTCAACAGGTCACACACACCCTTAACACACAATATGGCCGAAGCCACTAACCCAAACACCCTTCCCCAACAGGGTGAACACATAGAAAACCACCCCCAAGGCATGATGGTCGTCAGCCGCCACCCCGCCTACGCCACAATATGTTATTTTAATGTTGCAGAGCCTGAAGTGGCCAAGAAGAAGATTCCATTAAAGAAAGATATAATTGAAACATCACATTTAAATTCTGTGTCAATGAATACACTCTTTATATTCTTCCCCTCCTGATTGCAGTCATGTTTCAGAAACCTTGATACTAAAGTTACGTTCTTTGAAGAGTTAATTAAATATTACTATTGCAACCTTTCAGAGCCTGAAATTTCTAAAGAAAAGCCTAAACTGGAACCACTGAAAAGTATTCAATAAACTACTCATAAAATGAAATCAGAGATTAAAAAAAACTATTATTAAGGGAAACATATTTCATGTAACATATTGAAACCAACTAATTTAAATGGGTAAATGTACACATTAAATTAATTTGATAACATATATTTTTTAATAATAGAAATATATTTTAAATAAAAAATATATAAAGTTATTGTTGCTTTTGTGTGAATGTATTTATTGTTGTTGGCAAGATATTTTCCTTTCAGTTTCAATGGCATTTAAAATGTAATTTGAGAGGACTATAAAGGATGCAAAGGATTCATGAAGCAATAACAACATTATTATTATTTTTTTTATTATTTATTTATTTATTTATCAGAGCCTGAAGTTGCCAAAAAGCCTATACCAATCACAGCAAAGAAAGGTATGACCATATACCAAAGAAGCCATTATACATAGATTTACTATTATCACTAATTCACATTGTGGAACATTTCACTTACAGCACAAAACAAATTTAAATATTATGGTTACGTCAGAAAAGATCAGACTGATCTTCGCTTCTTAAATTGATTAGCAAAATTCCAGTACAACTGCTTGAGTATCTGTGTAGTCAGTAGGTACTTCGGGTGTCTGAACCTTTACATGCATAATATCAGTATTAACTAAAAGTCTTAAGTGTTAAATTTAAATCTGCAATCTTTTACAGTAACAAAGGAAAAGGCAAAACCTGAACCTGTTCATAAAAAAGGTAAAGTATTTGGGATTTTTTGAGTATGGTAACCTTAAACTTTGATATATAACTTAATAGCCAAATGCTGCCTCTTTGGACGATGTTTATGAATGAAACATAAAATTTTATTATTTGAGAGGCTGAAGTTTTCAAGGACAAGGCCAAACCAGTCCCAGTAAAAGGTTTGAATGTTTATAACATGCATTTAAAGAAAAAAGCATCCATTCTAACAATATGAATCTGAACGGTTGTAAAGCTGAAGCTGCCGAGCAGCTGAAAGCATAGAAAAGAAAGGATAATATAATTGACTGCACTACAGATTATTTTTCAACATTCTTTACTAATTAATAGTTAGGATGTTAAAAATAAGCATTAGAAATGCAAGAGACAAAGAATTTTATGTCTAATGTGCAAGCTGTTAACAGTAAGAATGTAATGATAATAACGTTCTGAAATGGGGCAAAACATGCAATTTCACCAACAAAGATTTTTTTGGTGTTTTTATTTCATTTTATCGAAGCATTCTTTTAATGGTTCAGAGGTTGAAGTAGCCAAAAAGAAAGCTAAACCAGAAGCTGTAAAGAAAGGTATTTATAAGTTTATAACAAAAACCCTGCATTTATACAAACAAAGTATTTAGACTTAAATAATTAAGAAAAAAAATCGGAAATTGAAGCAAAGGAGGAAATAAATGAAATTTCCTTAAAAAGCTTTATGTATGGCATGAAACATTTTGCATCTTAGGAAAATAATCAATGATAGGTTATCACAATGAAGCATTATGTTAAGTAGACTTAATTTTATACCAGCTCAAGAGTTTATTTATTTATTCATTATTTTTTTTTATTTAAATTTAAAGCATGTTTCGGAAGTGTTTTATTTACCTTAGACTACATGGATTTGATTATTTTTAATTAATGAAAAAAATCCTAAGGTTAAGGATTTATTCCTTAAACAGGCAGCACTTTAACTGATAGTTATGTTATGTAACTTATTTCCACATTTTTTAAATTCTGTAAAGCTGCTTTGCGACAATGACCATTGGTAAAAGAAATTAAGTTAGCTTTCACCTGCTCAGTTAGTTTTTGCTCTCTGCTTTCATTTGCTAACTTAGCTTTTGTCCTATGCATTCAGGTTACCTTTTGCTTTTTACTTTCCTTATACATGCTAGGTTGGCATTTATTGAGATTACCATTCAACCTTTAAAACTCATGGTCTCCTACTAAAAGTAATTTTTATTTTTATTCCTTAAATTCCTATTTTATTTTTATTCCTTAAATGTTGAATATTTATGTTTTCCCCCTGCTAATTCAATTTGCAAGGAAAAGAGAAATGATTCCTATGCTTAAAATTCAATCTCAAAAATAGTGTACTGGTATAAACAGGTCCACTAGAGGGCTGTGTCATAATTTAGTGGCCAGTCATAATTTAAAGTTCAGTATTAGCTTTTAACATCTTGTTTTTTCATATAGCAGTGGAAGCTGCAAAAGAAAAGGTGAAACCAATTCCTTCCAAGCGAGGTATTTGCACTCAAACACAACAATCCAGCCAGCCATACACCTACTTTATTTAGCACCTTGTCTTTTTCTAAGAAATAAATTATATACAGTATTTGTGGTCCAGAAGCAGAAGTAGCTTCTGTAGTGTCGTTTAGACCTTTCAATTATAATTATTGTTGTTTTATTATTAACAAAATACCGCAGGTCAAGTTTAAGACTCATTCTTTCCTATCTGACAGAGCCGGAAATCACTAAAGAAAAACAGATCCCGGTGGTATATCCCAGTTCCAAAGGTACACTTGTATGGTTTTAACTTTATGGATGTCATTTATTAATTCATTTATTTAATCCTCTAAGATTGTGCCAAGGACTGTTCTTGTAATTTGTAGAATATATTTAAATAAATACAACACTTATGCATCATTACACTCAAGATCATGCTGTTGTACTGAATATCAGCATGGCTGTGATGCGGTTGTAGGTTGAAGATATTACAGCCGTACTGATATTCATTACAACAGCACAACCTTGAGTGTGTATTGCTTTTATACAACAGTTCTACAAACATTTTTGAGCGGCACAATTCCACTGCAATTTTCTTTTAAATAACTTTTATAATAATGATAGTAAAGGAGAACATGTTAATGTTTACACTGATGTTAATCACTTATTAGTTCTTCTGAGAAATTCTGAAGTTATTAGTAATTTACACATTTCTTAAAGTCATATAGTTGTTATGTTGTCAGCGTATATCAGTTAGTAATATTTCTGCTTGGCTCCCAAAGCAACGCTGGTGCGCACTCTACTAGCCCACACTACACAGACCTCTCCAGTTTGAATGAACCTAAACAGAGAGAGGTGTCCATGTGCACCATTCAGACCTAAAATGGGAATATACAGAAAAGCACATTTCAATTTAAAAATTGTATTAATAAGCCTAATTAAACCATCTACTGTGCAAATAGAATTTAATAACAGTTTCTAAAGCCTAATCTAACATATTTAAGGGAGTACATGACTCCCTTATACCTCTGATTAGAACCCCTGTGAAGAGGCAAAACACATATAGTTAAACATCCCAGTGCTGTTACACTCTATATCAGCACTCATAGAAAGCTTCTCATCTAAAGAAATTGCTTGGTTGAAACTAACTGAAACTAAATGCATACAATATGGAGTATTGGAGTATAGTCAGATTGGAGCTCAGACATGTATGTAAATTTTATATAAATCTATTGATTGAATTTGTTACACAGATATCGCCATGGAAGTGGAGCTCCTGAAAGCCATCAATCAAAAACTGTCCATTCTGGATTTGCTGAGGAAAGACATCGGTGAAATAAGAACTGATCTGGAGGTCACTCAAAGCCAAATCGATCAATTAAAGATGGACAATCGAACACTCAAAGGTCTTAGTTTGTTTAAATATTCACAAAAAAACATTCTCACATACAGTATATTTAGGCAATAATATTTCTTATACTATGTGACACGTCATATCAAGTCAGGTTTTAAGTCGCACAGGTTAGTTTTGTGCTATGTAATAGTGTGCAGTAGTTAAAAAGTATTAATTGTACATTTTCTGAAACTACTGTAATTGGTTGACACCTTCCTGATCCTTTAACAGAATAAAAAAAGTTTTAATTGTAAACATTGTTTTAAGGCACTTTAATGAACACTATCCAAACCTGTTATTCTCGCTGTGATAAAAAAAAAATAAAAAAAAACATGATTTATTAATTTTTTTTTTGTTGCTATAATATGACTTTGCTGGTGAAGTTATTTCTAGGTGTAGCAGGAAAATCCTAGTGTCGAGTTGAGGCATGTACATAATATAAAAATAGGATTTCTATGGATTTTTCCAAGTTGCTCTTTGTAAACAAACTCACACTGGCCATACTGTATCTCAGGAACCGGACATGATACAGAAATAAACATGGGATGAAAATGGAGCTTATTGAGGCAGGAATCTGAAACTATGGATAACTCAAATGTGACGTAATACCTGATTTGGTGAGATGTGTCATATATTATAAATGATGAATAAAATATAAATACATAAATATTAAAATACTTATAAAGAGTTTGAAAGAATAGCAAATACAACCTGGTAGTGATATTAGTCTGTTCATATCCCACCAATTCTGCTGAACAGATACACTCTAGATACAGATCCATACCACAGCAACACATACTGTAACCTACCATGTCACTGTCACTGCTGATCTACAGCATTCACGTCAGTGGTAGTGGTGACGCGCTGTCCTTTATTTATAACGGATTAAACAAAGCTTGTATACAGTACATTCATCCTACAGGCAGTGACTATATATTTGTCTTTGTATAGCTAACGTCTGTTCAAGGGTAGATGTGTTAGTAGTATGTGCTATGGCTATATGTACATGAATGACATAATTCATTCTTTAAATGTTGTTATTTTTGTGACAACAGGTACATTCAAGGAGAAAGTTAAACCTGCAGTGATAAAGAAAGGTTTGTATTGCAAAAGCTGACACACCTGAGATAGAGAAGTAAAAATTAATTAATTAATTAAACTAAAGACACATACTACAGATTTTAATCCCTTTAAAGCATATCGATTTACCAATTATTACATATTACTGTATCATTCTTTTAAAAAAAGAGACGATTGTTTAAAATCAAATTATGGATATGTTTATCATTACTTAATGTTGTGAAAAACCTGTTCCATGAGGTTTTTCATCATCTTAATAAGAGAGGAAGTTATGTTTTGTATTTATGTTACTATAAATGAATAAGTATGAACTAAAAATGTGAAAGAGTGATGAACTGTAACATAATATCATGCCAATACATGGATTAACCATTCGTTTAAAGTGTGTCCTTATAATAATGTAATAATACATCTACATGTTAATGTACTTTCACCTGCCACTTAATTAGATACACCATGCTTGAGTACAGTTACCTCTCTGTCATGTTGAAGAAACCAGTTTGCGATGATTTTAGCTTTGTGACACGGTGCGCAATCCTGTGGTCATAAAGGGATGGACATGGTCAGCAACAATACTCAGGTATTTAAATCATGCTCAATTGGTACTAAAGGGTCCTTAGTGTCAAGAAAATATTCACTACCCCATTACACCACCAGCCTAAAGCGCTGATACAAGGTAGGTTTGATCCATGCTGTTATGCAGATTATGCCAAATTCTGCCCAGACCATCTGAATGTTGCCAGACGAAATCTTCTATTGTCCAATTTTGGTGAGTCCATGTGAACTGTAGAGTCAGTTTCTTGTTCTTGGCTGACAGGAGCGGCACCTGGTGTGGTCTGCTTCAAGGTTTGATGCATTGTGTGCTCAGAGCTGCTCTTTTTGTAATAAAATTTTGACTTCCTGTTGCCTTTCTATCAGTTTGAACCTGTCTGGCCGATCTCCTCTGATCTCTGAAATCAACAAGGCATTTAAACAAAGAGAACTGCTGATCTTTCTTCCCCGTTCTGATGCTCAGTTTGAACTTTAGCACATCGTCTGGACCATGTCTACATGCCTAAATGCATTGGGTCACTGCCATGTGATTGGCTGATTAGATTTTTTCATTAACAAACAGGTGTACCTAATGAAGTGGCTAGTGAGAAGTACATCTTACTCTTTAAAAGTAGAGAGAATCTGCCATGCAGCTAAGATCTGTGCATTCATAACTATAACTAATCTGTGTTTTCCTGACAGGACCTGGACCCTTGAAAGAGAAGCTTAAAATATCTACTGTGGTTAAAAGTAACCTCTCTGATCTTAAAAACACAATCAACATACAACCCTGTATTCAGTGTCTTGCAACTTTATCAACTGCTGTTTGTGAATTGTTTTGCCTTTTTACAGGACGTGAGGCTCTGAAAAACATCACTAAAGCAGCCACTGTGAAGAAAGGTACAGAAAATGAAATACAATTAGACATTCTGGTGAAGTTTAGATAATAAAACTGATTTTGGTTTCTCTCCATACAGAGCGGGTGCTCAAGAACATCACAAGAACAGCATTTGGAAAGAAAGGTAGCGGTTTTGATAGATTAAAAGATTCAGTTAATAAATACAGTAATCATTGAAGCTTAATTTTATTAATTAGAAGAAGCCACACGCTGGTAGATTTAAGTAATAAAGAAAATATAGGATGGTGCGATATAGACGAGGAGTGAGTGAGTGAGTAACTTAGAACCTGATATCTGAGCTGATTAATATGAAGATCAGCAATTGTGTGTGTGCAATAAAGATAAAAGCATCATATAAAAATTACTTCAAGAATGGCAATGAGAAGATCTGGGAAGGGAGTACTACGTACCTTTAGAATATATTTTTAATTTCTCACATTAAATTTAACTTTAATTTCAAAACAACTGTAAATTATTGTATGACTAAACAAAGCTTGTTCGTTCCGGCTGTTTTGAGACCACAATCGAGCCCATAAATGCTGATGCACCAGATGCTGGAGTATCCCAAAGTATTATTGTTACAGCTGCAACAATTTCCAAATGTGCAAATGTGGCAAATACACACATTATACAAAACAAGATAATGTGAAAAACCACAAGTGAATAAAAATAATGATTTCCCTTTGTCTTACTTGTGGGAGTTTGTAGTGACCAAAGAATGAATAGTTTTAAAACCATTATTAATGAATAATCACAATTTTTTTCTCTCAAATCAAAACTCTTCTTTGCCACTAACCCCTTTTTGCTTTAGAAGAACAAGTTCCAAAAGAAACTGTCAGACTTGAACATAAAAGAAAAGGTACAAGTTTATCCAGTATTTCTGATGCAAAAATATATAACGATCATGTTGAAAAAATATTTAAATTTAACTTTCTTTTAATTAAATTAATATTTATTCCAATCTTTTTCCTTATAAAAGAAATTCCAAAAGAGAAAATCACCCCAGTGGAGAAGCTTCCAGAAAAAGGTACAGTGTTTTTGTCTGTATTTTATTTCAGTGGAAACATACAGTACACAGGTTCAATAATAATAACGATAATAGATGGTTAATAGAACTTGTCTTTTTTATTGTAGAAAAGCCCACTGAGGTGACATTGCCTAAGGAGAAGGAAACAAAAGGTAAATCATATCAAGGTTTAGTTATTGAGTGAAATTTAATTAAATTCTTGAATTCAATTAAATTCTGTTTTATTAAGGTTACTAATCACTAATTTGTTCCCTTCATAAATATAGATGAGCCTGAGGTGACCAAGGCTCCTGAAACAGCAGAAGAGGGTAATAATTAATTAATTAATTTATTTATTTATTTATGCCATTATCAAATGGTCTAGTCACACTTGCAGTCCAAACTTTACCAGTTCTAATAGCTGTTGCTTTTTAAATCATATCAATACAGTCTAGAATTTTATAGTGAGTTTATAATAGAATTAATGCTGAGAAGTAACAAAGTCCCTGCACCGATCAGCCATAACTTTGAACACATTAACATGAAATCCACCCAGGTTTTGGGTTTCCCGTCTGCCACCGGGGCTTACAGGCGACACAGAGAAACGATGATCTTTAGCTACAGTACAGTAGTTACAAGTTACAAAGCCGACCACAGGCTTTACACAAGTATTTGACTAAAACTTACAGGGTAATACCAACAATTATTTGGACGCTAAGAAGAACTTTATTTACCTTAAACTTTTAACATTCAATACAGCACATTTCAAGAAGCGTATTGTAATTTGAGTCTACACATTCAAGTTCTTAGGACAGAATAAATAGACACTAATCCTCTGTGTTGTGACCGAGACAAGGATTTAGACGTGTTCAGAGCTGAATTTTTCCGATGTTTTGTTCATGTGTACTTTACTTGAGTATTTTCCATATGCAATACTTTTACCTCTTCTTGCTACATTTTAAATAGAGACTGATTACTCTTCAGCTGACAATCCACACAAAACTGTTTTAATTTTACAATCTAAACATAAGCATTTATGATGTCTACCATACTATAACCATGACTTTGCTACCCCCCCCCCCCCCCCAATTGGGAAGGGCAGGTATGAAAAACAATTCTACCAGTGCAGACAGTCCAGGTTTACAGAAATGAATGGCAGGTCACTATGAAAGCACAGATTGGTTACTGCAAAACAGAGATTGATCGTTACCTGGGCAATGATCCTGCCCAGTGTTTAATTGCGTAGACTACAGTACATTATACAGGGTAGCAATCTTAGCCAGTGGCTATGCTACCAAAGTAATGAAAGAGGCTAACAATGCTACCTGCAATATATTGTCATTTTAAACACATTTAAAGTTGATGCTCATAACATGAATTTCCAAGTCTAGTACACATTGAAAGTGACAAGACTTTACATGTAAACAAATTGCAGGTAGCATTGTTAGCCTCTTTCAATACTTTGGCTTAGCTAGCCACTGGCTAAGATTGCTACCCTGTATAATGCAAGTACTGTAGTCTACGGAATTAAACACCGCGCGGGATGATTGCCCAGGTAACGATCAATCTCTGTTTTGCAGTAACTCCGTTGGATTGATATCCATAAATATCAGTTTCTTTGTTCAATTTTAAGAATGTATTTAATTTCAAATGATATGTCTAAGCAAACGAATAAGGAGGGGATATAGCCATAGTCCCTTATCTTCTCCTGGTAAAGTTCCTGAAATGATGATTTTTTTTTTCACTCTTGAGGTCTGCTAAACATTTTGAATACTTTCACATATGGAAATTACCTGCTCAATAATTTCTTTAACTTAAAAGAAATTTTCTCACTAAAAAAAACCCCTCAATGTTTTCTCCTTCTTCAGAAGAAGTCCCCTACTTCCAGTGTTTCTACGTGGATGAATATGACATCCAGTATCCGTTCTTCCCCTTCTCACCACCTATCTTATGAAGGTCACCTGCAACAACTTGTCGACATCTGTGACACATAACCTTCAAAGGTTACTGATACATGGTTGGTCCTCAATGTCTCAAAATTGAGAAGGTCGAGGACAATTACTGTTTGGATGAGCTTTCAAAAACAGGACACTACAGGCAATTCCATTTAATGTGTATTTGTTATAAGATATTGTTATGTTGCAATAGATAGGTTAAGGTGTATCAGTAAACTGCGTAAAGTCGCATCCTACAGAAGCACTTTAAGCTGAACAGCGTTGTGCTTCCTGTTTCGTGTTTTTTTTTTTTTAAATATACAGTGAATGTAAGTCTTAAAGGGAATTTCAGAACTGTGTGTCAATGAAAGCTCTGACAGACGACTGTGACAGAAAAAGCACCCGTCTGCTCTCTGAAACCTTTGCAGACGAGCTTTTAACAGCATATCTACTATACGTACATTGGTACTCATGCCTCATTTTGATCGAGTGCTGATTCCGAGCATTCCACTATGTTCAATCAAAATGATGGATGAAATGTATTTCCTATGATGATGTAACAAAAACTTCACAGCAATAAATGTTAAAGCAGCTACTGAAGGTATATCTTAAGGATAGATATATCAACTGTGAAGTTTGTTGGACATATTTTTCATTCTGTGTTCAATTCGATACTTTTCAGTACTGTACATACAGTATACACTGAACTATTCACAACAGTGACAACAGTTTCAGTGATTGTACAGGATTTTCTGTAAAGCTGTTTGTGTTTAAATTCTATAAATATTGACTTTCTGAAACTAATCTTTGTAGCTGGATTTGATGCTGTTTAGGTAATCAAAGCTACAAGCACTAACCTCATCCACCTACTGACAAATGTACAACTCTATATACAGATGTGCGATTATGGGACCTTTTTCCTTCATCTTTTAAGGAAAGATAATGAATTCATAAGATCATCCAGTGCCATGATTATTTATTGATTGATTGACAAAACAGCAAAAATATGGCAAATAATGTTTACATAAATATTAAAATAGTATATATTAGAATTATGAAAGCTAATAAGGGATCGCACATCATGACATTTATGAATAATATAAGTGTACTGTTACAAAAGAAAAAAAGAATGACAGGGTGTTGCAGCCCATACTATCATGAATTTGATTACTTTCATACAACAGCAGGCCCCTAAGAGTTCTATTAATTTTACCAGTGACAAAATATTACCAAGATTTTTTTTTTTATTCATTAACAGCATTTAAATATTTTTTTTAATTGCAGTTACATTTAACCTTCTAAAAAGACCATGGAACATTAGTTTGTGTAAATATATATAATATACAGTACCAGCTATAAATAAAAAAAAAAAAAATCCTTGCATCTTGCAGACAAGGTTAAGATGCAATTTTACCTCTGATTTGTCACCGTAGAAATAAAAACGCATTAGAATGAGGTGTGTTGATGTAAACCTGGCTTGCAGTTAGAATTACAGTCTGAACTGCTACCATGGAAAATTCATCAACACCTTCTGACCAATCAGAACTGAGACCTCGACAGCACTGTGGTGTATAGAACATCACCACCTCCAGCCTCTACTATTGGCTTTCTGGTTAAAACATAGTAAAGGCTAATATCATCTTGTGCACAGAGTTTAATACTTACAGGTATAAGCTTGGTTCTAAGCTGTCCTTTTGTATTTGTATCAATTTGCACAAAAGAATGACCTACGACACTTTAACTGACCAAAAAACAATCCTTACTGACTTAACTGCATAAATTATTTTTAGCATTTTGGGCCAATTGTCCATGTATATTTTTCTGTCAATGAATATTGGTGTTGATAACCAATATTTAGATCATAATTTGACCGGAAACTAAAGAAGATATCGTGTGTTAAGCCTAAAACGAGTCAGTGTGTTGTGAATATGGTCTAATTTTAAAGCAAGACACAATTTTGGTTTGTTTTTTTAAACAATCACAGACTATTTTTAACAAATCGTATGCTTACATCATTACAACTCACAGATTTTACTCTAGAGGTAAAGGACTGTTGAGTGTAATGTTGTAAAGATTCAAGAATTTTGCAGAATATGATGTGTGTGTAAAATAGAGTATATCATGTAGATAATGACTGATTAAGATCTTGGGATGTTATTGAACAATAAAATATGTTAATAACGAATTCAAATTTTTTGGGAAACAATGACAACAACGGAGATAAAGGAGAAGATTCATATTTCTTTTTTTTTTTTTTTTTTTAAAGATATGTCTTTGTATAACTGTATTTTAAAATACAGTAAATTTTCATTATGTTAGTCTTATCTACAGTAAGTTAATGTACAGAGTGTTTGATTTAGATGAAAGCATTTTTAGATGAATATATTTTTAGGTTTCTTAAGACATTTTATCTTTATTTAAAAATATGAGAAACACATATCATAGTGTAACAGATAATGAGTTGTAAAATGGTGAATATTTTTGGTGCACAGTTTTTAATAACTTCATAAACAGAAACTGGTGTAAAGTGAACCATGTTTTGGGAAACTTTACCCCAGTTTGGAGGTTTGGGGAACTCGGGGACAGCGGATGAAAAATAGCCATCTGGCTAATTCTGTTATATTTACAGATATTTGAATTAATGTACAATGTCCCTGTCAAATAAACTAACAAATAAATAAAATATAACTTTCTGTTATATGAAACAAGTTTGATATATACAACCTTATGCCTGTTTTGTAAGCTGGTGGTTGTTTTGTGGAACATTTAAGTCTAAGAAGGGCCATAATGTGTTGTATAGAGAGGATATACTGTACGTTGCATGATTAGGGCGTGGTGTTCATCACCAGCTTGGTTTAAATTGTTCAAATTCTCTACCATATCTACTGTTGCCATATTACAAGTGGCTTTTGCATTTCTATTCTTTATTGTTTAAATTCTCACGAGAAATGCATGAGGTGTGTTTTCTGCTTTGTATAAAAATGCAGGTTAGTACTGATCTAAATTCCTCGCTAATGAAATTAACTAGTATGGCAGTTTCCTCTTTCTCTGCTTTTGGATTTTTTTTGTGCCCAGTGGTTGTCAGAATGGCATCCAGGGACCTCCAAAGGGGGATAAATTTACAGTTTTTGCTCAGCATCTACTGTCAATAAATATTCATGAATTCTCTGATACTGTATATATCCGAGTCATAATTTCTATAAATGCAAAGCAATACATTTTAAAATCCACATTCAGTCATGTTTACTGTATAGAAATATGCTTAATTTCATATTTGAATTTTTTTTTTAGATAAGGGTAATGCAATACATGTTAAATGTATTTCAAATATATTTTTATTCCTTAATGATTCGTATCAAATTATAAAATTCAACAAAGCACGTACAGACACCCAGAAAATTGACTTACTCCTTACTTTTATTGTCTGCAAATATATATATATATATATATATATATAAGTTAAAATAAATAAATAATACATTTTACAGTATCTTGCTATAGTTGCTAAGATTATATATAATATTTCAGATTATGTTACAATAATATCTCAATTTGAATGTGGCACAGTATAAAATCCAACCCTACTGTCTTTATTTACGTTTAACATCCAAGTGAAAGTTATAACACCAACATGTTGGAAAATAAATAAATAAATAAACTGAATCACTGATTTGGAAAAGGATCACTTCCTCCTAAAAATGACCTGTAAACTCAATCAGGTGAAGCTATTTTGGCACACAAAGACATTTTGATTAGCTCGGAATGAAACGCTGGGGCATTTCAATCCCTGCTAGTGCAAACAATCAACTATGGGTGGCAATGCACTGTACAAAGACCAGTGGACAAAGACCAGTGGACAAAGACCAGTGGACATCACCTCAGGTCAGGAAAAAAGTGCACATCAAACTTTATTCAGCAATGCAATTACTAAAACCAGTCACACTATAAAATGCCACCAAATATATCACAGATCATTCATAACACTGAATATATACTGTACTGTACAGGCATATTTTATTATTCTGTATATCTACACACTCCTAACATGAAATTATTAAGCATAGGCTTGACTCTTAACTGGGAATGTCCTGATGTTTGTCAAATTTAAATAAATAAATACATAAATGACAAGAAATCTCATTGCCAAATGCCTAAATGTAAAAGGTCAAAGCCATTAGGGTCATAATTTGCCACTAGTTTATAAATAAAGGAAAGAAAAGGAAAAACAGGGAAAGATAAAGGTATGCAGCCGTTATCACTTTATAATATTATGTACATGGTAAAAGAGGCAAGTATAATACTATTATAAAATATAATACTATTATATAATACTATATAAAAAGAAGTTAAAGCTGTGCAATTAGGCAAATCAGTCTGCAATAAATAATAGATACACTGTGATAAATTAACCAACTAACCAAATAAACCCACTGAGTAGCAAAGGTATAACTTTTTATTTATAATAATACATATTTGCTATATACGACTTTTACAAATATCTTACAAGAGCTTATATATATATTATATAAAATATAAAATATATAAGTGTGTTCATGGCAAATCTTCAAAGATTTGTAGAGAAACTAACTTGTAACAGATCTGTTTTTCCAGCAGGTGGCGACATTACATAGCACTTATATACTACACGCACAAAAGCATGTGAATTAGCAATAATAAAATGTATTTACAGTTGTAAATAAAATTAAAGATGAAATGAATATTGCACTGCTTATTATTTGTTTCTCAAAAATAAATATAAAAAACATGAAAAAAAACAACAACTGTTTACAGATGTATTTAATCCAGTGAATTGATATGCATAACAGGATGCTCAATGAGGCAATAGATTATCATGCTAAGCACTTTCACACATCTTAGTGAAAAGCTTCAGCAGCAGCGATACCTGACTGAAACTAAGTTCATACAGTTTCACACCTAACTTTTATTAAAGCTTGTAAAATGCCATGTTTCTGGACATAAAACCTCTGAACTCAGTCAAACACTTTCTCTGTTGCATCGTTTGCCACCATTTTGTTTTCACAAATGTGTCTTTTGGTCCAAATGAAGTGACTATAACTACAGACTATAACTTTTACAGGTCAAGCGCTTCAGTTAACGGTCTTAAAACATAAAATCAGATTGAGGAGAGAAAATGTGATCTCAGTGATTTTCACCATGATGTGACTGTTGATGATGGTTTGAATATTTCAGACGGAAACACCTTTTGGTTACTGTATGACAAATTAAAAGAAAAATGACCAGCCAGGTTCACAGTGACCCGAACGGTACAGAAACCGCTTTCTACATCTGTGGTGAGCAGAAAGGCATCTCAGGATCGACGCACAATAGCAGCAAAGCATATCAGGTTCCATTCCTGTTGACTAAAAACAGATATTTGAGGCTATAATTGACATAGACACACCAAAACTTAACAATTTCCCCCCTCAGGCTTCACCATTTGGAAAAAAATAAAAATAAAAAACCTTTGACAATCATATTCCAGGAGGTATTTTTTGATAAAGAAGCTGATAATTATATATAGAATTACACATAGATTAAATTACACCGGATTGTGCAACTGCTGCATGCAAGGTAATTCAATTAAACATTTCTACATATAAAAAAAGAGCAAAAATATGACTAAAAAAGTAAAGAAAGGAAATTAATTAAGTATCCAGTGTGGATTTTATAATTTTTTTTACTTTAAACTGCATCAGGTTTCTCATATAGGCATTTCTGCAAATGGTTTTGTTTGTTTGTTTGTTTGTTTGTTTGTATAATCCATGGTTTTATCATTGACAGTAAATTTTAATAACATTGTACCACAATATCTTCATCTCTAACCTCATTATTAGCATCATCAATCACTGCAGGCTTGGGTGTAATAATAAGTGCCACTACACTAAAGCCTTTCCCATTGCAGAGACACATTCTGGTGCTGGAACGACAGACCGACTACAATCTGTCCATTGTCATCCCCAAATAGTTTTCCTTCCCTGTTAGTAGTTCCCATGGTGAACACGGAGTAGCTCTAGGCTTTCCCAGACCTCCGCTGACTCTATTCTTTTCAGGAAGAATAAAAGGGGCTCGTTTCTTTCATGCCACTTGGCGAGAGCATCATCTGACAGTGATGTCATGCTCACGCTCGAAGATTATTGGCTGCAGGAGAACGGACTACTCTCGGTCCATGCAGAGGAGGCGAAATCGGCTTAAAGTTAGAGCAGCGGGATGCAAAGGGGAAAGGAAAAAAAAGACAGATCACAAAGAATTTCTAATGGCCTCAACAGAAGCTTAAAGCAGTTGAGAAACTTTGTTAGACGTTTGGTAATAGTTGGTTTTGTGATATGCTTGTGATATTCAGCACATAATATTATCATAAACACTTTAGCACTATTCACTTTAATTTACACAATATCTTTCCAGAAAGGAATATTCTGGATTAAAAAGGATAATAATAAAATAACTTGGTCAATATGTTCCTTATGAGAAAGTTGTAGGTGACGGTGGCAATGGAAAACTTCCTGAGATGACATAAGGAAAAACCTTTGGCAGGAACCAGACTCAAAAGGAAACACATCCTCATTAAGATGATGCCAGATATAACCATAAATACCAGAAATAAATTCCTTCTATATAAGTCCACCATAAAAATTTAAGGTTTCTTCTTCTGCAACATAGTTTGCTATCACAAAGGCATGAATGAATTTTAAGAAAATAGGGTTAAGCACTTCCTACTGAGCATTACCATGAGGAGAGAGAAATGCACAGTATTTGTGGCCCAGCTGACAGACATGCAGCTCACATCAGCCCACTAGCAAGCAATCCAAATAATAAAGATGAAATGAGCGCTCGTTCGGCGGAGCTTCAAAAGCATGCCATTGTGTTGTAACCAATCATGTTCTAGCTAATCCTACTGACAAGTCCATATTAAGAGTAACAGATGGATCATTTAAAGTGCATAACTATGGGTATTAAGCTACTGTGGCGTGGCTGCCGACCTACATTCGATCCGAAAGCAGAAAACCGTGCCGATTAGCTTCCAGTCCAATTACAGTGCTTTTGTGACTGAATTAGCAGCCTGCTGTGAGATAATGACACATTACATAGAGGTACATTCCATAGTGCATGGAGTATCAGGTTTTAGAAAGAAAAAAAAAAACAGCTAAACACTTTGTGGGATTATTATTAAGATCTGATATTACCTGGCACAATTTTGGACAAATTCTGGATCGGTATTCATCTGTAAAGTTCTCTTACTTAGAATGTAGAAATAAAAATATTCAAACCTTAATAGGAAAACTATTTATTGCATTGTACTGTTTTTCTCCACTCATTTCCACTACATCATCCAAAAGTCACACATGCTGATAATTCATTGAATTGCAGCCCAAGCACATCCCAAACATTTTCAATGTGGTCCGGATAATATAGTGTCCAGTTCATGTGTGAAAATGTTTCCTCATGCTCACAGAGCCACTATTTCACACCCTTAGTCCTGGAATGTGGCCCTACCATCAGGGTAGAAAACCTTGGGGTGCAGGGGGCCCATGGAAAACGTTCGCGAGACCCCCCCCCCACCCCCCCCCCGTCCCCCGTTGGGCAAAACGTTCGCGAGGCACCCAACCCCCCCATTTTCCTTGGGCATTAACGAACGTTTTGCAAGGGCCCCCTGCACTCCAAGGGCACCTGAGCAGTGGCCCCGCTGGGGGGGGCCCTCGCGAACGTTTTGCCCAGGAGGGGGGGCCCTCGGGAACGTTTTGCCCAGGGGCCCACACAACCCATAATCTGTCCCTGGTGATAACCTGGTGATCCAGTACATTCAGGTCGTCAGCTGACTTCCTTTTATTGCCACATAACGTTGCTGAGTCTCGACCTGAGCAGCCGAAGCAACCCCAGATCATAACACTGTCTCCAGAGGCTTGTACAGTGGACACTATGCATGATGGGAGCATCGCTTCATGTCCTTCCCTTCTTACCCTTCTAATCCTTGGGAATCTGGACTCATCAAACAACATGACAATTTCTTGGGTTTTCTTATGGACACACAGCTGTTTAATCACTAAGCATTGAAGTGATCTCTGATGATGGTCATTGTGATTTTTCTACACTATGATTTCAGATTTGTATAATATGTTGGACAGATTCTAACCCAATGCCAGTCATTTCCTTTATTACATCAAAACGCTGACTTTTTTAAGAGCCTTTCAAATTATGTGCAGTTATGTCATCCAAAGCTTTTTTCGATTTATTGCATATGCAAATTCATGCATATTTACTTATAGAAGGTCTCACTTGCAGAAATAATGTTCTTTAAAAAAAAAATCCTAAAACAAACAGTATTTGTTAGAACTTCAGTAAGTTAAAAAAATATATTCTGGTATCCATAGTTTTTGTATGTTTGTTAATATAATTTTTTTCATTCAGAAATGTATATCCAAAGCCTGACCCACACTAGCCAAATCAATTGAATCACCTCCTATATAATAACACCAGGAAGATTATGTGATTACTTCCAAGCCTGATGTCAGGCAAAAGGTTACTACAGGTCATTCCCCTTGAACTGAATGCACACCATAAGCACAAACCCAGTTTATATTCACAGATGTCAAGTGAAGACGTATTAAACAGAGCCCAGATTGTCCTCTCCCAGACTGCCCTTTTCAGCGCTCTCAATAGTTGATAAAGTTGGCTAACACTAAATGGTCATGGAGGTTTTTTTTTTTTTAATTAGTTGCCAGTGTGTGAAAGAAAAGCCTAAGTCCAGAATTTCGCCTGGTTTCAAAGCACGATTGAAGCTCTGGAACTCAAATGCAAATTTTGTTGCCAGAGTAAAAAAAATACATAGAAAGAAAATAAAAAAGAAGGGGAAAAACACCCAAAGAAAGTAACACATGCAAAATTGTAAATAGCAACAGGGAAACATTTTGTTTAGCACACAATTTGTAAAAAAAAAATACTTATTGAATACTTAGTTGAATGTAATAGGAGTGTTTTGGGTCACTTTAAATGAAGATACATACAGCTGAACAGCTACACTCAGTGGCCACTTTAATAGGAACCCCTGTTCCTCCATTCATGCAATCTGCCAGTTTACTAATCATTTAGCAGCATAAAACATAAAAAAAAAAAAACTGCAGATGTAGGTTAATATTTACACTAAGTGTCAAAATAAAATAAGAAATATAATCTCAGTCACTTTGCAAGATGGACTGGTTAATACTGTATGCTGATCTCCTGGGATTTTCATGCGCATTAGAGTTTAGACTTTGCACGGAAAGGTGCGGCGCACAAAAAACTTTCAGTGAGGAGCATTTCTGGTTTATGGAAAAGCCTCGTTCTCTCAGATGAGGATGGACAGACTGGTTTAAGCTGACAGAAAGGCTACAGTAACTCAGATAAGCACTTTTTTACAGCCGTGGTGGACAGAAAAGCAGCTCAGAATGCACAAAATGTTAAAACATGAGATGGATGGTCTACATCAGGTTCTGACAAAAAGCTAGTCCAAATGTTTTTTTTTCTCTTGAACCTACTGTATACTGTACGTATCATTACTGAGCAATAAATGCATTTTACTGACATGATTCCAAATTACCGCACAGTATTTACTTACTATGTGTCTGTTGATTAAGTGCATTGTTTTATTGTTAATAAATAACTAATTTAAATTGTTTAAAACTATGCTTAAAACTTATTTGTACAAATGCAGACTCACCTGAAAAGCATTCTTCTAAACCTCTTTCAAAACTTGTAGTTCTTCACTATTTTATCATCCCACTTCCACATAAATGTGCTTTTTCACCGAAATACTAAACAAACTAAACAAAAAAGACTTAACGTGACTTGTAAACTGTGTAAAGATAAGACCTTTTTACAGCTTTCACGTTCGTGTTCATGTAACTTTCTTTTCATTCTTTCCATGCTCATTTTGTGAAGCTGTTAATTGCAAAAATAAGACGGTGACAATTTTTGTCTTCATGCCTTTGTACCAAATGCATATTGTGCCAAACACAATATATTTTAAATGAAGTATTCAAGACGTAGCCTTTCATCTTTAATTCAAGGGGTTGGACAAAAATAGGGCTTAATCATTTAGGAATAAAATGGCTCAAAAGTAATCGGACACCTGGCTGATAAGCAGTTTCATGGCTAGTTGTCGTTAGTAGCCGTCTACAGGAATTTTTCAATACGCAGTCAAGTGAAGGAGGCTGAACAAAAAAATAAAAAATAAAGCAAACACAGACCTATCAGAGAGATAGAAGAAACTTTTGGCAAGGGCAAATCAACAATTTGGTACATTTTTGATAGCAAGGAATTTTTAAAAAGGTGTCCCATCATGTGTCCGATATACTGGTGGCAGCGTTATGGATGAGACGTGTACTGGAGCTGGTCTCTGGTGTTTATTGATGATGTGACTGCTTAAAGAAGTAGCAGGATGAATTCTGAAGAGCTTTAGTTTCTGCTTAGATTTGGTAAAATGCTGCAAAACTGATAGGACGGCGTTTTGTCATGCATATGGATAATGACTCAAAACTAAACGAAATGTTCTTAAAGGCCCGAGTCAGTCACCTGACCTCAACCTCAACTGAGCGTGCTTTTCATTGTAACTGAAGACAAAACTGAAGGAAAAAAGACCAATAAACAAGCAGCAACTTAGGAGCCGCAGAAAAAAAGAAGGATTTATATATTAATTTTAGTTTGTCCAATTAATTTTGAGCCTGTGGAAATGAACGGTTTAATTCCTAAAAAACATATATGCAATAGTTTTCTTAAAGTTTTCCTTGAATGAAAACTGAAAGTCTGCACATCCACCCACATCTTTCAGTCCCTTGTGGTGATATAAACGCTGCAATGTTCGACTCATGTGAAAGAATGTTTCAAGCATTATGAGATATTTTAAACGTATTCATTCATCAGGGCAAAAATATTTGCATTGATAGTTACTTTGAATGTTATTTATCGTAATCAAGCAGATTATTGTATTGAACTTCAAACTTTTTCAGATGTTTTTGAAATACCTTTTCTTTACTAAAGCATTTGTACATGTTGTGTCAGTGGAACACAAATGGCACCCCAGCTATCAACGTGTCTGTCTGCTGCGTTATCTGTACAGACGCATGAGTGCAGTAATGAAACACCTTTTTTGTTCATGTGTGTGGACATAATGCACAAAAGCTGCATTCAGTTTTTTTTTTTAAAGATAGTAGTTATATGTGTCAAAACCATTAAAACATATTACTAATTTAAGTAATTCCAATTCCATTACCTTTATATCCAATATTCTCTGTACAGTATATCAGTAGTGTGTATATCTCACAGCCTCTATGTTAATAAGTGGTTAAATTTCATGGGTCAATACAGTAATTAATAATATGGATTCTTTTCTCTTTAGAAAACCCGATGTGACTTTGCAGCTGAGCGAGACTTAACATACTGTAGTGTTGTTTTTGTCAAAAACAAGAAAGATACAGAGACTCAGGATTTTGTCCAGCTTGTATTTGAGTCAGCTTTGTACACATTTTGAATGATCAGGACTCTCAGGATCACGCACAAGTTTCATATAAAAAGCAGTTTAAAAAAAAAAGTGCCCCATGATTTAAACTGGGGCAGTCTAGGTTTATACTGAGAAGGAATAATGCTGCTCGGGCATTGTCAAGTTGCCAGGAGTAGACTGAAGCATCCTTGTGTTGGATCGTTATGCCTTTTCGTACGTGCGAACAGCCTGGATACCTTCAAAGGTCAAAGTCTGTGAAGGACAAATGAAAGGTGAGTGATGCTGTTATTAGAGGTCTCGTATGGAGTAAATACAGCAGTCATGTAAACTACTTACCGTTATAACGCTCATGACACTTATGACTAGAAATTTCATACACTTACATTCTATACAATGTTATACTATGTAATAAGGGGGCTGTACAAACAGTAATGCAGAAGTGGACATAAACGTTCCTCTATAGTCTCCCTCATAAACCAGGCATTTGCACCATCGTTGAACCCAACCCACGAATATTCTCTTTGAAAACGCCCCGTTTGTTCGTCGTTGAAGTTGTTTAAACTTTTTTCCTCCGTCTGTGCACGTTGCTCTTGTCCATGTTGTCCTCTCCAGTAACATTCTGTAGCGCACTGGGAGACAATCGACTGCAACAATTTTCAAGAGAATTCGAGAGCTGGATTCAACGATGGTGCAAATGCACGATTTGTGATGAAGAGCATGTTGTGTAGTGCCTTTGTATAAAGGGAAGAGTTGCACAACCAAGATATGCAAT
The DNA here is from genome assembly GCA_030014305.1 of Clarias laeviceps. Lineage (NCBI taxonomy): Eukaryota > Metazoa > Chordata > Actinopteri > Siluriformes > Clariidae > Clarias > Clarias laeviceps. Next base: position 27,798,142 of record JAQMYJ010000005.1, read on the forward strand.
TTAAGCCACTTATTACAGTTAATAAAAAAAAGAGTTATGCTCATTTTTGCATTACTTTCGGGACGGCACTCGTACCTTATTGTGGTAGACTATAACATACTACAAAGTAATATAATGTAAATGTATATATGAACAGATAATGAGACAGAAATTGATACAAAAACAAATAAGAATAAAAGAAGATACACAGAATGTCTTCACAAAATCATTTTTTCTTTAAGGAATCTTGCATGAAACATTCAGAAGTTGTATGGTTTAGACGACACTATAAAATATTGTGTGTGTGCATTTATTGTGTTATATTTATTCACCTGCCTGGTGAGAAACGAATGAAAATCAAGTAAAAATAAGAGCAATTATGAATGATGTAGCTGCGGTTGAAGAACTGTCTGAGATGGAATTCTCAAAGTGCTGACATTTCTAATTACTAGAATTCCTTCCAGGGGACAACATTAGGATTTATATTTATTCATATTTAATTAATAATATTTCTTTCCTCTTTTGGCCACACCCTCTTTGGGTTTATCTCTGAATACTGATAGAGATATTTGCAGGATATTTAAATGACATTCAGTTACAGATCCAGATCCACCCCGATTCCCTTACTGTACATATTCCACAATTCAAATACACTATGTACAGTATACACTACACTATCACGTGAATATTAATAATTTTAGCATTTTTGCAGCATTTTACTGCGGAAAGTTTCTGTAGCTTTAAACTTCGCCTTGATAAATTAGTAAAACATTTAAAACATAATCCTAAACTATAACTCTGCAGTTTATCCTAGTAATGTGGTACTTGTTTAAGTAATTAAGTTTTATTGTTATAATGTACATATATTTATTGTTGCATAGACTGTCCTTGATGGAAAAAAAACTTGAACTTCTTGCTATCTGTATATGATGCAAATATACGTAGAAACTTGAATACAATAAGAATCTATATATGAACAGTAAGAGCTAGAAAATGATATCTGGTTATGCTTGATGATGATATCACACAGTATATCCACATCATATGTATAAATTGTAAAATGATTATAAAAGTATACATTTTATTCATATCAATTAAAGATTTTTTTTTGTTCGCTTGTTTCCTTTTACCATGATCATTTTGTCTTCCTTGATTTCTCTGACGAACTTGGTTTCTTTCCCGTCCCACTTCTGCACGTGCACAAGTTTTTCTCCGTCCAAGGTTACTGTGGACTGTGAGGACAGATAAACATACAGCGTGATTTATTTGTTACTTGTTACTGAAGTGAGCAAAATGCTGGAAAAGTACAAATATGATCCTGTTTCTGTAGATTTATCAATATGTATCACCAATAACATGAATTTGAAGATGAAAAACAGATAGACAGATAGACATTTTACACCATTGTACAATGCACAAACCTTTACGTTGCGGTCATCTGCAGTGCTTTCGTCAAACTCCTCTCCCAGATGGAAGGAAATCTCGGTGTTCTTGAAAGTGCTCAGCGTTTTAATGATGACTTTGTCTCCTTCATGGCTGATGACGATGGTGGGTTTGGTGACATTCCCTACTTGCCTTGTTGCAAAGCCAACACCTGCCAAAAATAAATTCATAAATCCATGGACTTACACATAAACTTATGGACACACAGACTGATTGTTTCAATCATGCATATTAATTACAACTCTTTTAATTGTCATTCATGTTATTCATCCATCAGTTATTAATCCATCAAAATTAATCCTGGTTATCCTTTCATCAAAACATCTGCCTAAATTCTTCTACATTTTATATATCAAGAATGAAAAAGTAACGAGATACAGATTGATTAGGTTTGTTATCTTTTAAATATATATTATATTAGAATAACTGTAACTTACCCAGAGCTTTCATGTATTCATCAAAGTTCTGGCTGTCTATGAGTTTCCAGGTGGCACAGAAAGCATCAACCATTTTGAGAGATCGAGAGTCCAGCAGCACACAGATAAATGGCTCAGAGACAGGAGACTGACTTCAAACTGTAAAACTCCAGTGTAATTAATACTACACAGCGGGCAAAGCCACAGCCCTTTGCTCCTGATTGGACGGCTTTAGAAATCCCATGAGCAATGATTGGCTGAGATAAATGGCGAGAACCAGAACTGATGATAATCCAATAAGTGTCTCACAACAGCCTGTTTAACCCATTTAAAAAAAAAAAAACTAGATATTAATTATTTGTTGCATGTTAAATAAATTAATAAATAAATACTGAAATAAATAAAATAGTTTGTTGTGTTTACTGATGTCACTTAAAATTAACATAACATTACATTACAATTGACTCCCTACTCTGTTTAAGTGCACTATGAAATAATTACACTGTGTAGTGAACTAGATTTCTATTAAATATGTAAAAACTTGACATGAAGACTACATAGAGTTTTTTGCATGTCAGTACTTTTTGGACAACATCCTTTTTTTTTTTACTTTTATCTACCATATATATATAAACAAACAGCACAAGAAATATACTGTATTGGAATAACTGTCAACTTTTTAAAAGTTATGTCTTAACTTTGCAAATTCTTTCACGTATTAACTTTAAAATATCCCCAAATTAATATTCCATCCACATTGCTTTCTCTCAACTTCAAGCTCAACAGGTATTGCAGAGGAGATTGTCGCCCCCTGTCGGTGAAAATAATTTTCTTTGCATGCAGAGAGCAAAATGTGCTTTTATATACATTACTCACAATAAGTTAGGGATATAGTTATTTACATGAGTGCTTTTCCTATTTGCTCTGAATTTGAATGAAATAAGTA
>JAQMYJ010000005.1:27805035-27817308 GCA_030014305.1 Clarias laeviceps
TTAGAAAAGCTAAAGTGAATATTTTTACTGGGATTAGTTCATATTTTCACTTTGGCTGAAATAACAGCGCTGAAGTGATAAGTGAATTTTAACATGCTGGAGTCGTTTTAAGACAAAACTTCCAATCCGATCTACTTTTTCCATTTCCCATCTGTGATTCACTCTCCGATTACCGAACAGGGAGTGTATAGAATCAAGCCTGGCCTGAAATAATAACAGTACTGATTACATTAAAGCTCATCAGATTATTTTTAGCTTTGACCTTTTAATTATTTCTACAAACTGTTTTCCCGTCAATGAAGGGTACTCACGCTACTTACACAACGAAGCAAGGCCATGCATTTGGAATTTTACCTGTAAACACCACAAGCAGGCTAGTTTCAGAACTAAACATTGAACATAAAACATTATTTAAATCCTAAAACAGTTTTGGGCAGCACGGTGGTGTAGTGGTCAGCACTGTTGCCTCGCACCTCCAGGGTCTGGGCTCGATTCCCGTCTCTGGGTGCATGGAGTTTGCATGTTCTCCCTGTGCTTGGTGGGTTTCCTCCAGGTACTGCAGTTTCCTCCCACAGTCCAAAGATATGCAGGTTAGGCTAATTGGCGTTCCCAAATTGCCCATAGTGTGTGAGTGAGTGAGTGAGTGAGTGAGTGAATAAAACAGTTTTATATGAACATCAGCATTCAGGCTGAGAAATGCATTATGAAAAACTTAACATTTTCATTAAAACTACATTAATCAAATTGAATCAAGACTTCAGCTCTAGTGGTTGAGTGAGTGAACTACAACCACTCTTTTTTTTTTTTTTGCATCAACATTTTAGTTTAATCTGTGGTTTCCCCTCCCAAGTCCATTCAGCTACTTACAGTAAAAGCTAAGCTATAATTATATACATGTGAAATTCCACCCATGCTGATTTCATGGTACGGTTTATTTTTTTCCTTTTCTGTGCTGTTTTCACAGCCTTAGTAATGAGTTACCTTTTCACCTCACTGTCAGTACTGGTGTTATGTACAGCAGATTAGATTGTTTACCTGCATTACATACTGTACATACAGTGGTGCAAAAAGTTTTTAGTCAGCCACCAATTGTGCAAGTTCTCCCACTTAAAAAGATGAGAGAGGCCTGTAATTTTCATCATAGAATAAGAAATAAGAAAAAAAATCCAGAAAATCACACTAAAGGATTTTTAAAGAATTTATTTGCAAATTATGGTGAAAAATAAGTGTTTGGTCACCTACAGTACAAACAAGCAAGATTTCTGGCTCTCACAGACCTGTAACTTCTTCTTTAAGAGGCTCCGCTGTCCTCCACTCATTACCTGTATTAATGGCATCTGTTATCAGTATATAAGACACCTGTTAACAACCTCACACAGTCACACTCCAAACTCCACTATGGCCAAAACCAAAGAGCTGTCAAAGGACCAAAAAACTGTAGACCTGCACCAGGGTGGGAAGACTGAATCTGCAATAGGTAAACAGCCCTCTGTCATCTTTTTAAGTGGGAGAACTTGCACAATTAGTGGCTGACTAAATATTTTTTGGCCCACTGTATAGCTACTGTAGCATTACTTTTTTTCCATATACAGTTCATTATATGCATACATGTCCAGGAATCTAATTTCATGTCCAACTTCACATTTCATTTTAGAAATGTGACACTATTCTTTATTCTCATTTAATCATGTTTAGTGTCTTTAGTTTTTTTTTTTTTTTTTTCTAGAAGCAATGTACAGTACTAAAGGCATCAAGCTGCTTCTCAGCCGCATAAACCATTTGTAATGAAGCTACAGCTTAAGCAATAATTTGCATTTATGGCATTTGGCAGACACCATTATATGGAGCAACTCGCATTTTTATAGAATATCGTTACACATCTAAGCAGTTGAGAGTTAAGAGCCTTGCTCAGGGGCCCAACAATGGCAACTTGGTGATACTGGGGTTTTGGGACCATCGGACCAGTAGTCCAACACATTAACCATATTATCCTGCCCCATATTTCTCATCATGTTTTATATATTGTCCAGGTTATTTGTATGAGTAAGAAAAAAAAATACTCTTGCACCCTCTAAAAGTCAGGAATATGATAAAAGTCAGGGATAAGACGAAGTTCACTTTACCCACCCTATAATCCACATCACTGACGTATGTCTTCCATGCCTTGAACCGAGTCATGTGACTTGAACTAAATGCCGGTATGAGTTGTCCCGAGCTGAACCTCGGAACCAAAAAGCCGCAAGGCTGCAGAGTGTGTTTTTGTCAGTGTTGACAGAAAGACTGGAGGAAAGGTTACAACACAAGCTGCGAGTATTTAAAGTGTTAGAATGACACGACATTTTGGCCAATCAATGTTTATTTTCCTTCCATGTAAGAAGTCATACAGCAGCCAAACTATTCAGCAGTTATTTATAGACACATCAATGTGGTCATTAATGTAACCATCATTACATATGGGCCAGTTAGCCATGTTTGACATACAGTCCAACCCTCCTTATTTAAGCGCTTGTTCGCTGCTCAATGTAAGCATGCTCACGCAGGAGCAGACCGTGCTGTTTCCAATTAGGCTTCTAGTCAGAATGGTATGTCCGGCTGGCTGTGATTTACACGCTGCCAAAAAGAAAAAGACAAGGAGACTGGCTACGATTACAGCAATGTTACAGTTTGGAAATGAGGTTTCTGTTAAAATAATCCTGCTTTTTGTGACCGTCCAGTCTCTGCTTATGCAGCTAAAAAGGATAACAAAAGCAAAGATTTTGTCTGACTTTCACTTTAAACCATTAACTCTGCTCTCATCCGTGATCGTTGTGGGAGAATGGAAATTTAATATCAATCACTTGCTCGACAATGAAACTATTACACACGTGTAGAGGCAAGGAGGCGGCATGCGTTCATGATTTCTAATTAGTTGTAAATGTTTCAAGCCTCTAATGTCTTTCTGGGTTCGTGCCGTGGTTTTCCTGGACACCATACATGGTAAACAGCACAGCTGTAACCCTTTCTGCGTGTTCTGAGCAGCAATCAGAGAGAATGAAATGCAGCTGAGAGAAAATGAAGGAAATCAAAACTTGATGCTGATCTCTTCGTATACCCCTCTTTTATGTGCTCGCTGGAAACATCTGCATCTGATCCATAGGGCTTTTTTCTTCCCTTTCTTAACCCTTGCCATCCTCTTTCACCCTCCTCCCTGATGATTTTGTTACCTTTTTGTTAGATTTTGTTACCTTTGTTGTAGATTTTCCTACACTAAACTTCATCCCGCCTATAATGGTCCAGGCCATTTGGCAAGACCTCCTAAACTTTCAGTCCATCATAAGAGGCAGGAGTGCTGCTTGTCTACAGGTAAGCCAGGCAACAGCATGGGGCCCCAGGCCAGTAAGGGGACCCCCAAAACCCTGACAAACTTATTTATTATTCATAAGATAATGGTGATGAATTCTTGTTGGAGAAACCCCCGCAATTATTTTGCCTTGGGCCCCAACAGACATTAGAATTGCATCAACTCCAGAACATCTGGTCATGTACTGACTATCATCAAGACAACAAGAAAGACATACATAGTCCCATCTTGAAGTAGATACTCCAGTCTAGCACAGTTCACAGAAACGGCCCTTCCTGCTGTTACTGAGAAGCCTTATTTTGCTAGATCAGCCAAATTGTCATTAACCCACAAAAAAAAAAAAAGAAGAAGAAGAAGAATCTCATGTTTATCCTTAGGAGTCTTGAAATTAGTGGTAAGACATTGGGGTGGTTGTTTCTTGCCGTGAGGATTTTCAACACCAGGTGGTCCAGAGGAGATCCACATCCGCTCTACCTCCAGACTCTCTACTGTTTCTGCTCTGTCTCTGTCTGTACCTGCTCTGTCAGTGATTTCATATCCTATCCATATCCACATCTCATCATCTTATTTCTTCTGTCACATCTACATGTATGGCAGACTCAGCTGTCATCTCAGCTAAAACAAACTTTTAGCACCACTGAGTTGCTGTACACTCTCAATATTACAACCTTACAACTCCTCAAGATGATGTAATCCCCTTGAACAGCTCTCAGATCACACCAACTACATGTCACTACAGGCATATAGTATAGTGAATTGTGTACTAGCTAGTACTTCAAGAGAAAGGCAAGTACCTGGAAACCATAGTAATGGCAGTAATTACGTGTTGCCAACACCTCCAGCAATCTCCAGAATAGATATACCAGCAAAAATGCCTGTGCATGAATGCCCATCTTACAACACCTGCATGCCATCCCATCCCTGCAATTGGTAAAGATTGGGTTGCAACTTTAAAACTTCCTTTCAACCTCCCGATGTTCTCCCACACCTCACCATTGGGGTCCTTCTACTGGATTAACGTAGGCTGCCAGCTTCCTATTCAGTGTTGATTCTGCACCATGAACCATTCAAAGCCTCTAAAATGTCATCACTGGACCCATAATTCAAGGAAGGCATGCGTTAGGAGTCTTCTCCATGCTGCCACCCAGGTTGTAAAAAGCATTTAGCAGATGTTTTGCCATTTTGCCTCATCTGGCTTACCCATGCTAGACCATTTATACCAGCCACCACTAATTGTTCCAAAAAGCCCCAAGTTCAGCTTTTATAAATCCCAGAGTCCTTGCTTAATCGTTTAAAGAACAGTTTGGTAAATATTTTTTGGTAAATTGAAATGTTTTTTTTTTTTCCTTGAAAAAAGAATGTAGTAGATCCGTTTATTACATGTTGTCTGGCTGCCAAGCTAATGCAGCTAATGCCATCATTTCTGTCTTTAGAGTGCCACTGAACATTACACAACGTTTCACTAGTCCCAGTTCTCCAAATACACTCTTATTTCTCACCATTCGTCTCTTAAATATGTGTGTGTGTGTTGGATGAGAAAAAAACAGCCTGCAGGTTTTAGTTAGCTATATCGATCCAAATTCCTAGTAAATAAGTGAATGTATACTGTGTTTTTGATGAGTTTGAAGATTTCTTTATGGCTGTAAGAGATTAGAAAGCTTAGAGTTACGGTTGCTAGTGATTGAAGTTAAATGTGATTGATCCTGTGGTTGGAATCGAGAATAACATGAATGACTTCAGGGTGGATTTTTAAAGAAATCAATTTGGGCTATCTGCATAAATCTCGTTTGAGCTCTGATTCATTCAATGTTGCATTCATAAAAAAAGAGAGAGAAAAGGAAACTGAAGGAATCGCTCTGAAATCTGAATCCAAGTCCAGCATTCCATCAAAACACAAATCTTTCCTAGGAATTTTTTTATGTTTGTTTTTTCCCCCTCTAGCCGGTTCTAGCGCAGATCAGATTTCTTCTCTAAATTCAAGCAAACACCCCTAAAGTCATGCAGAAGATTAAAAAGAGCAAATGTCCCACAAACTTTGTTTAATAAAAAGCATCATTAAGAAGGCCAAAAGGAAATGATTATACTTCAGTCAGGCGAGACTGCCTTTCCCAAAAAGTATGCTAAAGTCTTACTAAAAGAAGATTTCATCGTATACAGCATTGTTGATTTCTCAAACCTGATTAATCAGATACATGGTAATTACAAGCTTATATTATTTTGCATTTTTTTAAATTTCTATAATAACAATGTACAGTTAAAAGCTATAACCTTTATGAAAGTTTGTATCTCATGGGAAAGTGTTCAAGAGAGGGGGCTTTGTTGTTTTAGGCAATGGACCGTTTAAAAGTGCTTAAATCGAAATGCTAACAAAGAAACACATTTTCATAGACGTTAAACAACATTAAAGATAACTACAGTATAAACAGCCGAAAAGTATATAAGTTTCTGTAATATTTAAAACATTTCAGGATAATAATTCCGCTTAATCAAAATATCGTGTTGTTGATTATGTTTCTGCAGCTGCACACCTCAACCGTTTAAACATTACTTGTTATGCATATGAAACAGTGACAGGCTGTTCATTAGCTTTAATCATTTAAGCACTGACTGGTACAAGCTTAGCGGGCACAACCTTATTCAGGACATTTTTCCTAACATGTCCTGGTGTACACAGACATACTGTAGCTTTTAAAACCCAGAGCATGTTAATAAACAGGATTGTACAGTATAAAGTGACATCATTTTTGACATAGGCAAAGAAATCATGATGAGTTTTTCTGGCTGTTTTTCTGTGTTTCTATGATTAAAATAATAATAATGTGCTAATTTTTTAAGGTTCTACATTTTTGTGACGTTATTCCCATATTCTGGTAGTGGTAAAATGTACATGTTAGTAATGATAACTTTCCTTATACCTGATATATCCGACAACCCAAATACTACACAGTTTGATGTGTAATGCATGCTAGTCCTGGTCCTAGTTAAGTGTTTTGTTCTTAGATAACTTTTGAATTGGAGATGCACTTCGTTGATTGAGACTTAACTGGAAATTTTTTTTAAACATGTAGTTTAAATGCCTATTTTTTTTCCCCCAATGGAACAAACCCCATGTGGCTGACAGAACTTTGTTCACACATGTTTCCATTTAGCTGCACGGTCTAATAGGAAACTCTGAGTATCTGCCAAACTTTTTGACCTTTTCATTTCAGATTTTCAATTCAGATTTAAAAGAGATCCTTTTGTCATTTAAAAAATGTTCACACTAGACAAGAGACATTACCGAGCTGCCAAAACAGTCTCATGATACTCACGTTACATGCCACTGGCTCTGAACTGCAGCAAAAGCAGTCGGGTGGACATTTTTATTCACTGGCTTCGAGGAGGAAAATCTGGCCGCCTTCCCTCAGCGGAAAAACATTTAAAATAAAAAAAGAACCTTAAAGCTATAACGTGCTTTGTGTGTAATGTAAGTAAATTTCAGACTTTAGACAGCATAAGGTTCAAATTGAACACATGTATTTACAATATTTGCATGGTTTATATATACACACAAATTTTTTTTGCACATACTGTAGCACATATGATTCTTATAAACTAGATTGGAATGCTGGAATAAAGTCATTTTGAATATCTTCCTTTAGCATTTTAGTAGTTTCTTGTACCTTAGGAAAGATTTAGAATTATTTATTTTTTAATACATTACAATGTCTTTGTTAGCAAACTGATATATGATGAACTCAGTGACCGTGATATTTAAACTTACTTCTGGGAAACTTAGAGCTTATATAAAAATTTCAATTTATTGAAAGTAATTTAAGAATTCATTATACGGTATTAAACTATTTAACCATTTTTATTTAATTTCCATACTTCTTATTTATTGTAAACATTACATTTACACTGTAGTAATAAACAATAACAATAACGTCAACGAACACATAAAAATATCTGAAACACAAAGTGAACTTGTTTCTTAAAATAAATGAATGGAACTTCGAATAAAACAAATACTCCATAATTTGTTGAAATTGTACTATATTACTCAACCTCTAATTGGCCTTATTAAACCTTCACCATGTTTCATCAATTAGTGCATAGTGTGAATTGAGTATTTCTAATTTAATAGAAAATACAGGAACTTGTAGTGATTTACTGTAATAGTTAAAACAGTATTTTTTTTTTATTACTACATTTTTAATTTTGAAGTTTACTAAAAAAAAATATATTAAAAAAAATGTATATAAAAAAAAAAGTATATACTTGGGCAGAAATTAACATTAATAATTGTTGCTCATACATAGGAGCACTGGTGGCTCAGTGGTAAGTGTTTTGCCTGCCATGCGGAAGGCCTGGGTTCGAACCCCAGCCACTAGATGCAGTGCCGGTCCCAAGCCCGGCTAAAATGGGAGGGAAGGGCTCCCGGCTTAAAACCTGTGCCATCCGGAGTAAAACCACTGGATGGTCCGCTGTGGCGACCCCTTGCTGGGAGCAGCCAAAAGTCCAACAACAATTGTTGCTCATACATGTATAAAGCCTAGAAAGCTTTACATTACGGTCCAACTGGACTATATTACGCAGCCCATTATGTAACCTTGCCAAATGTTAAACTGTAACAAATGCATCAATAAATGATAAGCAGTGCTAAAACAACCGTGTATATTACATTAATTACAACGTTAAGTAACCTTAAATACACCTGCATTTATTATCTGCAAATTGTTCAAGTAAAATAGCTACAAATAATTATACTGTATTGGGTTACTGAGTGTTTACGACCAAGCTCTGGTTTTTAGATGTAAATATTAAATCGTACTCTTTTTAACCTCAGGTTTGATTTCACTGCTTTTACCATGATTACATGTGTGTGAAATATTTGACCCTTTAGTTTTATGCGCAAGTAATTAAGCACAAAGTGTGACTTTGCTGAAGTACGCATGCAATAACATCCATGAACAGATCTATGAACCTCAGTGTAAAGTGATCACAAAGAAAGATCAAATATAAATATGAAAACATCACTCGCTAACTTTTAATAAAAAGATCCATGTATGGCACAGGAAAGCATTTTTCAAACAGTACATGTGAAAGCTCCTGCGTAAAAGACACACAAACTTAGCCAACCGTCCAGTGTTATACAGTTCTCTGTAAATGTCTCGAACCCCCTCATTTCTTCATATTTCCCTCCTGAAGAGCCAAACTTTCTTGCATTTTTTTTTTTTGAGGACTAGTTCTCCAGGCTTCCCATTTTCTTTTTTGGAAAGTTTATATTTATCAATTTCAGTCCAGTCGCTGTACCTGAGAAAAAAAAAAAGTTTTTTTGTTTGTTAAGCCATACAGTGACCTATGAATCATTCACGCATTAAAATCCATCTAACTTGATCCAAGGCATGAACCAGTGAGAAACAGGTGCAGATGATGACAGATGATCAGGCTAATCGGTGATTAGTTTACTGCTGATACTGAATGCTGAGTGGCTGGAACGGAAGAAAGGGGAAATGAGGTCGCTGCTGAGGTTGTAACAAACAAGCATTTTTAAATTGCATCATTGGGACTTTGCAGCCCGTTATAGTAAAACTAATGTTCCAGGTTCTTCCATATGAAGAAAAGAGGGGTGGAGTTTCGTACAGCACTGTAGGTTTGTCAGTTGAAGTTGCATAGACGTACTTAAGATAAGTGCATCATTATCATCATGTAACCGTGCAGAACACGCTGCAGACATTTAAAGAACTACTATCCAAAAGATGATTACAGATATACAGTACAGTGAAGTCTGGTGTCTATATAGATCTTCATAGTGAAACTATAAGAGTGGAGTAACGGATATCAACACAAGACTTCATCGACAAGATGATGAGAATCATGTTGGAAAAATATTACCATCACACACACACACGCACACACACCTTAATGGCAGCTCAGAAGCTGGATTAATTATTACAGAGATGTTTTAAGTTGACACTTATGTGTCATGTGACACTTGCGTCCTTATAAACACAACAAAAAAATAATCAGTACACAGAAAACACTAAACGTTTAGACAAAAAAAAAAAAAAAAAAAAAAAAAAGCATGATAAGCCTCAATTGCACCACTTATAATGCTGACCGGTATTTATACAAACCTTCTCAATCACTAGAGAAAGTAAATGAAAAGATATAGCCTGGGCTAGAAAGAAATCAGCCCTAGTCTCACCGCTCACTGCTTTTTACCATCCTGTGTAAACTGCTCCTGGCTATAGGTGGTGCTGTTGCGCTCAGTTCCACACAACAAACAGAACACAACATAAAAAGATTTCTATATTATGACTTTGGTTAAGAAATATTCTCATATGGATTTAAAAAGCCTTTGGTTTGGTTTAATACAGTACTTTTTTTTTTTTTTTTTTAGAGAGAAACTCTAGGATTATACTATATGTCGCTCATAGCTTGAAGGAAATGAAATAGTTGTACAGTACAAAAAAAAAAAATCAAAAGACTAATAATACTCGTTTTGTAGACATGATGGAGGTCAAAGCTATAGTATTTTGCCAACATGGAGGAAAAAAAAAAACTAAACAATACAGTACGTTTGAACAGAAGTGCCCAAATGTATTTTTTTTTTTTTACTTTATAAAGTTCAGAGCTCAACATCCTCTTAAAGCATTGAAGTCAGACTGAGGACTAAGTAGCTCACAGTATTTAAAACACATCTCAAAGAGAACATTTAGCATATTTGAATATTCATAGATTAAAAGTCTAAACTCCTAGATGTCCAGGTCATCAGGCCGGGCACGACTGCTAGAGCGACTCTGGGGACGAGGATCGAGCTGCTTAAGAAGCATGAGGTCTTTACCTAAAGGCATTTTCTGTGGATACACAAACGTCTGAGACGGGCAATAATCTCGCTGGCCGAGCTGATTTTGCTCCGTGCTGTAGTTAGTCCAGTTCTGCTCATTGGCTTGTTTGTCAAAATTATCCGAGGAGTTGGATTTATCAGCCGTGTCCAAGTTGTAGCCTAGATTAGACTCGGGAGCCGAGCAGTGGTACCCGTAGCTGGACATGTCTTCTCGGGGACACGGTCTGATCGTGCTCTCCATGACCAGCAGCTTCTCAGCCTCTTTGAAATGATCCTTCATCCTCTTGAAGATGGCATAGAAAAACTCGAAGACGTTAAGACAAAGCGAGATTAACGACACCACCAGCATGAACATGATGAACACGGTTTTCTCCGTCGGACGAGACAGGAAGCAATCCACTTTATGCGGGCAAGGGAACCTCTCGCACGTGTATACGGCTGATAAATGGAATCCGTAAAGGTACCACTGTATGAGCAGGAACGCCACCTCGAAGACAGACTTCAACACCACGCTTATGATGTAGGTATAAAACAAGGCTCCTCTCATTTTAATCTTTCCAGGTTCCTCCAAACCGTACTGGAACTTCTTGGCCAGGATCTTGTGAAGCCGAGCGTGGACGTTGCTCCCTTCCCTCTGGGCTTTCCGCAGCATCTCCTCCTTCTTCTTCAGCTTCTCATCCTTGTGCATGAGGAAGAGCACATGGCCCAGGTAGAGGAGCGTCGGCACCGAGACGAAGATGATCTGCAGGACCCAGAAGCGCACGTGCGAGATGGGGAAGGATTTGTCGTAGCAGACGTTTTCACAGCCCGGCTGCTGCGTGTTGCACTCGAACGCTGACTGCTCGTCGCCCCACGCAGACTCCACGGCCGTTCCCAACACCAGGATACGGAAGATGAAGAGGACGGAGAGCCACAGCTTACCTCCGGCTGTCGAGTACACCTGCACCTTATCAAGCAGCTTTGCCAAGGTGCTCCAGTCACCCATGATTTAAACAAGGGTGCGAGTTTCGCGTCCAAATCAGGACCACTTCATCAAATTTGTCAGTTCTAACAGTTTCTTTTAGAGTTAGAGTTTCCTTTCTTCCTCTTTATCCTGTTAAATAATAAAGTTCTTTTAAAAACAATAGGACTATTTATAGCCAAAAAAAATGTTGCAAGACATCCAAAGTTCCTTTAATCCAGTAGAGTCTAGTAGACGGTTTCAGCCTTAACTAAACCTCACCACATTCTTTTTTTTTTTAAAACACAGCAGCGTCCTGCACTCATCAGGGTTGAAGGAAAAAGGTTTAGAGTCTTACCTGAGCTTTGTTTCTGCGTCTGTGAAAGGGAAAAAAAAAGGCTTCAAATCATGATAAAAACAGAGTCCACTGGATGAACGTGAAGGAAAGTGTGTTAGAAGAAGGGTTTTGATGGACTGCAGGCCTAAATGTGGCACTTTCCATCCATTCGGAAGATTTGAGGCGCAATGGAAAAAGTTTGTGGTCATCTGACACACACATACGAATGCGCGCGCACACACACACACACTCCAGCTCCTTAAGCCGAATGGGTAAGTTGTACGTGTGTTCAGATTTTATATATATTTTTTTCTTTTTGACAAAAGTCTGAGAGTGGAGCACCATCTGGAGGATTAAGAGGAGACAACAAAAACAAACAGGAGAGGAGGAGGGGAAAAAACAAGGAAGGAAAATTATATTTAAAAATATATATATAAAACATGACAAAATTGAATATAAAAGGAAAAATAAATATAAAAAAAAAATAAAAAAAAAAAACAGATCAAGAAAAGAAAATATATATTTTTAGAAAGGGATCATGCAGGAAAGGGACAGAAAATAAACAGTATTTAAAAAGATAAAAATAAAAAGAACCATGAAAAGAACAAATTGAAAATATAAACAAGATTAAAAGTTATAAAAAATAAAACAATGAAAAATAAGAGAACCATAATTAAAAAACAACTCATTTAAAATAAAGTTTTAAAATGAAAAAGTGTGTGCGTGTGTGTGTGTGTATATATATATATATATATATATATATATATATATATATATATATATATATATACAAACACACACCCACACACACACACACACAGAGA
>JAQMYJ010000005.1:27817313-27829758 GCA_030014305.1 Clarias laeviceps
GTGTATATATATATATATATATATATATATATATATATATATATATACACACACACACACACACACACACACACACATATACGTATGATTTCTTAACCTAAAAATTTCCATTTCCCAATGCACAAACTAGTGCAAACTATGTGCCCGATGTAAACTATTGAATGTAGTTGTATATAATCAGAGTAATTAGTCGCTTTAACACTAAATTTGAAAAAGAAAATGTGATCTGGGTTCAGTTTGTGTAACAGGCTAAAACACTCTCACATGATTAATGATCAACCAGGAGCTTGTAAATCATTCAGCCAGACAGACACACACACCTTACACCAATTTATTCATCCAATACATTCAAGAACATTGTTTACTGAGAAAGTAGGAAAAAAAATCCCGTCTCAAAACAGTAATTATTTTGTAATAAATTCTTTCATAGAATCTGATTGAATATGAGTTGTATCAGGGTAATACTACAAGATTACAGTTACAGAGCAGTAGATGTAATCATTCTGCCTGCACACTCGTACATGAGCAGTTTGCATTGATGGTTAATGAATCTCTCCTCATCTAACTCTTTCTCTCCAACATTCTCCGGATCAGACAATCATCAGTTCTTTGGAAAGTCTTCATCAAACTCTGTCTCACTTCCTGGGAGTCATCGAAGCCCTGAGCGGAAGTTCGCCCTCGACCCAGCTGTTTGGATTAGCCATCATTTTTTTCCATATTTCCACTTCTTCATTCTCGGAATCCATCCAGTCAACTTTCTTTCCATAACTCTGGCCTGAGAGAGAGAGAGAGAGAGAGAGAGAGAGAGACTGTAATAACAAGCAGAAGTTGGCCCTGGCGTAAATTAATGTTACATGAAATTCCCCACTAGAGGGAGCGCTTTTTCACTTTGTGTGCTTATGATTGCACATATTGCTGTACATGTAAAATTAATTACATAATACAAGGGGTGTTCAAGTCAAAGCCAAAAATATGATATTTTGTGCAAATAACAGAACACAGTTATGAGCAGTGTTGGGTGTAACGCGTTAAAGTACTTGGATTACTTTTTAGATGTAACGAGTAATCTAACGCGTTAGGTCGCCATTTAAGTACTCAGTTATTTTTTTCAAAAATGTAATCCGTTATTTAGACAATTTATGTAATCCGTGAGCCAGACAGCAGTCATTCCCAATCCGTTACTGTATGTGTGTGTGTGTGTGTGAAAGTCGTCCTACAAGCCCCGCCCCTGATACCCCGCCCCCTCTGTTACTCCTGCTGTTATACCCCTATCTCACTAATGCGGTTTGACTTTGTGAGGACCGACGCGCAGAAAGATGGAAACCTAATCACAGCTCCAAAACTCGCGGTGAATCATGATGATCCGTACTTACGGCCACCGCGCGAAACCGCGTAGATGAGACAGCGGTATTAGTAGTTAGCAGATTATGGGCCAAACTTCGCTGAGTGATGATGGTAGAATAATTATAAAGGTCTTGATTAAAACAACATGCATGAGGAATCACAAAGGAGTTTTCATTTTCTGCAATGGAAAAGTACTTTAACTAGTTACTTTTATCAGAAAGTAACGCTGTAATGTAACTGATTACGTTTTAAAGGCAGTAATTTTGTAATATAATTAGTCACTTTAAAACGTAACGTCCCCCGACACTGGTTACGAGAGTTAAAAACTCCCTTTATTATCCCCTGATACACTAATGCACTTATCCAAGTGTTTCACTATATTGGACTTCCTGCTTCAGGTCTGAAACACTGGCCTCCCAGGAACTTCTATAATGGCCCAAACATGTGGAAATGGCTTGGAGCGACGTCAGGACTGTACGAGGGACGTGGCAATAACTCCCATCAGAGTTCCTGTAATGTGCAAGTGGTGCTGGTGAATGATTGTGGGTACAGTTCACACACACGCCTCTTTAGCAAGTTGGCAACAAGTTATCTGCCATCTTTCATGGATCAGGCGTTCCACTCGCTGAATGTTCACAGGAACGACTGCAGTGTGATCCGAGCCATCTCGGGCCATGAAGGTCATTCACGGACGGTCAGTCTTCTTTAAAATGTTTGTACCATTAAGAGTCTCATCAACTCTTCTGTAAGCATCAATCGCTTTTACGCCTTCATTCACCACAAATTTTATCACCAGTCCTGGTTTGACTTGAACACCCCTTAGTCTTTGAAAAATTTAATATTGTCATTAGTAATGCCATTAGATTGTTCTACAATAGTTAATAATACAAGATGCATTCCTCCCATTAAACAGCACTGACATGTTTAATGTGTATGTGACATGTATGTTTTTTTCCCCTCTCATCGTTGAGGCAAGTACAGTATTGTACTGTAATATTTTAGATATTAATATTAACCTGCGTTCGGAGCTGCTGTTGAAGCCGATTGACTATAATAATCAGATTTGAGAATCCAGAGTGCCGTTTTATAAAATCGGTAATACAGCATGAAATGAATAAAGGAAACAAATTAAAAAGAGTGTTAACCTGTGCCGAGGCTGAGACGCACTCCCCCGAGGAACTGATTGGAGAGTTTGTGGTTGTCCCACACGGTGAGTTCACAGCAGGCCTCACACAACTCTCCCACTCTGAACCCGTCATACACCATGGTGTGGTTATACACAGGGTCCTGCGCCTTCTTCACCACGCGAGTCTTCTGGCGACTCTTTTTACTCGTGTCTGGTAGCATGTAGCTGAATAAAGCAAAAGAGCTAATTTTATCATCTGACCAACTTTTCACTTTTTCTTTTTTTCGTTATGTATATAATGTGAGTGCCAAAGAAGCTATTTCTGAAGTTTACACAACATGGAAGTGACTAATCTTGCTTCACAAAAATTTTCATCCAAGCATAGATTGGGAGATTAATTAGCATTGATTAGCATTAATCTATAATTAATTAGCATTAATCTCTTTATAATAAATAGAAGCATTAATTATTATGAAAAATGGTGTTTGATGATGATTTTAACGGTGTTGTATGATCCTATCTGAAAACTTCACTTTTTCACCTTCACACCTAGGTGAGACTTTAGCACCAATACCATGTTTTGGCTGATAGTCAAACTGATCAACAAAAATTGACATTTTTAGTTATGTCATGACTAATCAATATTCTCAATCTTTAATGTGGTGCCAGTATTTTAAGTCACTAAAGTAACCATCATTGGCATAATAAGCACAAACTACAATAGAGACAATTTTCCATTAAAAACCTTCTTACCAAGCTGGCGCTAATGTCATCTCAAAGCACACTTTAGCATTAATAAACTCCCTCACTTATTGTCTATAATGCTTTATCCTGTATATTAAGGGGGGGTCTGGAGCCTATCCCAGTCCTTTACAGTGCACACGCACGCACACTCGTATACTACGGGCAATTTGGAAACACCAATTAGCCATGGACGTTTTTTGGACTGCGGGAGGAAACCCACCAAGCACGGAGAGAACATGCAAACTCCATGCACACAGACCTGAGGCAGGTTTGGAGGTGTAAGGTGACATTGTTAACCACTAAGCCACCATATTGCTGCATTAATACACTTATATTTTCATAAAATTAAATTTTAAACTAAGATTGAAAGGTATAACCACCAGTGGCGGCTGGTGCAGATTTTTGGGGGGGTGCAAACAAAATTTAACTTTTTAATAATCGCCTGTAAATAGCCATAAAAAGTGCTGCAAAAGTATTGAGTGTGAGCTCGGACGTGATCACTTGACTGCTGCGTCATTATAAAATCAGGTCGATCTGGTCCAAGTTCTTTAACTTGTTTTCTTTCTTCGTCCAATCGCCTTGCGAAGGGGTATTTTAACAAAGAAATTACAGAATTTCCTCTCATATTTATCTGACTTCCACATCAATCACTATTCAATACATTAACTAACAATCTGCTGCCCGTTAATAAGACTCGTTGAGAATGGTCCAATCACATGAGCACAAATATTTAAAAACAATATTGATTCGCTATGAACAAAAGTGGGAGGGTTCGGGGCGCACAGTGCTGCACCCCAAGGAGGATTTGAAAAAAATCCAATTAGAGCTCAGCCTCAAATAACGTTTGTCCGGAATCCCCGCGCACACAAACAAATAAACGTAATACAGTTTAGATTTTTTTTTTAAATTAATTATATCAAGAAATACAGCAGACTATTGTGACTAAATAATTATGTTAAATAATTACATGTTAAAATAGCATTCTTCTCTCCCTAACTTTAGGGGGGCGGCGCCCCAGCGACCCTTATTGACCAGTAAACACCAATGACATTTTAAAATATATACAAAAAAAATTATTGAGTGAATTAATAATTTTAGCACAAAACCTGTGCTAAACTGGTGCTAGCTAAAATGGCTGACCCTTCTGAACTTCAACCTTGGAAGCACTTCTACCGTGTTGTTTAGGAAGTTAGTAACCCCACAGCCCCCCATTGTGCTAATTTATATTTGAAAACCATATGTATAGCTTGTGATATTAAAATGAACGCAAGTATTATTTATTATTTGAACTACATATTTATAAACTATAAAAAACACTGGAAAAACTATGCAGTTTTTTTTAAGAAAGTGGCACAAAAGAAAAGTGCTCATACAATGACCGTCGACCCCCGTGAAGTTGTG
Source organism: Clarias laeviceps (assembly GCA_030014305.1). Taxonomy (NCBI): domain Eukaryota; kingdom Metazoa; phylum Chordata; class Actinopteri; order Siluriformes; family Clariidae; genus Clarias; species Clarias laeviceps. The sequence continues at coordinate 27,821,929 of JAQMYJ010000005.1, forward strand.
GTTCAGAGTTTGCGGCCTCAGTCGTTCGCGGATTTTTTCTTAGAACCCAACTTTCGCAGAAACCCTCGCAATTTCGCAAAAACCACAAATGTCCTTTACAATTTATGGCTTTTTTTCATGGCAATATATAAACTTGTGCATTTTAATGCTAAACTATTAAGAAAAATATGCTAATTTATTTTACAAAATTAATAAATTATTTAAATTCAGCCAACTCTCCATATAAAATATATAATACTATATAAACTTTATAGTACTGTAGAGAAAACGCGACTTGGTACGGTGAATTATTACTGTATTTACCCGACTTATACCAAAGGACACTACAGTACATATAGGGGTAACATCTGTATTTTACAATCTAGCACTGCGGGAGACAACAGTACAGTATTGTACAGTATACAGGTTTATCTTTTTATTGTTTTAAAACTTAACATTAAGGGTAATGTATTAAGCCAAGTTTTAAATTAAATTAAAGTGTTTTGGGGGCATATTTAGGGTTTAAACTCTATAATCTCCAGATACAGTCAACTCTAAAATTCGTGAATTTTGGATGTGGTTAAAATATGCCCGTAAAATGAGTATTTTTAATGATGAAGGATGAACTCGGACAGGAGATGAAACATTTGGGGTATCTAGTGGGTTCATGTATGTAGAAGGGGGTGGATAGCGCTTACCTCTGAGGATGTTACAGCTACATTTAAAAGGGAGAGATTACTGTACTTGCTTCATACATCTATAACAAAGTACGTGTCAACCCTCCCCATTTCCACTTCATAGCCACCTTGTGATAATGCGTTACATCACCCGGCCATACAGTGAAGCTTGTATCCTTTCTTTTTTTTTTTTCCTCTCTCTAGCTGTTAGATTAAAACACCACTGTGCAAACAGGCTACCAACCCACTCCATTCAAACTCCTTTCAGCTCTGCTTCCAGCGGAGTGAACATGCCTGATTTGAAGCCATGGCCCAGTGTCAGTGTTTGCGTTTGCCCTTTAAACAAACACCTCGTCCGGTTTCTGTTCGTCACTGGCGGGACAAATGATGCATTGAAACCAAGCTCAAATCACGACCGTTCAATGGAGACGGAAATATTTTTTCCTCTCACCACTTTACAAAGGAGTCGACTCCCTGAGCTTTTAGACGGCGCAGGCGTTTTGCTTCACGCAGCCAGATGTGAATCTCTCCTGTAGGCTGGCTGACTCTAGAACCACCTACAGAGACGGCGGGCAGAGATGCAAAAAACAGATCAAGATATTGAGTCACAAACTTGAGGATTATGTGAGAAATTTAATTCTAATAATAAATTCAGGAATAAAAACAACAGCAGTCACGTACAGTTGCGTGGTATAATAATTATGTACAAATTATAAATCAATAAGACTTATTTTAAAAAGAATGAAGGGGGTTTAAGTTGAAGCAGGATTGCAAGAATAAAGCAGAATAACAGAAGAGAGAGTAAAAACTCACTTTATTAGCGGTGCTTGCAAAGTGAAGCACTACTATTATTATTTCTTTATATAATCCCCTGCTACACTAATGTACTTATCCCTGCGTTTCACTAGTGCTCAAGGTAGAACATCTCTCAGTACACCAGAGCCTGCATCACGTCTGAAACACTGGCCCCCCAGGAACTCCTTTAATGGGCCAAATATGTGGAAATTTATTCGCTTTTCAAATTTATCCGACGTTCCACTCGCTGAATGTTCACACCTCGGCCAGGATCGTCATTCAGACATACAGCCTACTTTAAAAACGATTCCACCATTCAAATGTTGTACTGTGGCTAAGAGTCGCTTTTATGCCTTCATTCACCAGGAATTATATCACTTCAAGTCCCGGTTTGACTTGAACATCTTGTGAATATAAATTGAAATTTATGTATTATCTCCTTAATACTTGCATATACATTTTACTTCTCATTTAATAAAAATTTATAGTAAAATAACATTAAATTGTATTATTATTTTTTTTTTTCAAATTTAGGAACTTTTAATGCATCATAAATCGATCACCGGCTGATGTATAATGTAAATGTATATAATTTATACCTGTGGCTTCTGCGGGCGTGTATTTCAGCGAGACGAATAAAACTCCACGGTACTCCTGTGATTCCAGAATATCTGCAGTCTATAATGAGAACGTTACTAAAGGTCAAGCAGAAAATACACAGTAGCAGTGCAGAGATGATTTCTGTTAAATTCTATATCTTGGCATTTTCTGAAAATGAGGACTAGGCTAACTTTTAAAAACATTTTGAAATGTGTCAACAATAATCAATGCAAAAGATAAAAAAAAAAAAAAACTTTTTCAAACGTCTCTATACCTTGGGTTGGAGGTTGTACCATGTGAGTGCTTCATGTTTCCAGTCCCAGTCCTTGAGATTAATCTCAACCTGACCCAAAAAGGCATTTCTGCCTCGGGAGTCATTGTGCCATACAGATAAATTCAAAGTTTTTCCATGCAGTTCTTCACGTTTTACTTTGTACTGTGTACAGAATACAAATAAATTCAAATTTACATTTTATTTAACAAACACACTGTCATACACAGTATCACATGAAGTGAAATGCTTGCACAAACGCTCATGACCTAAAATAAAAAACAAGAAAAATAGAGTATTCAAATAAAGAATATGAAATAAGAGTATAATAAAATAAAGACAAATTGAGCATTTAAAATAATTCAAATAAAGAATATAGAATATGAAATAATAATAATCAGAATTATACAAATATAAACAGTAAATATTGAAAATTTTTACTATGTACAAGTAATAAAATAGAATTGAAATGGAGTTGAAAATGGAAAAGCAATTTCCACTCGTGAGCAGATAAATAAAAATAGAAAATGAGATTACACCTATTAAAAACAATGCCATAAAATAACGTACTCTTAATGATTCCACAAAGACTGGATTCACTGTATGTTTCTTGATGGAAGTTTTCCTCTTGCTCCTCTTGTCCGGGTACAGATAAGTCTTTACATATCTGATGGTTAAAATTCCAGCAAACACAAATTATTAGATGTTACTATAAATATATTTACAAATCTTTAGAAAATCTACAGATTATTTAGATGTAGTTCATTAAAGGTAATCATCGTTCAGGAAGCTATTATACTAAAGTGCATAGTGCATAAGTCTCAACCCCAGTCATTTCTGCATATTAAATGATAGGCGTTCCACTCGCTGAATGTTCACATTAACTGTCAGGGTGTTGAGAATCAGTTGACAAACAACTTCAGTATATAAAAGATTTGTTGACGCTGTCTAAAGCCTCAGTGCTAATCAGTGGGGATTTGATGGACTCACGGGTCTGTACGTTGTTTGCGCGTGTTTGCGATGGCCAGGTCCTGACACTGCTCCACCATAATGACGAGCTCTCCGAGAGGACTGTACATTATAGCGAACTCCACCGATCCCTGCACCGCCACGTTCCCAAAGTCCCCGGCATCGCTGTACACACTCAGCAAACTGGCTGTGCGCTAAAGAAAATAAAAATGAAAAACAGTACATCAATTTGCTTAACTTACAATACTCACCATTACACTTAAAGAAAAGTGTATTCCGAAAAATGCTTAATGACCAGAAAGTAATAATTCTTACTTAAGTTATATGCAAATGTTTAATATTTACTATCATAAATACAAATGAGATGTTCTTAACGACTAAAAGTCAGGAAATAAATAACCAGAAATTGTGCAAGTACTGAAAATCTTTATTCAGATTAAAAATGCTAAATAAATGCTCTGGCTTCAAGCATAGCTTGAAAATTTCCACTGCGTTTGAACTCGAGAAACTGTTACATTTATTAAAAGCATGAAAGTAAGAATGTTTTTAGTTACTGATTGTACATGAACGTATGTTTCACCAAGCGCCATTAGCTTAGGCTAACAAACGGCTTTCTTAATATCTCTCAAATGTTAGCTAGGATGAAAACAACACACACTAGCTGGTCCAATGCAACCTAACTTACAGTAGGAGTATTTAACCATTCACACACTCATCTATATCACTTTATATAAACCGATCAGCCATAACATTAAAACCCAAAACATTATGCCCAGTATTATGGATGTTCCCCTTGTGCCACCTGGGCAGCTCTCCGGGGGGGGGGGGGGGGGTCTGGGGGGGTGACTCCCCAAAGACCCCTGCTGGTGTGCTGTGGCACCACATTGTTAGCAGCGGATCCTTGGGGTGCTATGGGTTTGTGGGGTGAGGCCTCCTTGGATCAGACCTGCCCTGTATATCGCAGATGCTTGATCAGATCAGGATCTGAGGGGGTTTGACGGCCGGGTCGACAGACTTTGGTTCTTTGCCCGGGAAGCCACATACTGTACACAGCAAGTGTGGTGCACTGGATGTTCTGATGCCTTCCTATTCCTGACTTTCTGTGGGATCGGACTGGACGGGCTGAGCTTTGGTCCTCACAGCCATAAACGAGCCGTTTAGTGGTAAATAATTGATAATGTTATTCAATTCACATGGTGGTGGTGGTGTTCGTGTTGTAGCTCATCGGTGTATATGATCATAGAGAAATATGATAATGATTGACAATAGAAATAAATGGAAAATAAAGATAAAGAAAAGACCAAAAACAGACATATTTAAAGTAAAATTGTAAATAAAAAGCATTTAAATCTCAACAATTAAAAAAAAAATAAATAAATAAATAAAATCACCTCCTTGACTGAAAGTGTAGTGGCAGAAACCTGGCTGCGTTTCCCCGACAAATCCGAGTCGTGGCTGGACGCTGAGCTGCTGTCCTCATCCGAGTCCACTACCACATCCTGCAGAAGAGGGACAGAACAGAAACTTATAATGTTAGGCACAGAATATGAGCTCACTTTGCTTCAAAACTCAATAAATCGTACTATGAAGTAACAGAATCCGAAGACCTGACATTCTTATCTACAGTTCTTGACTCCATCTGTTGATGCATTACAGTTTTCATAGATTATTCCATCCTAATGTTCTCAACTATTATTTACATTTCAAATAACACCATTAGATTCAAGTCCTGGAACGGAATTCTCTAATCTAAAAAGGCGTTGATTCATTTTCCACACCAGCAGCTCTGACATGATTCAAATCGCAGGGTTATGGCCTTTTAATGCACTCGCTGTAATGCGTTGTGGTTCCCTCACACACAGGGATGTGTCTGGCGGATGCTTCAAATAATGCAAGTATAATAAGATTAGATTTTAATATTTATTTAAGGTTAAAGGAAGGAGTCTCCAGTATCAGTGATCAGATTAAGTGGCAAAGCTGTATATATATTTTTTTTCCTTCAAGGATTTTCGAAGGAATTAGTTAAAGCTGTGAATTTTATATCATATATCATTTACAAAAAAAAAAAAAAAAAAAAACAGTTTTCTATAATAGCAGGCACATTGCGTTTCCATTTATTTTTCTTCATAAAACACTTACACAGTTATCACAAACAGCACAGCCTAGTCCCCAATATTTCAAGTATATTGTTTACCAATATGTTGTTTATTTAATGCATTTTACAAAGTATATAGTATTTTTTCAGGATTTGAAAAAAGAAAAATCTTCTGAGATTCTTTTTACAGCAATGTTGTCAAGAACAAGTGAATGAACGTTTGTATGATTTGTTTAGAATTATCATCACTGCAATTGGCAGAGATTCAAAACAAAAATCACAACATGTGTAATATGAATGAACTTGTAGTTTCCTTTCTGTTTGAATATTTCAGGAATACAAATTAGTTACACGAAGCACTTGGGGGTAGTGATGGCCAGTCTAAGTGTTTTATTACTTTCATTATACAAACAGTGCATTTCCCTCCATTCTTATCCTGTTACCAGGTGTTACAGTGTGTAAAATAAAACAAACCTCCCAGATATCCGTGCCAGCTTTTTCAACATCAACAACTGCTTCAGGGGTAGGTGTCTCAATCTTCACAACTGTGAAAATGAAACAGATGATCTCAGTGTCTCTGTGTCCTTCATTTAAAGAGGTCATACAGGGCGTGTCAGTGCCAGGAGGACTGAGGCTTCTACTGGATTGTCAGAAAATGTAATTTAATGCCAAAGAACTTGTGTGAGAAATTTGAGATACAGGGTATAAACAAAGAACGCATACTCTTGTACTGTACGGGGAAAGTGAGGGAAATGTTCTGCTCAAAGAAAGGAGAGAATTTGCCTCTAAAATAATGCACGTCTATGCACTTACGCTCAGTTTCTTTTGGCTCCTCGGATTCAGAAGGTACGATCACTATAGCCGGTATCACGTCTACAGCCTTTTGCATTGGTTCTTGTGAGAAAGGCGATTTCGACACGCCTGGCTTGGGCCTAGTGGCCCGTGCGTACACGCTGGCGAGAATATCGCTTTCAGAAATCCCATTTTCATCTCCTCTGCCTCCTTTTTTCTCCATTGCCTCAATCTCCTTTGACACCTTTTGATTAGTGCTTTCAGATTCCCTCAATTTCACATCAAAGCCATTTTTTCCTCCAGCAGCTTCGTTTTTTCGATTCTTCATAACAGAATCCGGGAGCTCATCGCTTTTCCTGTCTGCCAAGCCGCTTTCATATTTACGGCCGTCCTTTTGAACTTGTCTGGTCTTTAAATCCTCAACAATGTCAGGATTTTCTTCCACGTTTATATCGACACTTCGCTCCTCCAGCCTTTTTGGAGATCTTTGTTTAAATTCTTGGACTACAATTTCCTCAACAACTTCCGCTTCTCCCATCCGTGGCGGATCGAAAGTCTTTTGTTTCCGGTTAACAGATTTTTCTGTGTTTATATTATAACCTGGGGCTTCAAGGATATCCAAATTATTTCCTACATCCAAATCAACACTTAATTCCTTTGTCCTTGTTGAAGATCTTTGTTTAAAGTCAGCGTCTAGGATTTCTTCCATAGCTCTTTCCTTTCCTTTCTGTACTGGATCTAAACTCTTGTCCAAACTGTCATATTTAATTCCTGGGTTTACATTACTAACTGGACCTATAAAAATATCAGGATTTCTTCTCTGATCTAAATCTACACTCAATTCCTCCATCCTTGTTGGAGATCTTTGTTTAAAGTCATCAACCATGATTTCCTGAACTGCACTTTCCTTTCCTTTTAGTACTGGATCTAAACTCTTTTGGTCCACATTAAAATACACCTGTGTGTTCACATTATTAACTGGACTTGATTTTAGATCTTCAAGAATACCTGGATCTTTTTTCATGTCTAAATCTACACTTAACTCTTCCATTCTTGTTGGAGTCGTTTGCTTGCTGTTGACATTCATGACTCTGTCACCAGATCTTTTCTTTGGTACCGGAGATTGAATTTTTTCTTCGAAGCCAGATCCAGAATTCATCAGAATGCTAGATTCTCTGGGCCTCGGACTTTCCTGCTTGTTTTTCACCTCTGTTTCTGTTCTGTTGTTAGAGTTTATTATGACAATCTCAGCCTTTGATTGGGGTTTAATTGACTCTTCCTCTGTGACAAGTTGACCGAATCCCCAATTTCCCGATTCCTGTGCTTGGCTAAAAGATCTTATCTCAAAATTTCTAAATGTTTTTTCATCCGTCTGTTTCGGCCTGTTCTCCAAATTGGTCTTCACAACCCTGTCTTCTTTCAGTTCTGTTCTTCCTGGATCTCGAGTGTCCCAGCTGGTCTTCACAACCCTGTCTTCTTTCAGTTCTGTTCTTCCTGGATCTCGAGTGTCCCAGCTGGTCTTCACAACCCTGTCTTCTTTCAGTTCTGTTCTTCCTGGATCTCGAGTGTCCCAGCTGGTCTTCACAACCCTGTCTTCTTTCAGTTCTGTTCTTCCTGGATCTCGAGTGTCCCAGCTGGTCTTCACAACCCTG
>JAQMYJ010000005.1:27843248-27857493 GCA_030014305.1 Clarias laeviceps
TCCACATCATTGCATTCAGTTTTTATTCACAATTTGTTTAGTGTCCCAACTTTTTTGGAATCCGGTTTGTATATTAATCTTCTCACATTTGTAAATCAAAATGTTCAGATTGTCCCTGATGAGCAAGCTGAGGCCGAGGTACTTACACTTTGGCACATCAGCACAAGATTATTATAAGCATAAGGACTTAAGAATGTGCAAGACAGTTTGATTATTCCAAAGAAACAGTAGGATAAGCACAGACTGTTCTTCTCAAAATATTATGATTTTTTTTTTTTTGTTAAATTACACATTTATTTTATTAATATTAAGATTTTTGGGGGGATATTAAGACTTTTTGCTCATTATTTAACTTTTGATTACCTTAATCTCATAATTTTTCTAATATATATTTTTTATTTGTTTATCTGTAATATTTATATATTTTTTTCTGGAACTTTTTTATCACAGCTCTTTCTTTTTTATATTTCACATATATTTTCGTAATATTATTATAGTAATAGAAATATAATAATAATAATATTCTCCCAAAGTATTGACAAATAATAGAAAAAATGGTTTGAGAATTATACTGTAGCTCAGCGGTGCAGTGAGGTAGAGGCTCAGAAGCAGAAGGTGCTACAACTATCAATCTGATCTTTTATTAAAGTAACAAATTATATGAAGAATCAGGAACAAAGAATCCCAGCTTTGATCTGTTTGTGTTTATGTTTTGAATGAAAATGTTGCATGGACCAAATCACGCGCTAAACGGTATTCGGAACCGTATGACGTCATGAAACATCAATCAGCGCGGTCACGTGAGTTATGCCTTTTTTTTCCCCCCACCTAAGCGGGAGTGAGGTCGAGTAGTCAGCGTCGCGCGGGCAGGAGCTCGTGATCATCTGCGCTCCTCACGCATTTCACGCATTGTGCCGCACCGCAGGACACATCTGGATGCGGCGTAATGCGCGCGCACTAGAGAGAGAGAGAGAAAGACAGAAAGAGAGAGAGAGTGTGTGTGTGTGTGTGACCCGATGTAGCTCTCTGGTGCATCATGATTCGCAGAGGATCTTCTAGAATGCTGTGAAGGGGACGTGAAGATGGCGACGGGAGCAGGACGGCAGCATCAGCAGCAGCAGCAGCAGCATCTTCCTCCTCCTGCTCCTCCTCCTCCTCCTCCGGGAAACCCTGGTCCTCCTGCCGCCTGTGCATCAGGACTCAGTCCGTCCTCCACATCATGCAACCTGTTTTACGAGTCGGGTCTCACCATGGACTACACGCACGACCTGCACCTGAAGATGAGCAAGAAAATAGCCCAGCTCACCAAGGTCTGCGTTACACTGCTCACGTTCTCATCACACATCATGACCTCATCATTAGCTTCCTGCAATCAACTTAATTAAACATGTGGCATTTTTTTTTCTTTGCATGCAGTCATACATGCAGGCATTGCACTGCATCATGCTTTACATTCTAACACGTTGCATTTTTGTGTATCTAAGTATCCTGTTTATCTAAACCATAATCCTGTATTCTGTATCTGTATACTCTTACAGCATGCTGTAATTTACAACTGCTTGTTTCTTTTACATAAATCCCAAACTGATAATGAGCTTATGAATTCACAAGAGGTTTTTATTTATTTTGGTTTTATTATAAAAACATTTTTTAGAAACGAATGTTTTGATAATCATCGGCTGACAACACTAAAGGCATAACGAGTCAAACAGTTTACAGTATGCTAATTAGACAGGATGAGAAGAAGCGTGGGATGAATTAAAGATGAAAAAAGGCAAATCATTGTTCACCGCAGCAAGAAAACCCTGAAGCAGCAGGAAGCAGCCAGGGCAAAGTTTTAATAAATACTGTTTATTGTAAACAATAAATCAAGAGTGTTTTATTCCACAGCAATTTGTAGTTCATTTAAATTTTGTTAAATAATAATGTCCCTGTTATCACTTATGCTATAACAGCTAATCCCTCTCTCCAGTCTTTTTTTTTCCCCCTTTCCTTGAACTAAAACTCTGTCAAAGCCACTGTTATTAAAAAGCCGTCTCTCTCTTTCTTGCTGAACTTGCGCAGGTCATTTATGCACTCAACACCAAAAACGATGAGCACGAAGAGGCCATCCGTTCCCTGAAAGATGCTCATGAAGACGAGCTCGAGCACGTCTTGAGCGAGACCCGTGAGAAGATCCTGCATTACCGGAGCAGGATGGGTGCCGAAGCCGAGCTCAAGCGGCGGCTCCACACTCTGGAGGAATCCCTGGAGCTGCACGACCAGCTGAAACATGAGGCGCTTGCTGAGTTCGAGCTGTACCGGCGTCGTGTGGATGAGATGCGGCTCAGCTCGGAGGAGCAGCACTCGCAGCGAGTCACCTCCATGCAGCGTGAAGCCGAGGAGCTCCGCTGCGACTTCGAGGAGAAGCTGCGTTCCTTCAGCCAGCTGGAAGCCCGAATCGAGCAGGAGAAGCAGCGGGCGATGGATGAGCTCAAATCCATCCATCATCACGAGCTGCAGGAGCTCATGGAGAACCACCAGCAGAGCCAGAGCGCCTCGGTGTGCGTGGATCAGGAGGAGCTGATCGAGCTGGAGGAGCTTATAGAGGAGCTGAAGCAGGAAAAGGAGAATCTGGAGGAGGAGTATGAGGCGAAGCTGGACGATTCGCGTGCATTTTATGAGCGAGAACTCGAGTCTATGAGACGCACGCAGCAGCTCACAACCGAGAACCTGTTAGCCTGGAAGAGGAGTGAAGTGGAGCTCAGGAAGGAGTTTCAGCTGCAGGAGGCCGCACTGCAGAGGACGCTGTGCAAACTTCGCTCTGATCTGCATCGTGCACAGGAGGAGGCGCGCGAGAGCCGGGACAAGACCAACAGGCTGCAGGCGTCTCTCAATAACGCTGAGGTCACCATTAAGGTGATGTATATTTAATACAATGAGTGTTAAACTCATTATGGATTAGGAGTTTGTGGTGAGGAGAGGTAACTTAGACTGTTGTAATGTAATCATTTAGATCAGATGTAAGGTCAAGGTTTTATATGACCATAATATAAGCAATGGTATATTCATCAATGGTAATCTGTGCTTAAAGACGTACAAAAATACACTGTAAAAATTATATCTTAAAAAGTGAAATATCTTGAAAATAGTTAAATTTATCTTCACTTTTTAAAATAAGATTACAAAAAAAAAATGGGAAAAAAATGTCTTGTTCTATTGGCAGTTTATTTTACCAGTTATGAATTTATTATCTTGAAAGACCAAAATTGTCTGCCAGTAGAACAAGATATTTTTGGTGGCAATTTTAGTTACTCACTCACTCACTCACTCATCGTCATTACCGCTTAATCCTGTATTGAGGGTCGCGGGGGCCTGGAGACTTAGGGCACGAGGCGGGGGACACCCTTTAGCTTAATAATATTATATTTGGTTTGTTGTAAACTTTTGTTTGTTTGAAATTATAATAATACAATATAATTATAATATTTGAATTATATAAATATAATTATATGCTCTAATTCTAAAAATATAATTATGATATTATATATATTTTATCTGCATTTATTTAACTTTATCTGCTTAGATGTCAGTTTTTGCAGTGTAGTTTCATTCCATTAGAACTATAAGGTTCTGTCAGCATGCTGAGCAGTATTGAGATATTGAGCTTCGGCATTTATGAACTCTACAGAGCCAAATTGATTTCAAAATTGTGAAATCAATTCCTAAAAACTAGCAAAATTATCTGTCAATAGAACAAAACATTTCCCACTAGAACTTTTGAGAAATTTCACTTGCTAATGTGATAATTTACAGATAATTTTTTTGCTAATATGGTAATTTACAGATAATTTACAGGAAATAAATGCTTAAAACTAGCAAAATTGTCTGGCAATAGAACAAGAAATTTTCCAGTTTAAATTTTTTGTAATATTTGACTAGAAATAAGCTTAATAATCTTATATTTGGGTTGTTGCAATCTTATAGAAATCTATATATAATCTACACTATTTCACTTGCTAAGATGCTACAGTATGTGTTGCAGTATAAATAAATCAACTTTAACCAATGAAATTACATTATTAATCTTATATTTGTTTTGTTGTAATCCTATATTAAGAAAGTATATATAAAATTGACTAGATTCATGACATTTCCACTTGTTATCACATTTTGACAGTACATTAGGAACCCATATACAACTGTAAGAACTACATAAGAACTTCCAGGCCGTCTGTCTAACCCCATGATTTGCATTTGTCTGTTGTTGAGTCATTAAATTTTCTGTCGTGTTTCTCTTACTGAATCCACCAAACCTTTAGTTGCTGAAACTGAAATCTCAAATATGATTGTTGGAAGAAGATTCCATTCTGTACCAGTGAATTTATCTGATAAAAACTTAAATATACTGTATAAAATCCTGCTGGCGTGTGTGATTCAAGATTCAAGATTCAAAGAACTTTATTAATCCCAGAGGGAAATTGCTTAAAGCAAGCCGAGCCAGCCAGGAGTCGAACCTAGAATCTTCTGATCCGTAGTCAGATGCGTTATTCATTGCGCCACTGGCCCACAATAGTGTGAAATAGAATAAGGAAAAATGTTAAATCGAATAAGACATGAGACAGATCTAACATTTAATTTCTGTAAAGTTGTAGTCAATAAATAATTCCAGTCAAGAAAGGTTTTTGAAAATCAGCGCCAAATTAAAGGCAAGGCATTGATATTTTTTTCCCCCACTAAACAGGAATTACATAAGCAGCTGGAGGAGGCCATACAGGACAGAGAGATTTGGGTGATGCAGCTAAAGGATACGGAGTACGAGTTGGAGGGAAGCAGAGATCGAGTGCAACAGCAGGCCACTGAAATCCTTCACAAAGCCAGTAAATGAATTGCCTCAGGGACGCAATTACAGTCCCCCAACACCCACACACACACACACACACACCCACACACACACACACACACACACACAATCCTCTCACCTCATTCTGATTATTAATTGCTGTTTGCTTATCTCACTGTTATGCCTGATGAAGAGTTCAGAGACTCTTTTCACTACATTTTAATCACAATTACAGTTACATTTACACTATGATACATTTTTACATTGTGTCTAATTTCTGCCTTTGAAATCCTGTTCAGTTATCACCAGTTAGATGAGGCACTGATCCATTTTACCTGTTTACATCAGTGACATTTATCTTTTATTAATATTTTTTTTATATATATATTATATATTATATAATATAATATAATATATTTTTATTTTAATATTAATTTCAATTTTGTTGTTTTTTATTTGGATATCTGTCTATCTCTTAATCTGTCTCTTTGTCTGTCTGCTGTCTGCTGTCTGTCTGTGTTGGTGATCTGCCTACAGTATCTAACTATCTACAGTATCTGTGTCTTGCTCTCTGTCTGTCTTTCTATGTCGCTGTGTTTGGTTTCTATCTGTCTGTCTGTCTGTCTGCCTGCCTGTTTGTATCTATCTATCTATCTATATTTGTTTGTCTGTCTGCCTCATTTGGTCTGTCTATCAGGCTGTCTGTCTGCCTGTCTCTCTGTGAGATCCATCGATCAAGCTATCTGTCTTTCCGTTATTTCCTTGTCTGTTAGAGTCAGCTATCTTTTTGTCTTAATTATCCTTGTTTATCTGTCTGCCAGATAAACAATTTATCTATTACCTGTCTGTCTATTCATCTTGCTGTCTGTCTGCCTGTCTCCTCAACTGTCTTTGCTATCTGTATCTTAGAGATGATTCCTTGAGAGTGATATTTTTTTTTCCCCTTCTTTAATCATTTCTGCTTTATTTAAGCCGCGTATTATTCTCAGTTTCTTATTTGTATCTGACAGATTGTCTTTGTTCTCGGCCCCAGGTCAGATCGGGACGCTGCAGGCCACTCAGATGAGCCACGAGGCCACGATCAAGGACCTGCAGCAGGAGCAGAGCCGACTGAGGGAGAAGATCGTCCAGCTGGAGGAGGAGAAGGACAGACTGCAGAGTCAGAGCCAGGCTTTAGACGAACAGCAGCGCCTGCAGATCCTCAACCTGGAGAAAGTAGGTCATATTGTTCTTCTCTTGTCCCAGCTCTTTTTATAGCTTTCATCTAGCTATATTACTACAGAAGCACCAGTCCAGACTCAGCTTGAACATTTACAGTAATATGCCGGTAATAATAATGGCATGCTTCACAGTAAATACTGCATAATTACGGACTGCAGATTATTACAGATAATTACGGCTATTACAGAACACTTCGCTGTATTTGTGGCCACTTTCTGCGCTTTGTTCTCAGTCCCTGTGTGAGCAGAAACAAACCTACGAGCTGGATTTGGCTCAGGCCCGGGCTAAATACGAAGAGGAGGCTGCTCACGTGAAAGAAGACGAAGCCGAGGCTCTTGAGGAGGTCATGGAGCAGCACAGAGAGCAGCTAGACAGTGCACACAGCGCCGCGGAGAGAGAGAAAAACCAGATCATTAACGTAGGTGCTCATACAGTATTATTAGGATGATCAGGGAATAAAAGGCTGAAGACATACTGTAGTGAACGGTTTATACTGTATGAGATGATGAGATGAACAGATATATGGCTGCTCAGGAGGGCTCACCAGAATGTTTGTTATCTATGGGTTGATTTTCAAAACTGGCTTCCTGGGTCCTAAAGCCTGAGCGCATCAGCTGGAGCAAAGCTGCTGCATGCGATGCCTCATTTACACTTGCCTTTGGCTTCAGGAGTGCTAAATGATACTGCACTGCAGTTTTGTTTATCTAGCTTTAGTGCTGATCCTTTTTTTTTTTATTATATAGAAAAGCAGCTTTGACAAAAATCCACTGAACAGGTTTATATTCTCACAGAGGTCCATCACGTTTACAAGAAAATAAACTCCAGGAAATTGCTTCCTCAGGGCCCTAGACATGTTGAGATGTCAAAACATGATAATCCTGTATGTTTTTTTTTTTTTTTTTTTACACATTCAGCATGAAAACACTTTGCTTTCATTTCAGGAAATGAAACAGCAGTATGAGATTCAGCGTCTCTCGCTGGATGAACAGAGGAGCCGTATGCAGCAGCAGCTGGACACGTTCCGTGAGGAGCTCACTGCCAAACTCAACATTGCAAACCAAGAGGTACGAAAACACACACTATTCTCCACCTAGAATGGTGATTAAAACTATGGCAACTTACTCAGAGTAAATCATGACAAGTCATGACTAAAGGTGGGAGGTAACTGTACAGTACTTACTTATTTTATCTTTATTCATTCTTCTTCTATGCTGCTTATCCTGTATACAGGGTCGCAAGGGGCCTGGAGCCCATCTCTTACTGGTATAATCAACATCCGTGTACGCGTGGACCACGTGTGTGTGTGTAAAACATCTTTTATTGTGTCTGTATGTGTGTGTACAGCGCGCGTGTAAAGCAAGTCTCATTAGAGAGGTTAAAGATCCATTTTCTCTCTCTGCTCAAGGCTCATTCTGCTCTTTGCCTGCTGTGTGTGTCTGTGTGCGCGCGCGTCATTGGACACCGTGCCACACACACACACACACACAGACACACACACACTCTTTCTCTCTACTCTACACAGAAACACTGCTCTGTCGCGATTCTTTTCAAAGGTAAATTGCAGGTTCATTTCTTTTATTTTTACTTTACAGCAGTGATTTTGTTAGTGTGTCGCTCAATCGAGTGTCATTACAGAGATTTCTTGTTTATTTTTCCGATAAAACAGTGTTTCCGTTGTGTGCACGTGTGTGTGAAAAGAATGGAGGAAAGTTAACTGTGTAAGACGAAAGGGGGAGGGGGGAGCTTACTGTACTTTAGATTCACACACACAGCGCCTGTGCGCACAAACGGAAACACTTATCTGTCTGGATTTATTTTTAAAGTGCAGGTTAATTTGTTTTATTTTTACTTTATATTTTGTATTAATTATTTTAATGTATTTTTTTAAATTTTTTTTTTTTTTTTTGGGCTGTGGAACGAATAATTTGAGTTTCCTTTATTTCTTATGGGAAATTACATTTGGTTTACGAGTGTTTTGGAATACGAGCCGCTTTCGGAACGAATTATGCTCGTAATCCAACGTTCCACTGTATGCGCTTTACTCAAGTACTTTAATTAGAGGATACTTTTTACTTTTACTTCGTTCAGAGGTGCTGCAAAATACTTTTATTTAATTATATTTCTGCATGGTGTTGCGTTACCATGGTGTAGTGTTTAAGGGGGTGATTGTCGCCGCCTGCTGACTGTTATGCGTGATTGCGTGCCTTGTCTTTCCTTTAAGTCACGCCTAATAACGTAACAGGCAGAGGTGGAAAGAGTAATAAACTTTTGTACTCAAGTACAAATAAAGTGTAAAGTTACCATTAAAAAAATCCACTCAAGTAAAAGTAAAAAGTAGCTCATTAAAAATTTTAGTAAGTAAAAGTTACTGAGTTACTTTTTTAATGGGGGAGGGGGGTTCAAAAAAGTGGATATAAATCTCAAACTAGCTGTTTTTAACTGAAGTAACACATTTGCATAATAAAGCTGTTGCCATTCTTGTGCTTGAATTTAAAGTGGTCGCTTAAATATGGTGTGACACTTTGCCGAGGGGAAAAAAGAGCTCAGAGCCGAGAATAACGTTCAGCACAAAACCTTTATCGGCCTCTTTCAGCATCACAAAATTATAATACAAAACATAAAGTAAAATTAAAGAAAAGGGAAAAAAAATAGAGCGTTTCGGGGGTGAGCAGCTCCTACTCCGTTCTCTCCTTCTCACATACACACCTCCGCAGCACACACACACGGCAACATACATACATAATGTGGTACAGTATACAGCATAGTAGTGGCCATTACAGTGGACAGGGGTTTGATCATAAGAATTTGATGGGATTTCAGCTGGGTCTGCACCACGGTTATGTCCGTTTCCATCGTTCTTGTGAATTTAGCGTGTTTGTTCTCCATCAATCAATCAGTGCAGTCGTTTCCAGGGTGCATGTTTTTTTTCCTTCCCTGTTGCATTATATATATATATATATATATATATATATATTTTTTTTTTTTTTTTTCATTCATTTATTTTTTACTCAGTAGCGAATATGATTTCAAATTTAGCGAAGTACAGGTTTTAAAACAAAAGAAACTTAAGTAAAAGTAAAATTACAGACTACTTTAAAAAGTAGAAGTACACAAAAAAACTACTCAATTACAGTAATGCGAGTAAATGTCATCGGTGACTTTACATATCAGGTAACAGGTGTTTGAAGCAGACCTGGTTGCAGCTCGTAAATATCAAATTAATCAAAAATACAGGGCTTGTATTCACTCACAAAGGTGTTTTTCATCATAAAAAAAATCTTTCTTTGCTTCTGGATTGTGATCGTGATGTTTTTGTCGCTGTCTGCAACCTGCTCTTTCTTATGCGTAATTGCCTTTCCTTTGGGACACGCCTAATAAGGTAGCAGGTGTTTAAAGCAGAGCTGGCTGCAAACCTCAACAAAAACACCATGAGCACTGTGAAAAACACTTTTGTTGGTGAATACAAGCCCTGTTTTTTATTTGTTTGATACTTAAGTACCGTATTTAATTTTGACCTTGAGTATTTCTGTACTTTTACTTAAATATAAAAGGAAAATGTAGGATTTTTACTTGAGTAATATGCGCCCTTGTTAATCTCTACAACAAACTCATGTCTTACTCAATTCTTTCATTATAGTACATTTGAGATTTGTCTGTAAATCTATTCTTCCTTTAAGTTAAATGACTTTATCATTACAGAAAAGCATTGCCCTGCCTAAGTGGTGCACTTGTATAGTGAAGTCAATAAGTAAAGACAAAGCCTCTGATACTAAACTGAGGATTTTTTTTGCTGGCCAAACCTTCCAGACAAACTTCTGGGCAACTATCAAGGTGCAGACTGTACTGTCTTGGATGGATGCCTGGTTTTAAGACCGGGTCTGCCAACCATTACACCTCTAAATGAATTGCTGTCAGTGAAAAGGTTATAGTAGGGCCCTTGAGGGTAAATCACGCATGGCAAAAATACCTTACCCTGACCATCAAGAATGGTTGAACAGGCCAGAACAAAAAGCAATATCTGAGATCTATCAAGAAAGACTTACATGAGCCTCCCCTCAACTCCTGTTGGCTGCTAGATAATGCACCACAAGGCCACTAGTCCTCCGTAAGACCAGATAGTCCCTCAGCCTGTGTGGGAAGCATTTGCAGTGATTATCCCTCTCCGGCAGGGAACGGCCTTGAACTGGACTCATTCTGCCCCGTACTGCCAGCTGGCAATAATCGGACTGTCTCTACTTAGACAGGAACACTTCAGTTTATGATGATAGGGGTCCAGTTGCAAGCCGATGATCCATATCAGGAATACCCGGAGTTGTGTCAATCCTAGTGGAATTACCAGTGCAGCTGCTGTCATCAGTCCAAGCATTCTGTACCATACCACTAGGTTCTGGCTACACCTCATTGCCAAGCACGATAATATCTGCCACAGTGGAGGGGAGCGTTCTTATTGACGTTTTGCTTTCTGCAGGGGAATAGTTGAAGTGCATGAAAGTAATAACCACGTGGGTTAATGGATGTGACCCAGGCCTGTGGCTCTTCAGGAAACAGTCAACCCCTATATGACCGACCCCTCATCTTTATTTGGAACAAGAATGTTTGTTAATTTGTTAATTAGGATTGTACCCTCTTTTGCAATGTTCTTTGTCCTGTCTCAAGAACTAGAGCACACATTCAGGCACTGTCTAGAGCCCTCCCTAGGAGGTATATAGATTAGGGTATCAAATGCTTAACAGAAGCCTGAGTTTAACAAGAAAATGGCACAAACTTGGTACTTAGTTCAGTTCGACAAGGCAGGATCAAGCAACAGAGCACATAAGGGGTAATAAACAACCCAGGACTACAAGACTTTACAATGTAGACACATAGCGGCGCGGTAAATATTTATCGTTCAACAAATGCCAATATTAATAAACTCCTGGAGATCCTGGGAGTTTCTGGAATTACTGTATATAAGGTGGTGGGTAAAGAAGTTCTTGTAATGATTAAGTGATGTTGCTTGCCTTTTTTATTAGGTATCTCATCTGAAGGAGCTGGTGAGGGAGGGTGAAGCAAACCTGGATTCTGCTGAGAACCACATCTCCCGTCTGAAGGAGAACCAGGAGAAGCTCCTCATTGAGCTGGATGTAGCCAGAGCCAGAGTCAGAGAGACCAGTCATGTTCTCACTGATCTACAGGTAGGTACCATTAAAAACTATTTTCTTTGAATGTACATGATAGTCTGGTGTTCCACTGAAACCAGTGAATTAGGTCTGGAGCACCAGTTTGCCATTAGAATTCACATGATGAAAAAGTATTAGTCAGTATTTGGATTTAAAAAAAAAATCAAACTTTAAACATCCTGTGGAGAGCCAGTAAACATGGCATGACTCTGCCTAAGGGAGGCCACCCCCTACAAATCAGTGATTGGGAAAAGAGGTCATTACTGAGGGAAGTAGGCTCTCTGTAGGCGCTATAGAGACCTACGCCTCAGAGAGAAACTGATCTGAGAATAGCTATAATCTGGACAATCCACAAAGCTGGGCTTGAGGCAGAAGTCTAAGAATGTCCATCACCCTAAAAACACCATGTATCCTTTATTTTATTCTCCATTTTCCCAGTTCCCTCCCTTCATGTTAGGGCACTCCCACATCAGTAACAGTTATCAACCATGGTGTGAGTGAGCTTACACGTGATTTCTCCAATGTACATAAAGCCGTAGACTGCATCTTTTTCGAACTGTCGGTGGCATCATTCCTACCTTGAGAGAATGTCGCCAATCTGTTCTCTCAACACCCGGTAATCAAACCTGAGATCTCCCAATGATAGAGTTATAATGAAGTACTTTACTGTTGCACCACTTGGGAGCCCAGCACCAGCCATCCTTACATTAAAGCATGGTGATGGTAGCATGGTGTCAAAGGCTGTCTGGGAAACTGGTCATTTTCATCAGGATAATGACCTAGAGTTGCACTGGAGTGGTTTAAAACCAAAAAATTTGCTGTTTTGGGAGGTTCCAGTTTTGGAAACAAGGATGGATGGATGGAATGGAAGGGATGGAATCCTCAGGATTCAGGTGTGCAAAGCTGACAGTGGCATGCCTGAGTATAACAGTAATTATAGCCAAAGGTTGTCAGATTTTCACTTTAGTATGATGTCATTCCAAAGGGATGTCTTACTAAAGTGCTTAGGTCTATCTGGTTTAGTTTTCATACCTAATAAAACACCTATTCCTAAAAAAAATCCTTGTTTTTTTAACTTTGACCTTCCACCCTGTCCCAGGATATTGTTAATAAATCTGCCTGCAGCTACACCATCTGCTCATCTTTTAACCCCTGCTTTGACTGTTGATTAGAATTCTCTACATTCTCAGATTCTGTCTCGTAAATGTGTGTCGAGTCCACATTTCTGTCACCTTTATCCTGCTCACACGAAGCATAACGTTTAAGGATCGACATTTACATTGATTACAACAGTCCTAGTTGATCGACATTCCAAGCTGAATTCGGTCCAACAGAGCTGTTAGAAGAGCTGACCGATGCAGCCGCTAGATAAATCTGTTTTCAGCAACGAGACAAAAACAAGAGCAAGCTAATGTATCTGTAGAACATACAGTATGACTCAGGAGCACCGCAAACATTAATCGCACAGCAGTCAGGCAAACTGTAAATCATTTATTTTCACATGAAGCAAAACATTACATGCATACATATTGCTTCATTTGTGGAGGGGGAAAAATACGAGAGGCGATATGTGTTTCCCTTCATTCAGTTCAGAGCACAGCTGGGAATCACAGCACTGCGTGGTAAATAATGCAGTGTGTAAAAGGCAAAGAGAAATTAAGCCCTATTCAGACGTGAACATGGAGCAGGATGCTAATTTTCTTGCGTAGGTCCAGGCTTAGCATGCGGAAAACAAATGTTTCTAATGATTCCTGTGTGCAATCAAATGTAATCACCCTGTCTTTAGCGATAATGATCTATTATACACATGCACGGCTGTTGTTTTTCACAGGAAGAGATCGAAAGCCAGAAGCAGCAGCACGATGCCAGGATCATTGCCATCAAAGCTGAGGAAAAGCAGAAAATGGATAAAATCACCGAGGAGCTCGATCACAAATGGACGGACGCTCTGAGGTCTGATGTTTCACAATGCCTTTTTATGAAGTGCGCAATTTACCCCGTTGCTGCCTTACAGAATCGTTGGTCCTGGATCAGCCCCTTGAATTGTTGTCTAAGTAGAGTTTCCTGTTTTCCCAGTGGGATTCCTCTCTGTTTTTTGGTTTCTTCATACCCCCAGGGGAAAAATGAATAAATAAATTGCCCATAATTTGACTGCCTATGCTAAATTGCTTAGATATAATTGGAATCTACTATATGCTGATCGTTATCATTTCTTCAGCGCTGCTAGCCAAAATTAAAGTCATTCTTCATTTTTTTTTGACAGCCATTCCTTGTAAAGCTTGATTGTTCCCAATACAGATTATTATTTTTTTTTTTCATATACTCTCAAGATTGAGTTATAAGCTAAGGCTCAGGGTTTGTGTCATTTATCTACGGAAGGTCCCCACAATGACATTGTTACACGAGGTGTATATGTGTGTGCAGAGCTGAGCTAAAGACGCTAAGAGAGGAGCTGACGGATGAATACGAAGCCGATAAGCAGGTGGCTTTCAGCCAGTTATCTCAGCAGAAAGATGTGGAGATCATGGCGGCCAGAGAGAGCTGGCAGAGGAGGGTGGAGGATCTCCTAGAACAGGTATCGCCGTCACGATTCGCACCTTTAAAAAAAAGGGTCCCGTTCGTCTTAATTTGTCTCCGTTTGCTTCAATTTGTCACTGCCTGATTTAAATTCTACGTGATGGAGCGGTATTAAAAACACACCTGCATTAAAGAGCTTGTTATAAATAATTGTGATTAATGATGCGAAGCTGGCATTACACTATGTATAATCCAGTCACCCAAGTGTCGTACTGTATATGCCAATTTCTGGACACAAATTCAATTTTCAATTCAATTCAATTTATTTGTGTAGCGCTTTTAACGAGTGACATTGTCACAAAGCAGCTTTACAAAATACACAATCAAAAGAATTATTTCAGTTTGTATGAGATGTGAATGTGTATGAATGACAATGATAAGACTGTCCCTTATTGACTAAAAATGCGTTAGAAAACGTTCATCTCAAAGACGAGTTGGTTCAGAATCAGTTAGATATAGCAGGTCG
>JAQMYJ010000005.1:27857593-27868542 GCA_030014305.1 Clarias laeviceps
GTGAAAATGAGCCGTGAAAGTGAGGCCGAAAATGAGCTTCCCCTATTTGACAGACCAGTAGCCGCCACTGTTTTGCAGTCATACTGTGTGTTAGGCAGCTCAGTATAACAGAAGATGTGTTTAAGTAAATATGGAGTCCAGTTCGTTATTGGAGGCTCAGTTAGACTGTAGGAAAAATAATACAAATAATAGTGTGACTTTGAGCAGTTATAAAGAATGTTACAGATATAATAAGTGTTACAAAAAAAAAAAAAAAGAAATGAAGAAAAACAACAAGACACAGAACAGACATTATTATTTTCTCATATCGGGAGACTGGTACTTCTCAGACAGCATTGTCCCACCATGTTGTAATCATTTATAACTGATTACATTTCCATGCTTCACAACACATAAAAATCGATAAAATAAATCATGACTTGGTTGACTGCAGGCTTTCTTTCCAAACAAGCAAGAGCCGTACCGGAGTCCACTGGTTTCATTAATTCATCTTGGTCTCCATTCAACTATTAAGTGTGCGTCATATCTGCTTGCAATGAAAGCTTACAGTCTTCCCGACCCTTTACTGATGAGATTGAAGACCTGTGCTCTACTACCATCTGGGCAGCCAAGGGAGCAAAATTGGCTATGCTTTCTGGCTAGGAGTGATGGCGTTACTCTCTCTCTCTCTCTCTCTCTCTCTCTCTCACTATCCGCAGTAAGTCACAGAAACGCTACCCAATCACAGGTCATCTATGAGCTTGTGTAGGTGATCGAGTTCAGAAAGAAGCAGTTGACTCGCGTCATGTCTGTCTAATCAAGCACATTTTTTCCTTCATCCTCTCCATAATTAAAGTGAGCAAATTTTATTCATTTTTATTGCATGGTTTATTCCGAATATTGATCTGGTTAAGACTCAACACCGGCTCACTTCTTCATCATTGACTATCTCCGTCTTTAAATATTTCTAAAGACATTCTGGCGTTCATGTCAAAGCGGGACTTTTGTTTGTGCTTAATTTAAAAAACTCCCCTTGTTTTTCTATATAATCTTCTGCTACAATAATACAAAGGTGCTTGGATACGATCAGGGTAGAAAGTTTTCTCAGTGATCGGACTGCCTGCTTCTTGTCGGAACTGCTTTCCTCCCAGAAACCCCTTTAATGGCCCAAACATGTGGAAAACATGTCTTGGATCGCCGAGGTCAGGACTGTACAGGGATGTGGCATTAACTCCCAGTCAAGTTCCTGTAATGTGCAAGTGGTGTTGGTGAATGGTCGTGTGTACAGGTCCCACAAGTTGGCAACAAGTTATCCGTCGATTTTCAAGGATTAGTCGTTCAAGGATTAGTCCCAGTTTGACTTGAACGCCCCTCATATTTATACGCCCCCTAATAACCTGGTTGGTTCTATTATTCCCCCAAATAACAGACCACCAACTGCATCACATTCACTTTCATGTTGTTCTGATCTACTGAACCGTGAGCATCAGGTTGTCCATTAGCAAGCTAAGTAACAAGTATTTTAGCTACTTAGCTATAGGACAATCTGCTGATTTGTTGTTGTTTTCAATGGAAACGAGCTTAAACAAATTGGTGCATGATGTCTCTGATTATGTGTGTGAAATCGGTCCGGTCTACAGTGTGTGTGTGTTTGGTCCTCTGTAATTTCTCAGTACCACATTTCAAACAGACGCCTGTATTAAGTGCCCGCTGGCAGACAACATGCTGTAATTCAACCCTCCCTTAGACATTAATCCTAAATGAACTTCTATTTGAAGCTGTTGTCAGGGATTAGTTGGTTTTTTGTCACGACATGCCAGCAGCCCAGTGACCCAGTGTGGGGTAAAATAAGTCCAATTTAAGTCAAATGTTTCGCCAGGCAAACTGGATGGATTTCCAAGCTGCGTGTTTTTCCTTTGCCCGATGCGTTCATCTCACAAAGTAACATGAAGAAATATGACAACTTGTCCCCTGTGCCATCTCATGTCGTCACTAAGGAGAAGAGAAAAGCTGCTGGTTCAAATATCTGTCAGTAGCTCTTCTGTCATTTTTCAGATTTGTGGTGGTGTTTTTTTTTTCTTCTTCTTTTTTTGCTGATTCTACTAAAAGTTCAATTATTATTTTTTATTGTTTTCAAGTAATAGAAAATAATTTTTCCTCATTCATTCCTTAATTCTTTACCACTAATGAATTGACACATGAATTGTATCCTTTTCACCTTATCAAATTTGCAAATTTACTGTAAATTTTAGAAAAGTGACTACCATGTTATTCGTGCGTGATAAGATGAAGCACAAAAAAATATTTTTAAAAGCCAAGTAAACAATAAGACATTAAGGAAAAAATCCACAAAGGATTGATGTACTTTTTATCCGTTTATAGCTACTGGTTTGTCAGTAAAACAAGTTATAGGTAATTATAGCCAAAGGTAAAAGATAACTAAGTAAATTTACTAGTAGTTTTATTTGAAAACACTTTTAACTTTGACTTCTTTACATTGTACAGGAAAAATCTGTACTTTTACTTCACTACACTTCTGCCTGGTTGCGTTAAGTGCTCACAGCGATATGTAGTATTTGAAGTGGAAATTAGCCACCTGCTGTTACCTGTTATTTTGTTACCTTTGTGACATGTTAAAGAAATTTTTAAATTGTAAAAATGTGTGTTACTGGTTGCAGATACTGTAGTTCATAGTCGAGTGTTAGATCCCAGTTTTATAATCCCAATCATTTACAGTAGACCATCATTACATCATATACGCCTAAAAAATACCTTTGGTTAAGAAGTTTTTTTAAAAACTAATAATTATTGTATAGTAAATAATATAATAAAATTATAAATAAACTTTGCAAAAACTAATTCAACCAAGAATGTTCCTAAATGTGAGGGTTCACCACTAGAGGGCACTGTTTGTTTTGTAGTTTTTGTTGGTAGACTCAGTTTCCCAGAAGGCACTTCGGTCAGGTGATGCGGGTGCTCACCTGAACGAGGTAGCTCATTACTCTCGTTATAAATAGCTGGTTGTTCTGGGAAACTGGGTCGAGCATTAATGTGAGTTCTGTTAAGTGGGCCTTTGTTTTGTCTGGTTATGTTCTGTTTCAGTTTGTTTAATTATAGTTGGCCTTTTGGTTTCTGGAGCTTTAAGTTAAGTTTATATTTGTCTTAATTTAGTATGTCTCTTTGTCTCTGTGTCTCCTAGCAGGATTAGCCTCTAGGAGAATTAGCCTTTTGTGTTTACCCTCATGTTTGAGTAACCTCCTTTGCATGTGTAGTTTTTAGTCTGTATAAATACTAATTAGTGCACTACTAACCTGCTTAGATCTTAGTCTGTCTAGTCTCCTCGTCTGTTTAGATCTTAGTCTGTTTTAGCTACTAACCTGTTTAACCACCAACCTTTAAAGTTCTTAGCCTGTTTCATACCTAGTCTGCTGTGTACCTAGTCTGTTCGCCCCTTGGGTCTCTGGCTACTAGCAATTAGTCTGTTTAGCTACTAGCTAGCTTAGCAGCTAATTTGCATAACAGCTAGTAGGCCTAGCCAAGCCTGTCTTGTGTGTTTAGCCCCTTGCATGTATAGTCCCCTGTGTTTAGTCCTCTAGTCTGTTTAGTGTGTCTTGTCTCGTATGGTTTGTATCCCATGTCTATACTGTATATTAGTTTGTGTAATCCCTTGTCTGTGTATTAGTTGATGATTTGGTTTTGTTTATAGTCTGCTCCCAAGTAAAGCCAACTTCCTTTGTTTGTTTTTGTTATCATTAAAAGACTGTTTGCCATCATGCGTCTATGCCTTGCCACACCTCAGCCCACAGTCCAACACCTGACACAACGTGACACTAAATAATTACCATTACATACGCCATACAATGCAGCGGCGACTCTGAGCTAGCTGCTTGCTAAAATGTTAGGCTAGCATTACGTAGGCTTAACTAGAGTTTTAGAATCTTAATTATTTTTGCATTTAATTACCTCAATGACTTACCCCAGGTCTTTTTTTTTTTTTTTTTTCTCAAATATTTTTTTATTATATATATTTTTTTTATCTTTTGTTACCCGTGACTGGCACATACCCAAACACGCTCCTCGTTCATAAGGAGAAACCAAACAAACCAGCTCATTTAGCACTGTGGCTACCTTGCTGACAGGAATGCGAGGGAGCGAAACCACCAGATATGAACACCATGTGGCACATCTTAACTTAAGGCCTTGGATTCTCTGCACCAAGACAAGAGGCGGTGAGAGCGCCAGTTCTGAAGAGATCAGCGGTAGAGATGGTGGACTAGAATGCCACGGTGTGTTTGCTTGCTCTTTTAGGCTTTGATGCTGGGCGGCTTGCTGAGGATCAGCATCGAATGAATTGTGTCAGCTGCCCTGGCACTGCCGCCTTCAGTTATGGCCCGCTCTCGGCCTCTGTTAAAATGTCAGCCGCTGCCTCGATTTCCCCGTCTGACCATGCCCTCCCCAGATTGCCACCAAATTGTGATTGGCCCCTTTGGTCTTCAACACGCACTTGCTGCCGGCAAACCTGCGATTGCTGCTACCACTTCCATGCCTCATGCTGAACTCTGGCTGGTTTCTATGCCTCTACTCCGGCCTGGCGCCTCCGCTACTGGACTGCAACAGCCACGTCAACTTGTTCTATCTTAAATTCCAGATTTTCCACCACCACCACCGAACTGTGGCCCCTTTGGCTGTCAACTCCTGATGAACCTGCGATTCCTACTACTCCACTTCAGTGCCCATAGCTTTAGACTGCCGATGCCACAGCCCACTGTCCTCATGCCATCATTCCAGCTGGACACAGCTCCTGACCCACACTCTCACACACTTTCTTCACTTTAGTCCTATCTCCCTTTTTCCTAATTCCTCTTATTCTTTCTTGTCTCGATTTCTGCTAGTAAAATAGGGTCTCCTTTTAGCGTTGTGTTCCTGTGTGTAGCGATGTATACAGTATTACCCATCAGTGGTTCCTGCATGTTGAGATTTGACAGTGTTGACCTTCAGGAGCATCTTAAAATTCAGGTCCCCATACATAATACTCTTAGGTATAACCTGGCCACATGATTGTAAAAGGTTCTCTTGTGGTTTTGGTCTCAGACTCTCTCTCTCTCTCACACACACACAGCACATTTACTGAGCAAGCAGCAGATTAACATATTCACAGTAAATCCACATTTTTTATTTGATGATGACTCGCTGGCTCCATAGGCATGATTTGATTTCCCGAAACTGAGCCACAGAAGATAAATCTGCACAAAAATGTGTTTATTTTATATCTGGCCTTGTTTTTTTTTTTTTTTCTCCTCCTAAAGATATTACAGTACATCTCAGTTCCTGCAGGATGCAATTTAGTCCTGCGTTGGTAACGAGATGCGTTCTCGGGCCATAATCCGCCTTTTATCTCCGAGGATCTCTGTTTATCAGGTGGCCCTGCAGATATTACATAAATGCCTTCAGCTATTTTAAAGCAGGAAAGCGCATCTGTAGGTTTTAGAAAAGAGAAATAAATGAAATGAATATAGTCTTTGAACATGTGTGAGATCATAAAGGTGCACACAGTTTAGTTTTGAATTATACCTTACATAAGGATTCGTGACTTCTCGTGTATTGATTTCTAAAAAGACAGAAACGATGCTTTGACCGGTTGGTCATGTCTGGAGTTATGAGTCATGGTGAAAACTGTTGCATAAAACCAGTCGGAGTTTCGTCTCAGTAAATGGCATCTAATGGGAAAAAATTATAATAAAATAAAAATGAAATGAGCGCGCTTTCAGTGTCCCTCTGACGCAGGTTATTTCTTTAAATTATACAGCAGGTTTAAAGACACGGCCAGTGTCTCGATCCCAAGACTCAGACACAGACACGTCTAAGAGCAAGTGTACAGATTTACTGGCTGAAACAGACAAATGCAAAAGGCCAAACCAAAATCGATAGACAGGCAGAATATGAGGTACTAACCAGACAGATGCTGTATAACGAGGCTAGAAAGAAAATCAATCAACAGCACAATGGAATAACACCTAAAAAGCTTGTGCACAAGGTCAGTAGTGTTATAAAAGTGACAAGACTTCACAAGAACTGAATGCTGAATCAAGAAACTAGAATATGTCTTGCTTTGTGCTGATACATCAGAGGTCCAGGGAACTAAAATGAGCTAACAGATTATGTAATTGGTCACATGACCAGAATTGATGCATTTAATTGATGCAATAAATTGATGCAATAATTTTTTTTTTTTTTTTTTTTTTTTAAATAAATAAATCACAACAGACGTGTAACTAACTACACTTCTTCATAATGTACTAGCATAAATTCCTGATTCTGCCAGCTAGATTTTGTGACATAATCTGGCACATAACTGGTCATGACTTTACTTCTGCTTGACATTTTGATTTCATTTATGGTGCAGGTTTAACTTTAGGCAAATACAATAAAGCAAATATAAAGTTTCATAAAATCCTATCTAAATTCTGGAAAGACAGATGGACAGTATTTTTTCTGAGAGTGGTTTCTGTACCTCCTGTGTATGAAACTGACCAAATCACAGACAATATAGTGTTCCTCATGACTCCGCCCCTTTTTTTTTTTTTTACACTTACTCTGATTTTGGCTTTGATTCTTTATGATTGTTGTTCTTACGGAGTGTTTGTTCTTGTCCATGTATTACTTACAGTGTTTGTGTATTTCTGCGTGTGTGTGTGTGTGTGTGTATGCGATAGATCTCCTTACTGAAGCAAAGTCTGAAGCTTCAGCTCTCGCAGTCGAACAGCGCTCTGCAGCAGCTGCAGTCTCAGTTCACTCAGGAGCGACAGCACTTGGCGCAGGAGCTGCACGAGTTAGCGCTGGAGCACCAACGGCGAGAGCACCGGCTGCAGGACGCCCACTGCAGCACCATGCAGGACCTGGAGGAGGCGCGCCAGCTCGAGCTTAGGGTCAGCGCGCACGGGACGTTAACACACACCATGAAATGCAAACTTAAAGTCTCCGAATGCAGTGATGGAGGAGACCGAGCTGAGGTGTTCAGCACAATGGTGGTGGTGGTGATGGAGGTGTTAGGATGTAGGTTACAGATTTGGAGGCTGGTTGGTTGAAATGTAGTGTAGAGATGAGAGAGAGCTGGACCCAGTAAAGCGCCGCTGCATCATGCTGTTTAGGTGAAGTTCAAGCAAAGGCTAAACATACAGTATGCTTATTTATTAAGATTACAAAAAAAAAGTGCCTGCAAGTTTGCAGTTCATGTTGTGAGCTGCCATGTAGGTTTGATGTCTAAGGGTTAAGATTCTTCCCGCAATCCCAATTAGAACAGACTTTTTCTTTCTTTTTTTTTTTGTTTTTTTGTAGTTGGAAGTCAAAAATTGCAAGTTATGGCTTGACTTTCATAATCCTGTTTTGCTGTAACAGCTGTTGCACAGTTGGTGTCGTGGTTCCTGTAGTGCTGTGTAAATGCAGAACAGGAACTCAAAAAAACAAACAAACAATACTTTCATTTTCACCAGCTTGACAGAAAGTTTTCTTAATGTCTTGGATGTAGCTGAAGCTCATAGATGTTGAAGGTGAGAGTGCAGCACCCCGGCGGCCCTGTAGCTTCCCTATAGAAGAAAAAGAGACTTTATTGTCATTGTAGTGATACAACGAAATTAGAAATCATGCTGAAATGGAAATATAACTACAGTATACATACAGTACAGTGAAATATTTGTGCCTTGCGCCTATGGGATCTTGGTGCAAACAGTGCAAACATGCATTGTCAGAAATAAGGAAGTATTGCACTAATAACAATAATAATAATAATAATAATAATAATAAAGTCCTGAATGTTAATGTGTGGAAAGATGGCGTGGGTAAACAGATTTACTTGTTCAATTATTTGTCATGTACAATTATTTTTTCAAATCCCAGTTTGGAAACTGGTGTCAGAGTCCAGGGTCAGCCAGACTGATAGGGTTAAGGGCCTTGCTCGAGGGCTCAACAGTGGCACCTTTGCAGTCCTGGGGATTAAACCCCCGACCTTAACCTTTTGACCCATCGCTAAAAATTTCAGCTCTGTCAGAAGTAGAATTCGCCTCCAGCAGAGGTCACGACCTGAATGCAGCACCTACAGACCGCTCGGCCATCCTGACTGTTATAGTCATACAGTACATGGACTAATGTTATTAAGAATGTAGTCTAGGGATCTTCTTTAACAACATAAATGTTATCCATAAAATAGTCTGCATTTGGAGTCAACCATCGCAGAGCAACAGACACTTTCTTCCGTCCGTAGCGAAGCTGACTGAGGGGCTCATTAATCTTTAGACGTTTCACGTTAAGGCCTACATTCCCTGTAAGTTATTCGCAGACTCGACAACTGTCGGATGTAACGTTTCAAAAGCTAGCTTGCATTGAATGAGTGGAATGTCGAAAAGTTCCACACACAGACACAAACCTCTCCTCCAGAAAACAGTCCCAAGGTCCCTGATGAAGCTTCAGGAAGGTACTGTAGGTGAGACTCCTGCAGCGTTCTATAGAATCACCGTGTGAAATTTAAAGCGACATGAAATGAGGGTCGAACGGGCCGGTAGCTTGGTTCTGGTCCGGCTCTCGCGTGTACTGTACACTGACGCAGGCTTTCGGGTGGCCTGTTTTTTTGGACTTTTGTGGGTGGACTGTAGGACGCGCTGGGTTAAAATAGAGCAGCTACACAGCAGGCGCTCGGCGCTTTAACGTGCGAGAAACAGCTTTGTCACGATTTGTTACATAACGACAAGCGAATGTGTTCGCAACGAGGCAGCTCGCAGGTTTATACTGTACTGATGTTCTGACACCTTATAGTTTCTACAGAAACAGACACTTTAAACAGACTGTAATAAAAATGATAAATAAAGGATAATAATTCTAATTGTTTTTTTTCTTTTTGAGGTCAGGTTTATTTAATTCTATATAAGCAGTCTTTGGAACATTGCTAGATTTCTGTTGTTGATTATTTTCCTATAAGAGCACACCCCGAAGTGATTTATTTCTTATAAAGTAAATAAAATAAAAAAATTGGACATTGCTTTAATTTTTATTCATCAGCGTTTCCATGACTTAATGCTGACGGTGTAACAGTTATGCTTTGTGCTTGACGTATGTGTGTGTGTGTGTGTGTGTGTGTGGGGGTGTTTGTGTAGGACCTGGAGGACCGGCTGAAGCTGGAGCAGCGCGAGGAAGTGCACGCTCTAAGAGAAGCTCACAGACAGACGCTGGAGATTTTGCAGCAACAGTCTGATCAGGAGCTGCAGACGCTACGCTTCGAGCTCGAAGACGAGGGAAAGGCCATGCTGGGTGTGATTTAACACACACACACACACACACACACACACACTATTAACACACTAGGTCAGCATTCAGTAGGGAGCAGATTTCAGATTCCTACTGATGATATACTGGGTGCTGGAGCTGTACAGAACAAGAAGCTTCTAGGTGAAGTTTTGAATCACCAAAGTACGTAGGACGAGGTACAAGGAGATCAGGTGATGGGTCATGTGACCAGGTTTGCCGTTGTAATGTCAATGCAAATGACTCGTACACAGAAACGATGTGCCGTATTCAGTGGTACCTCTGCATGCGAGTTTAATCCGCTCCGGAGGCGAGTTCTTAATGCGAAATTTCATATTGCGAAACACATTTTCCCAGAGGAAATAATGTAAATACAGATAATCCAGTAGTTCCAGCCACCCAAGAATATTACCAATATTACCAATTTCCAACACTATAATCATATTATAAGGCAAGTACATGAAGGAAAATATGAAATAAATAGACATTAAACCTCATTTAACCTTAATTTGTGATTCCTCTCGGCACCGGCTGCTTTAAAAACCAAAGGCTCCGTTTTCCTCCGTTTTCCTCTTGCTGCCGTCCTTGATAACATTCTTGAGACCGGCGGTGCTGTGACTTCACTAAATCTTACACGAAATAAAAACCAGAAAAAAATATGTAGACTTGTTTCGCCGGGCTTTCTTCTGACACACTCAAGTTTTGCTCGACTACCAGACATTCGCGCAACCGGATACAGTATGTGCCAAAAATGCTTCGCATGCAGAGTCAAACTTCTTGCATAATTTTAGTCTTAAGAAAGGCAGTTCGTATGGCGAGGTATCGCTTTATTTTCGTGTCTTTGCGCGGTACGTGCTGTGTGTGATGTTGGAGTTACGTAGTTGCTGGAGTAAAGATATCTCACAACATTAAATGTAAAATGAAAGAAATGACAAACTTTACAGCATCAAAGTGACAAAAGGAATAAAAGTGTCTGCAATGTTGCTTTTGGAGCTTCTGCGTGGTGAAGTCACCGACCGATTGGGGGACAAAAACTAAATCTAAATCCCTGCACTTGTGTGTGTGTGTGTGTGTGTGTGTGTGTGTGTGCGTGTGTGTGTGTGTGTGTGTGTGTGTGCGCGTTCTGTAGCCTCTCTGCGATCCGAGCTGAATCACCTCCATGCCACAGCTATTGAGCACCTGAGACAGAAAAACCTGCAAGAAAAAACTGTATCTAAAAGAGAGCTGGACAAAACAGTGGAGTGCAGCAAACACTATGTAAGCAACACACACACACACACACACACACACACACACATCGTCTTACCTACTCATTCATTTTGCACACCTTACCTGTGCTATATACTGCAGAGCTTGTGCTAGAAACTAAAAAATATTTGAATATGTTGCATTACATTATTACAGTGCTGCTGAATTCTCCATTCTGATTGGTCAGAAGGTATTGATTCATTTTTTTATATTTCCTCTCAGACTAGTTTCTAACAAGTAATGTACATGAGAAAAAGATTGAACCTGTTTAATAGGCGGCCCACACCGTTAAATGTAAATATAAATAGATTATATTTATATATAAATATATATATATATATATATATATATATATATATAAATACAGGGTGGGCCATTTATATGGATACACCTTAATAAAATGGGAATGGTTGGTGATATTAACTTCCTGT
>JAQMYJ010000005.1:27885299-27908671 GCA_030014305.1 Clarias laeviceps
CCCCCCCCCCCCCCCCCCCCCCCCCCCCCCCCCCCCCCCCCCCCCCCCCCCCCCCCCCCCCCCCCCCCCCAGCCAACGCTTTAATTTTCTGTGTAAAATCATTTTTGTAACATTTTGCGCCCTCTGCTGGTTGAGAAGAGATTGCAACTGCATTTAAAGCCTTGACCAGCCTTGTGTGTGTGTGTGTGTGTGTGTGTGTGTTTGACTGCCTTATGGGTTGCCATTTAAAACAGCTCTTTTGGTGAGGTTGATGGCAAATTTCAGGGCAGGAGATATTTAAACACAAGTCCAAAACTAATAAAGAGTTGAGATCCATTACAAAGCAATATTTTGAATACTAAAGATGGCAGGAATCTTGTTTATTAAATAATTGGTATACATTTAGAAAAGGTTTTAAAACGTATGAACTTGCTTTTTGTTTGCTCAGCCATATTACTTCTGAGACAGCATGCATGCTAGATGATTTAAAATTGTATTTCCTGTCTATTTTTCTTATGTAATGATGTGTCTTTTGTGAAATATAATCATTTCGACTTCTCATTTAGTCGGACACATAAAATATTCTGGACTGTAGAGCATACGGTTAAGAAACAACAAGCAATAAGCATATCTAAAACTTCACAATATGATTACGCTGTGTAATAAAAGCCACTATTTAATGTAAGGAAAGTCCTGTTTTTGTCCCACGCTCCATCCAAGCCTCGGCCCAACTCGTTCTCCATCCTCACATCAGCAGGACGATGATGTAGATGAGCAGCAGGCAGATGAGGATGAGCGAGAAGTTGACGAAGAGCTCCTGCAGGTTGCGTTTGGTCTGCGGGTTCACCTCCATGACGGAGGCCCTGCGTATGGCCGAGCGGGTGATGTGTTGAACTCTCTCCATCGCGCCGGAGGATCAACAGGAGATGTGACCGCCCAGGGGACTGAGCCGCGGTACCGTCAGCTGCTAGCGCTTACTCCTGTCTTTCATCAAGGCAGAAAAGAGAGATAGAGAATGATCGAGCTATTCTGAGCAGGTGTGAAAGAAGGCTCAAAGTATAAAGTGATTATGAGAAGTCATACTTTGGGTATTTATAGTAAATCCAGATTAAGTGTTGAGGTGGTAGGAAGAAAGACATAAACTGGGGGCGCATCATGTCGACCATGTTAAAAAGTAAACACAAGGGTAAAGTAATACTCCACTCTGAAGTATGTTAAAAGTGTTCATAATAAAATATTTGTGTTTTTTGTGCTGGGTTGTCAATTGGGGTTGATAAGTACTAAAGCGATGCTGCATTGAGATCGGGCTGGCACCGCTCTCAGCAGGTAGTCGAATGGCATTATGGGTAATTTAGGAAAGTGTTAGCGTAAATAGTCCAGCATGATAATGATTGAGGCCTAAATAAAAAATACTAATCAAATAAATCACCTTTTTTTCACAAGATCAATCTTTGACATTGTTTTCGATGACGTCAATCCACAGAGGCTGTTTTTATTATTATTATTATTATTATTATTATTAAAACTAAGTTGCTTCACGGACATTCCACTACATAAAATGTAACTACAAATGCTTTTTTTTTTTTTAAAGAAAAGTGTCATTCATTAATACATTTTAATGTAATTATTGGTGTGTTTCTGCGGCATAAGGCAAATAATAATAATCAACACTCTAGCTCATGCTATTACTGGAAAATAAGTCATTTTAGAGCCCTTAATATATAACAAAATTGTTTTTAGACACTTTTCAAATTTAAGTATGTTTTTATATGTCTGTTCTATTTCTGCTCTGTTTTTTGTTTTGTTTTTTGCCATAGTAATGAAGCTAACATGGCTAAGTAGTAAGAATTTATTGGCTAGGAGTTTAGCATCATGACTAAATCATCACACAATCACCTCTAATGCCTTTTTTACTACTTTAGTATTTCAAACAACTTTACAATGTGTAAATATTTTATGACACACTCACATCTGTAATTAAAGAAAGTGTGCTGCAAAGCTAAACACAGCGCTAGCGGCCATTTTGAAGCTAAAATTTCCCTCAGATCCACCAGGGAGGGCTTCAGATTTCACAAGTTTA
Source organism: Clarias laeviceps (assembly GCA_030014305.1). Classification (NCBI taxonomy): domain Eukaryota; kingdom Metazoa; phylum Chordata; class Actinopteri; order Siluriformes; family Clariidae; genus Clarias; species Clarias laeviceps. The sequence continues at coordinate 27,887,359 of JAQMYJ010000005.1, forward strand.
CTGTTACCTGTTACTGTTAAGCAAAGTTAGTCTAAAGTTTTCAAATTTTAAGAACTTACTTAAAAATGTAATGACTTTTTTTTTTTTTACACAAAGAGGAAAATAAAACAAATTAGATTTAAATTAATATGGATTTAAGTAATCACAGATTAGCTCTGTAGTAAGAAACACAAAACTAAAATCTTTAAGATATCGCAATTATTGTTAAAATGAAATTGTGATTCTGGATATTTTAGAGCATAAAAACTCAACAAAAGTTGGGGATTTCCCTACTCAAACACCCTCACTATAACATAATTATTATCAATACTATCATTTATTTAAGATATTCTTTAATTAGTTAATATTGGCAATTAGTTAATTAACTTGTAATAAATGTCCGCTAATAAATGTTTTAAAAGGAGCTAGCTAGAAAGAAACTAGAAGTGTTCAAGTCAAACCGGGACTTCCGATTGTGCAGAATAACAGAACATAGTTATGAGATTAAAAACTCCCTTTATTTCTCTATATAAACCCCTGCTATACTACAACATTTCATCAAAACAGCCAGCATTTCACTAGTGCTTGGATATCATCAAGGTAGAAAGTTTTCATGATCAGACTGCTGACTTCATGTATGAAACGCTTCAATTCTTGAATAATTGCGTGTACAGTTCCAACAGACAGATAAGTCTCTTTCCTCCAAAAGTTGGTGACAAGTTCTGTCGATCAGTTTTAAACCTTCATGCACAAGACATTTCATCACAAGTGCCAAATTTACTTAAACGCCCATCATAATATCTTCTTTTCAACAATTTGATCACAGCATTGTGGGTTTTGTATTTTTTCATAGATTATTTAGGAAGCATTCCCAATTGTCATGGCAGAAATTCCTGGACTTTAAATTCCATTATCCTGATCATTTTTTAAGTTGGCATATGTTGAGTATGAAATTAAAGGCCTCTTTATCTTGGCAAAATGTACATTTTTATCTAGGGATAAAATTACAATCTTTGTTGATAATAAAAAAAAGTTACAATCTTTGTTGAGGCAAAAGTTAACTGAAATGTGTGAATCTGATCATGTTTAAGTATGTTTGTGTGTGTGTGTGTGTGTGTGTGTGTGTGTGTGTGTGTGTGTGTGTGTGTGTGTGTGTGCAGGGGTATGTGTGAGGAGATGTTTCATTTAGAAGATACTGCTCCAGTGTCAGCACTTTGTAGCAGTGTTAACCTAATGTTTCTGAAATGGGAAAGTTTTCAGGACAAATTACTTTGTTTCTGAGTAATGAGACGATCTTAATTTAAATAAAAGGAAAAATAATGACTTTGATATACCAGCTGCTATAATTTAAGGAATAAAAAGAACCAATTTGGTGAATGTTAAAAAGAACCAAGTCTTATGGATGTTCCTTAACATGAAACATAACACTACATGGATAATGTTACAATGTGTCACTTTTTAATAAATGAAATTTGTTCGAGTTGGAATTTTGAAGTGATATAAGAAGAATAAACAATGTCTTATAATACTTTTTGATTTTTGATTTTTATAGATTTATCTTGCCAGCAATAATAATAGCGAACACTGATTCTTTCAGTTTCAATAACATTCAATAAGAAATTTGCCTCTAATAGTACTATAATTTTTCTTCATAACAATTTTACAGCTAATTTTACCGTAACAGATAACTGAAACATCTGTATGTTTACAAAGCCTGTCTTTGTACTGTATGTTCATTTGAATAAAGACAAATCCATTGGAGGCGGTTTATTACAACATGCAAACAGGTTGGGACCTTCACATGAGTTTCCCCTTATTATTCCGTAACTCCTGATTTTTATAGGCCTTCTTACTTTATTAAAGTATGTTTTTTTTCCCAGACTAACGTGTTCACCAAAGTGTAGTTAGTTATACAAATCAGAAAGCGCATCAACAAAGCTCTAAATGTAAGCTTTCTTAGAAATCTGCAAATATCTACCGTGTCCTGGATAGTGACATAAGAAGAGAGGACATGGCATAATGAAGTTTTTCTTACCTTCAGAAGAAAGGAGAAAGGTGTTAAAGTGTGAAAGGTGGAGAGACGTTATCTATTGAGGAGCTAGAGAGCAGAACAACAGTTGTGTGTCTGTCTTTGTTGTGTTCAATTTATATGAGGTACAGAAGGGGAGGGGAAAAGTCACGGTGTGACCAGGAAGAGGGTGATGGTCATCATTTGTGTGACCTTTGCCAAACTGAATTTGGGTTGGACATGCACGTACGTACTGTAAACAGCTCCCAGAAGGGCCAGCCTGCATTACTCACCAGTGCCCTTAACTTTATTCTCTATATCCTTCAAACTATTTAGTGTAAATGAAACTCACAAATATAAAGCGGAAATGATAAAAAAAAAAAATTCTGTGGGACATTGTTAGCTAATTTTTTTCTGATTATCTATTGAGTTTAAATAATGACATACAACCTAAGTATCATATTACAGTAGCTTGTACGTATGTATGATGGAAAATATGCTTATCTGTTATTCTTTAAGTACCAGGGGCGATCAAGTCAAACCGGAACTTGTGATAAAAATTTTGGTAAATAAAGGAGTAAAACTGATTGACATTTACAGGAGACTTCAAGCACAGTACGGTAATGAGACTCTTAACCACAGTGAATAGTTTCAATGGTGCGAGGCAGTGAGAAGTCTTTCTACCTTGCAAGCACTAGTGAAACACTGGGATAAGTGCATTAGTGAAGCAGGGGATTATATAGAGAAATAAAGGGAGTTTTACTCTTAGAACTGTGTTCTGTTATTCTAAACAATATATCAAAAGTCCCAGTTTGACCTGAATGTCCCTTGTGCATTTGTTGCATACTGTACATACTGTACATACTGTATATGTGCATTTGTTATGTTTAACCAGCATATCGTCTGTATTTTTTGGCAAATACCTTAATTGTTGACTTTTGTAATACTTTAAGTCTATAACTTATTCTTATGAAGTATTAAATATAAGTAATACGTTTTTATTATGTTTGTTTACAAGATATACTAGTTTCATTTTACATTAAGGTTTCCATTCATACAAGCCCAAGCCTTTTCAAACAATTTTAAAGAAACTTTTTTTTTAATAAAAAGAAAAACATAGACTCTTAAGTATTTTTCGTTGTTGTTGAAGTTCTGAAACCAAGTTTCATTACAGCAATTTTTTCTGAATTATAATCTTTATAGTATTATTTCTATCGCTAGGTGTTAAAATTTGTTCAACACATTCTAAATGTCCTAATGCTCTTCTCCATCTAGGCTTACTGTACTGTACATTTGTTATATTCTTGTATATTTGAATACAATATAAATATGTATGTGATGGCTATAAAGCAACTCAAAATACAGCACATTAATATGCAAAAAACCTTTGGCTTTGGCTGGTACATAACAACAACATTTAGAGGAGGCTATCATCATGAGAAACAGTGGAGTTTTTTTCAATGATGTCTTTTAGGGTTTTAAGGTTTTGTGTTATTGCATATGAAGTGAGGGAAAGAGTGAGGATTAACTTTACCGCAAAGGGTCTGAGACTATATGGGACTGGATGAGAAGTCTTTATTTAATTGCTTTAAATATTTGACACGCTATTGAGGTTTTCCTGATATATTACTATGGAAAGTATAGGCTTGTTCTTGGAGCGTAACCTTCAGAGGAATTATCTTTGTTTAGTTTGAATTCTTCTTCAGCTGACAATAAAAAGGAACACACGGGGACACCCAGCTGTCCTGTCAACACTTCTGCATTGTGTCGCAACACTGTCAGGTCAAGAAAGGTGCAACTTTTCCAATGAGAGGAGTGGAATGCGATCACCTGATGTTCTAAAAACAAGACAGCCAGTGCAATGAGGAAGAAAGGAACGGCCGGTCAGTGTCAGAATACTGTACTGTATCTTCTTGTTTGTGCTTCTGGTCTGATCGCACCTTTTTCATTCCAGTTGATCACTACTGTCAATTCTGCTAGTTTCATTTTTGTTTCACTAAAAATTTAAACGTTACCCTTGGGCCATTCACACAAAAGCAACCAATTTATCCTTTAATCAGGAAAAGATATGAACAGATGAGTAACTATTTTAACATTAACGTTGTACTTCTACTAACGGTAGAAGCAAAACTGCAAGGTAGGGGTGAAATTCTGGCTTGAAACACAATACGGTGATGAGACTCTTGGCAGCGGTAAAACATTTGAACAGTGAGAATGTTTTAAAGAAGGCCGTACGTCCATGAATGATGATCCAGAGCCCACAGCAGTCATCGTTTCTGTGAACTTTCAGCAAATTGAACACCTCAGTGGATCAAAACTCAGTGGATAACTTGTCGCCAACTTGCGGAAGAGACGCATCTGTCTGTGCACACACAATCATTAACCAACACCACTTGCACATGACAGGAATTCGTCTGGGAGTTATTGCCACATCCCCTATACAGTCCTGACCTCGCCCTAAGACATTTCTACATGTTTGGATCGTTAAAGGAGTTCCTGGGAGGCCGGCGTTTCAGACGTGACACAGGCAGTCTAATCATGGCTCTGGCGTACTGAGAAAACTTTCTACCTTGATGGTATCCAAGCACTAGTAAAACACTGGGAGACATAACACCTTATTTTACAGTCCCGGTTTGACATGAACGGCCCTCGTACTAGTAAAGAGGGTGGAAAGACTATGTGATGGAAGAGGAGGATGACTTCAATCATATTAGTGGCAACTTGAAACTGAGTTATTCCCGTCATGCTTGTTTTTTTTTTTTTTGGTGTGTGTGTGTGTGTGTGTGTGTGTGTGTGTGCCTCACCAACTCCACCGAGAGCCTCCCAAAATAACTTTTCTTTGTTCGCGCAAATCCACCTCACTCTAAATAAAACGTGCTTCACATAGTTGTGGATGGCTGACCCAGTGAGAGCAGCCTACAATTTTTATTACTGTCCTAAAAACTCAAATTTATTGAAAGTCCAGAATCCAAATGCAAATCTTCCTCTACTTCTACATTTTTGCATGTATTTGGGAATTTCTTGATATACTGTATAACCTTAATAAATAATGAGTCAACTGTGAAAGATGCAGCAGGCACAATGATCATCATGTTAAAATAAAAAGCTCTTCTATTAAAACTGTCTGAGATCACTGAGACTATGAGATCACTCGCATGTGTGGCTGTTAGAGCAACAGCTTTAGAAATATCTGTCTGATTCATCACACATCATGGAGCTTTGTGGAAATCCATATAGTCTTCATTTCAATAGACCCAGGCACTTTGATAGACATACAGTAAGCACGCATAGCGGCACATGTTAGATCTACGCTCATTAATATTTCAGCAGGAAGGAACGGCCGGCTGTTGCATTTCTAATTCGCTTTTACGGACTGGAGACTTGCCAGCCATAATGGAAAACAAGACCAGTTATACCGTATCCGTGCCAAGAACTGATCGTTCTTCTATTACATACCATGCACTATATTATTATACTATACTCTGTGTAGGAGGTGGCATGGTGGCATAGGGTTTATCACCGTTGCCTTGCACCTCCAGATTCCGTGTTCGATTCCTGCCTTGGGTCTGTGTGCATGGAGTTTGCATGTTCTTGGTGGGTTTCCTCCGGGTGCTCCGGTTTCCTCCCACATTACATAGACATGCAGATTAGGCTAATTGGCATCCCCAAATTGACCACATTGTTTGAATGAGTGTGCGAGTGTGTGTACAGTATGTGTGTGCCCTGCGATGGGTTGGCACCCCTTCCAGAGTGTAACCCTGCCTCATGCCCAAGTCTCCTTGGATAAGCTTCAGGACCCCCCGACCCTGTATACAGGATAAAGTGATACAGACAATGGGTGAGTACTCTGTGTACTCTGTTCATGGGCAGCAACATTGCTAGAGTTCTGCAGTAAATAAAAATGGCAAATTGTCAATTTTCAAATTTTATTGGTCACGTACGCAACCATAATGATACACGATGATAACCATGATACACGGTTGAAATGTTTTTACAATTCTCTATGACCAAAAGTTGAAAGATAGAAGAGAATTAAAGGATTTCACAAAAACAATCCACTAAAGATAGAAATTTAAAAATAAATAAATAAAAATAATAATAAAAATGAAAATAATTTTCAATTAAAAAAAGGTTTGAATATACATAGTTACTGTACAAAGTTACAGAATAGAATAGAATAAAAATAGGAATATATAAATATATAGAAATTACACAATAGTTACAGAATGAGCAATGTGTAATTGAAAACTGAGAGGTATAAAAGTTTATGTGACACACACATGAGACATGAAATGAAATCATTTGTGTTTTAAGCAGTACCTCATGCCATTGAACTGCCTGAACAGAACAGCTTCTAAGTCTGGAAATATCTGAAACTTAAAGTTCGCTTCTAAATAATGTCATTAGTAAAACAACTCTCTCAGCTATTTCGAGGAATCCAAGCTGAAAATTTGTGGCGGTTGGATTAAACGTAATAACCGACTAGCATGACTGAATGGCGACAGCAGCTCTTTGGTCACATGATCTACAATCGAAACATTCGTCATTTTGTTTAGCTAAACGACAGTGAATCAAATTTTAATGAAGAACTCCAGGCATTGGACGTTTAAAGTACCCTTTAGTAAAACTTAAACATTGTTTACGAAGAATTCCAATGCAGTTTACATTCTGTTATTTAACACAACAAACTTCTGATCTACTTTTCTCCCTACATTAATTATTTGTACTGACTAATGGCTGGAATCGCTGCAAATGCTAATCACGGACCGCTGTTTTTAGCCATTTAGCATGTATGATAAAACTTGTTTAATAAAAAAAAAATTTTTGGAAAAATATTAACTTTTGACGAAACAGTGATTAAACATTAAGAATATAACAAATGCTAACTGTATAATACTAAATACCATGAGCAGCTTATTAAAAATATAACTAAAGCACCAATCCAGTTCAATCCCAATATGTACTTTACATAAGCAAACGTAATGCAAGTACAAGACGGCACTGTGCCATAGTTGTTAGCACCTTCAGGGCAGAGGGTTCGATTCCTGTGGAGTCTATCTGCTTGGTGGGTTTCTTCCGGGTACTTCAGTTTTCTCCTGGGTATTTTTGGCTCAGTGGTACGTCTCTCACATGCCATGCAGAAGGCTCACTCAATGCCCAAACCCCAGCCACTGGATGCCGTGCCGGTCACACACTCAGATAAAATGGGAAGGTTGCGTCAGGAAGGCCATTTGGCGTAAAACCTGTGCCAAGTTGTGTGTGGATCGGATGGTCCGCTGTGATGACCCCTAGATGGGATCAGATGAAAGACTATGTGATATAGTCTTATAGTCTGTGATACAGTATATTGGCACCTTGTCCAGGGTGCACCATACCTCGTGACCAAAGGAAGAAGCTTCAGGTTGTGATATTTCATTGTGATCATTCAGAAAATAAATAAATGAATGAACACAAATCCCCAACATATGAACGAGTTCCATTCCAAGAGCTTGTTTGTAAGTCCAATTTGTTTGTAAATCAAATAAAAATTGTCTAGGTACTAGGATACTTACATAATTGACTATACACAGTATTAAACAACGATGTGCCATGTTCCTTACATGATCTTTGTTAACATGATTTATGTTAAAAGAACAATCTCAAAGACCATTTTCTCAATTATTTTCACTTTTGTCTCCATCGTTATTGCTTGCAGTATCATCTTCATTGCCGCTGTTTTCACGCTTGCTTCCGGACATCCTAAGATGCTTAAAAGAATGTTTAATGCAAACTCCTTGAAAGTTGGTAACCTGAAAAATGTTCATATGTAGGGTACTTACTGTATATTGGATATTTATTGTGTTAACTTGATCGAACATTTATCACTTAATTATGCTACCTGAGATAAAATGGTCGCTACACAAGCGCAAGTGACGCCATCAGGGGCTCGTCTTTCACCAGGATTAGCCTCATCTCCGTGCTGGATGGCTGATAATCACAAATCTCTTTTGTTTTGTAAGACTTTGATGTTTAATAAATGACACAGGTGTTCCTATTAATCTGGCTTGTAAGAGTGCTCAGCTGAATTCCTTTTCTGAATTCCTCAGATTTTAACGTATTAGGCCAACATCCTATCAGTGATCATAATCTAGTCAAGGATCTCGACAAGTCCTTTAATGTCATGATCTAACACCTTGGCACATTTAGCGTGTAACTGAGACAACCTGAACAAAACCTTTCTGCTGTTTATCAGATTGGATTTTGGCCTCATTCACAATAACCTCCAGGTTTATAGTCACATCATCAGGTATTTTCTGGATTAAATGTCTCTGCTTGGCAAAACGTTCAGCTTGTTGGCTGACAAGACGCAAAATGACAATGTCATTATAAAATGAATATCATGCATCCAGTAATGAAAGCTCTCCTCTATTCGATGAGAGCACTTCCTGTTTCAGCACAATACGCTTAACAAGCCCTGAACTTAAAGGTCAGTCGGTGTTTCTCGCCACACAGCCTGAAATGCAAATGAGCGAAAACAGTCACTGGTTTCATCCGCTCAGGAAAAGCAAGAAAAAAATAAGCTCTGATGAAGGTTGCATTTTTGCATAAACTTTGTAAGCAAATTGCGTTATCATTGTATTCACTCGCTGCACCGTCAACACATGCAGCACTCGCGCTGGAAATGTCAGAGTACTCAGAAATTAAAGCATTCTCGTCATCTGTTCGGTTACAAATGCGGCTGTGAAATCTGGGGTTCAATAAAATTACAGGTTCAATCCAAAACCATTTATTTGTACCAGACTATACCTATTTATTTCTGTTGCAAAGTTGACCGTTTAAGCACGAGGCCCTGTAGGGTTTGACTCGTTTTTGGAGCCAGCCACTAGTGGACATTTATGGAACTGCACGTTTTGGCTCCTATATGTTGGCCCTTGGTTTAAAATGAGTTTTCCTGAGAAGTGTTCAGCTCGTTCCAGGTATACTGATTAAAATTTTAGTTTGCAACCAAATTGACATTCTTTTGTATAACATGGCATTATGCGCATACTTACCAATCTGTCCTTGTAACATTTACATCTTATCATGCTTTTTTTTTTTTTTTAGAATGCATTTTGTTTTATATAATTAACATGAGTAAGTCAGGATCTGGTTCTGACATTCAGGATTCAGGACGTATATAGCAGGACTGACTGCTAAAAAATGTGTCGCAACCTTGGACACACACAATCAATCATGTTCAGATGTGAAATTATTGCTTCATATCACCTCCCAGTGGACACTAGAAGTACTGCTTTTTATTCTGAAGCTCATATTCATAAAACATTGTGCCACAAACAATAGCTTGGAGTCTTAATAAAGCATTAGATTTATTATTACTATTATACAGATCTATTAGAGATATTCTATAAATATTATATATAAATGTGAGAAACAAACAAGTTTAACAAACAGCCAGCAGGAATGTTTACTTTTACTAACAGTTTAAACAGTTATGAGGTTATATTAGTTTTTAATATAATTAAGTAATAAATGCACTAGCAGGACTGGATCAGCCCTGTCTTTCAGAGATAAACAAATAACAGATTATGTTTCAGATCAGATTATGTCCCCAAAATACGAATGAGTTCCGTTCCGAGAGCCTGTTCGTAAGTCCAACAAATATTGTCTAGACACTAACACAATTATCTATACACGGTACATACATCAATACTAACATGTTCCATGATCTTCTCTATGTTCTTTCGAATCGTGCTGATGGTTGAACTATTCATGTTCAATTATTTTCGCACTTGTCTCCATCGTTACTGTTTGGAGCTTCTTAGCAGTACCAGGATCATCATCATCCCTGCTGCACACACGGCTCAATGTACGCCGGATATGTGATCTAACTTCTGCGATTAAACATGAACAAACACATGTTCATATCGAAAGTTTGTAACTGTAAATGTTAGTATGTAAGGGACTAAGTGTGTTAAGTAATTATTTTGTTATTTAATGCAACAGCACCTCCAGTCTTTGTAAAGAGGTGAAGAAGTGAGGCTTGGGACTGATTCCTTCTGGCCCACGCAACAGATGGAAAAACGTAGTGTAATATATCTCAAAAAATTTAACATCGTGGCTTTTTTATCATTTAATTCAAAAAGCAAACTTTTACTTATTATAGATTCATTGTAAGCTAAGTGAAATATTTCAAGCCTTTTTTTCCTTTGATTTTGATGATTATGGCTCACAAATTATGCAAATAAAAAAAATCCAGTATCTCAAAATATTAGAATATTTAATTTCAACTTTTAGTATTTAGTATTTATTATACATACAGTGTAAATAACGTATCTCTCAGTCTAGTTCAGTACACATAACCACAATTATGGGTAAGGCTGCTGACTTGTCCACCAAAACTCTCCACAAGAAGGTTAAGCAACAGAAGGTCATCGCTGAAAGGGCTGGATGTTCACAGAGTGCTGTATCAAAGCATATTCATCGAAAGTTGACTGGAAGGGAAAAGTGTGGTATAGTATCAAGCCACTCCTGAACCACAGACATCATCAGAAGTGTCTTATGGGCTAAGAAGAACTAGACTGTTGGAGTCATCAGTCATCCAAAGTCTTCTTTTCAGATGAAAGTAAATTTTGCGTTTCATTTGAAAATCAATGTCCCAGAGTCTGGACAGGCTTAGAATAGAAGCTGCTTGAAGTCCAGTGTGAAGTTTCCACAGTCGGTGATGATTTGAGGTACCACATCATCTCCTGGTCAACTGTAGTAGAATGGACACAAAGCTAATAAACTAAAGTCTCCAGACTGTAAACTTTAAGCACACTGTAAACAGACTGTAAACACATTTCATCTCTTACACTTCAGTGATGATGGGCAAAGTGTGGGGGAGTTGAATGATTTATTTTTTTTTTTTAATGGGAACTTTATTCAGAAACACAAAACTCATTATATTCATCAGCAAATATTTATATATCAATTTAAGAGCAAGTAATTTAGCAATTAAGTCTAATGTATGGGTTGAGAAGAATATAATAATAGTGGATGATGCTGATCTTGAAAGTCCTCTTTATTTTCATAATGTTCAGCCATTGTGATCCAAATGTAAATGTGAGGAGTTAATTTGCCTGCCGCTGTCTATATATCCCAGCTCATCTCCGAAATGTTCACTAGCATGAGAATAAAATGCAAATTAGCGTGCAAATATGCTAATATATGTCACAATAGAAATTAGCTACATACAAATGATAAATTGACTAAATTATCTCACTCAATAAAATATTGTTATCAAAATATTGTTAGCCAAATAACAATGCTAAGACTGACAAAAGGGTTACCGCCGACTCCAAATCTAATATTCAATGTAAATCTAGTAAATTCTAATCTTACCATATTTCAAGCTAAAAGCAAATACTAAGAGTGAATGAATTAAGATGGGCCGAGTTTATCTATAGCACATTAGTCTGTTTTAGAAATGGAGAAAATGTCTGATTTTCATCATACTAAATAAATAAATAAATAAATAAAATGTTTTCCAGGACTCCACACAAATATCAGACCACTTTTAGCTACAACTTGTATCTAGCTTATTTGTATTGTGACAGATATTATCAAGCTGGTAAGATAGTTTGCAGTTTGCTCATCATCCTAGTGAGCGTTTAAGAGATTCCGTCTCTGTATGTATGAAGTTTGCATGTTCTCCCCGTGCTTGGTGGGTTTCCTCCGCCTACTCTGGTTTCCTCGCACAGTCCAAAGACATGCAGATTAGGCTGATTGGCGTTCCCAAATTTCCCGTAGTGTGTGAATAAGTGTGTATGTTTGGCCTGCGATGGATTGGCACCCTGTCCAGAGTGTACCCCACCTCATGCCCTAAGTCACCTGGGATAGGCTCCGCCCAGCACTGTATTGTGCTTGAAGTCTTTCTTCTCAAGTCCTCGTTTGTCTTGAACACCCCGTATATAGTTGACAGCTTTTGAAGTATTAAGAATTCATATGTTTACTTTGTTTTGGTCATTATGTATTTGCTCATGTGCTAATACAGTGTAGTGGTTCATTCCACGTTATTTTTAAGTGTAAAACTTACTGTAAACCAGCAGGTGAGTCTCTGTCCCTCACCCAGCATTCAAGAGCTCACATCCTGTCTAAGAAGCTGTGAAGCAGGGAAAGTGAATCACCTTTTAGTCTTCAGTCATACACACACACATACAGTACACACACACACACACACACACACATACACAACACATTCATTCAGACCAAGTCAAAAGATAAGCGCCTCAGTCCAAGATCTAGTCCGAGTCCAGAGTTCAGTTCATCTAATAAAACTGCTGCGATCATTGCCAGGTATGCGTGACACATACACGTCTGGAAGGGCCTGTTCCTGTTTATTCTTCCTTCATACGCGGCTGAAAATGCAGACGGATTATAACAGGAGGGGAATTAGAAATAAAGATGACACTGGTTTTATGAATGAAGTATAGCTGCTATATTCTGGAGTTTAGGTGTAAAGTTTGAGGAATTTATAAGTGTGGAAACGGCATAAAAAACGGTACATAAAATGAACCACGGAATCCGGAGAAGAAGAGAAGGAAATATTCAGTGTCTTATGTCATATTTGCTTTTCTTCTTTGTCTGTCTCAGACCTTCATCATCAGGTGATCAGCCTCAAGGCGCTCAAGTAAGATGAGATGAAATATTTTGTGCAATTTTTGTGTATTTTAATATTTAATATTTTACTATATTTTGTGTAATTGATTACATTTAGTTAACAAATTTGTTTTGCTTTATCTCAAGCCATTGTTCCAATAGAAATTTATTGACTGGGAAAAAAAGTATTTGTTGGATCTAACTAAAATTTAATTTCAAAATATTTTATGCCGATTCTGAAACTAGCAATGAAGATGCAGAGGTGAAGGTAAACGTTCAACGGAGGTGTTAATCTTAATGCAGATAATGATTTAAAGATTAATCATTAACAGTGAATGTAACTGATTCCGATCAATAAACTTTTAGGTATAATTTTGGAACGGAATTCATACTCTCAGCTTTTGATTGCTAAAACATGTCTAGTTTTATTTAAATATCTAGGTATATAATATGACGGTTTTCATAAAAACATCATATCAGGATACACACAGTATGTAAATTTATGCATGATATGGGTCACAATATACTGTAAACTGCCAACAATAAAACTGTGTTTCAAAAATAAACTGTTGTGACATTTATAATTTTTTGATATGTGATATTTACAAGCGGTGTTCAAGTGAAACCCGGGACAAAATGTGCAAAATAACTGAACACTAACAAAAGGTAGTAAAAGCTCCCTTTAAATATAATATAATATTTATACTGTATATTCTCTATATAATCCCCTATATAATATATCTCTATATATTTTACGTGCTTGGACACCATCAAGGTAGAAAGTAGTAAATCGGAGCCGCGATCAGACTGTCTGCTTCAGCGGTTTAAACGCTGGCCTCCCAGGAACTCCTTTAATGGCCCAAACATATGGAAATGGCTTAGAGCGAGATCAGGACTGTACAGGGTATGTGGCAGTAACTCCCACATCGACCGGGGTCATCATTCATGGATGTGCAGCCTTCTTTAAAACATTGGCACCATTCAAATGTTTTACTTCGACTAAGATACTCATCAAATTTCATCAAAAGTTCCGGTTTGACTTGAAAAAATAAGGTCTTACTGTAGATGCTTCTACACAGAAACATTTAAAGGCACAAATACTGAATGTTATGTTACTGTACACATTATTTATAATATTCTGAATAAACCATATAGAGAATTTATTTAAGCGTATACATAACCCAACCTTGAATGAATCCAATTTAATAATCTATAATGCTGAATATTCAAACAGGACTTCATATATACAACATTTTTTAAATACACACCTTGGATTTATTTATTTAACAAAATACTGAACATTCCTAATCTACCTCACATTCAACAGCATATCCAATATTTACAAATGCTTATAATTATATTGTTAACTTTTTTTTTCTTTTTTTTTACAATAGCTGTATCAGATCATTTCCTTCCTCAGTGTTGCATTTTTTATGTTCTGATTATTCAATATTTCTATTCCAGGTAGATGAAAGTACTTTCGGAGACTGTAATGAGCAAAGTGAGTAACACTCATTAATACAAGCCAGTATTTAAAAACACGTAAATACCTCCTTATACATGGTGCCTTTTAGAGCACAATTTTCCTGTAGCGTCTATATTACATGTAATATTCTGTTTGACTGGAAAATTTGTGTATTTGGGTGTATCTGCCAGTATTTTATTAGTAAAATTAAATACTGATAAACAAGAGTTCAGTAAACTTCAGTTAGCAGCCACAGGCTACAAATTTTTCAGACATTTTCAGCTTCAGTGCCTTTTTAGCCTTCACTGTTCACTATGAAAGCAAATACCGTAAATCAAGTATAACTGGACCAAATCTGTATACAGTATCATACTGTAGAATACTACCTAAGGTTATATAAAAAAAAAACAACAAGAACAACACTGTGGACGACCTGCTGCTGTCATTGATTCTGGAACCGAGAGCGTGAAGCACGAAGCTTGATTGTTCTATCATGATACATACTTTGGTACATCTGTACATACAGTATACTATAGTATGGTACATGGTTCCACATACCAGGATCCTTCTAAAAATGTGTCACAGATGTACCATAATAGCAATATTTATATAGTATGGCAGCATTGTAACTATCTAACATTCATTAAATACCATAGTGTATGTTATCTTAGTATTAAATACAAAATCAAAATGTCATATTTCCAATAAAAGCATTTAATTAATTAATTCAATGCTACAGTATTAATTGGCTGATGATTGCTTAATCAAGGAGCATTACTGTAGCTTTTGCTCAAAAATGGGGCCACTAATAGTTGTATCTTGCTTAAAACATGGAAGTTTAAAGCTTTTAAAAGTGTTTTTTGTTACAGATAATGTTGTGTGTCAGAGAAAAAAAAAATTAACAAGTAACTTTAATCCCATTTTGCTATTAAACCTTTCATATGGATTACATTAAAATTAATAAAATGATGTATTTATACCGCTTCAGTTTTTTTTCCACCCCCCTACACGACTTGGATTGGCTCTCACAGCATCACACTAAGCTGGATCCCTCTCAACTGTACCGACGGTGTGGTTTACATCCCCCAGTGGACAGGGCCTACACAATCTGGGGTTTGGACACAGAAAGAAGTAAGAGCTGGATATCTACTGTAGATCAAAATTAAAACAGTGTGATAAACGAATTGAAGTCAGGCTGTTTAGTATCTCTGAGAGTGCTTACAAGAATATAGTTTAGCCTTCAGCTATTGTTTGTCTTGCAAAAAAAAAAAAGTTTTTTTTTTATATATATTAGTGATTTTTATTATGGGGTTACGATTTTGTTGTAACTGATTTACAATCTGACTTTGACTAGGCCACAGTAATGTTCCTGGTTTTAAATTAATCATAAAATTCAAGGGAGAGTGAATACTTTCAAGAGACTGTGTCTAATCTAATCTGATTTTGTCAAATATTATTGCTCTAACTTCTTGAAACAAGTACTGTTCCAAACTAGTAACTAAACTGTAAATGTGTGTATTTTCTTCTGTAGAATGTAACAGAACCCACATACACATTGGAGGACCTGCAGCCATTCACACTGTATAAGTTCAGGATTTGGGCCGTGATTTCAGAGACGTACGTTGTTTCTCCAGAGAGCCAGTTTTACCGGACCGAGCCATTTGGAGGTATTTCAACAATTTGGATGATTCCTATAATGTTAGTGCCATTTACTGTAGATTTTTTTCTTAACATTAAATATATGAACCTTTTTAATAAAAATGTGTTAATAAGTCTCATATATCCTTTCACAAGGTTTCTTGGATGACAATGGCTATTTTTTGGTCATAGAATTACTCATGTACACAACGTGGTTCACTAGAATCCATTCTCATACCTTGAGTATTGCTGAGAGTATTGCAATGCTTCACTTTTATAATTTGGTTATGAAATTTTACCCCCAATAAGTCACACATTAACTGCTTTTAGTTCCCACCAGTCCTGTGATCGCGAGTGTGGAGAGTGACTCCGGAGTGTGTGTGGATGTTAGCTGGTCTGCTCCAGAGAATCCCAGAGGCTTCATCGTGGGATACAACCTCAACCTCACCTCCAGCACGCACAGCCTCACCCTAAGCACTGCAGGAAATGTCTTCTTCACTACATTCTACCCAACACTCCACAACACCACGTACAGGTTTGTAGCGAAAACTACAATGTTACAAGATTAATAATGACCTTTTTATAAATATTCAGTGGTACCTTTGTATACAAGCCTTAAGAAGTTTTGCCTTAAGAACTACAATTTTACAAGAAATTTGCCTTGGCATACAAAGCATTTTTGGCATACAAGCGACCAAACCGAGCTAAACTGTTCAGAACCTGTTTGCATAAAGCAAAGCAAGTTTATGTATTTTTTGTGTTTGTTTTTTTTTATTTTGTGCAAGATTTAGTGTAGACATACTGTAGCACCATGGGTCCAAGGAATGTCAGGAATGAGCCACTTTCTGTTTGTTTTTTAATAGCAGCTGGTGCCAAGAGGAATCATAAATTTAAGGTTAAGTGAGGTTTAATGTCAATTCATTTCATATTTTACTTTAAGTTTTGATTGTGTTTATGTGCACAAAATATGGCTATGCTGGAAATTGATAATTTTGGTAATAATTTTGGGTGGCTGGAAAGGATTATCTGCATTTATTGGATATATTAAATTTGCATACTGTAAAAACAACTCTTCTGGAAAGAACCCAAAGTTTTGATACGTGATGCTTCCACCACCATGCTTCAAGTATTTTCAGCACACTTAAAGTTGCAACTTTGGTGGTTTGGTGGTTACTATATAAACAAACCATTATATACTATATACACAACCATGACTACTGTCAAAGAAGCTGTTACATAAAATTCATCAGCACGTTTTTGACCAATTAAAATTCAGAATTCAACAGTCCTGCAGTATTAAAAGAAAAAGGCATCAGCTTAACTATGACATAATAAGCCTGCTAGCTAATTGGCTAAATTCCTATCTCCATTTATTCACAGAACATAATCACTGATTTATTGTTCTGATAAAAATTATTATAGTTTTATTATATTATTGAGTGTCTACCTTATCTCATTTTTAATTGGAAATTTTTATGATTTATTTTTTATGCTAGTCGGTTTCTTTATCCACTTTGTTTGTCCAGAATTTCCATAGCTGCAGTGAACCGTGAAGGCCAGGGAGTGGCTGCTGAAGCGAATGTGACCACGCCACCCTCACCGGGTCAGTTAAGCCAGACCCGCACACACATGCACTCACACTCACATCTATCTCATCTAAAGCCTTTAATTGTACTGTTGGACCTGTGTTAACGTACATACAGTATGACAATAAACTAAACTAACTAACTAACAAACACCAGCAGGCACACATTTACAAAATCAAGTCTTGAGTTAAACTCTCACAAATTAACAAAATATTGATATGAGAAATTTAAATCAAATGTCCAAAATTATTTTAATTGATATATTTTTTTTTACTTTCAGAGCAAAATGCCGTTCGCTGGATTTATGCATCCAGGATGAATTCACTGCGGAAACAACAAGAGGAAGCGGATTTCTCCACTGCAGCCAAGTGCCTCCCTGATAATCTGACAAAAGAGAACATTACAGGTCTTTTTTCTGACTTTGTTTTTATGTAGTCTTGAGGAATAGTACTCTAGGCTTCTGCCTAGAGTACTATTTGATGGACTCTGCCAATCCATCGCAGGGCACACACACACACTCACACACTCATTCACACACTACGGGCAATTTGGGAACGCCAATCAACCTAACCTACATATCTTTGGACTGTGGGAGGAAACCAGAGTACCTGGAGGAAACCCACCAAGCATGGGGAGAACATGCAAACTATAATATCATGCACATAGAGACAGGAATCCACCGCCCCTGACAAAATTCAATTCAATTTTATTTATATGCCGCTTTTAACAATGGTCACTGTCGCAAGGCAGCTTTACAGAGTAAAGAGAAAGAAATTAAAGAAGATTTCTGTTAAAGAAATAACAGGAGATGTGTTTAAGTTATTATGGGGTCCAGTTTATTGGGGGCTCCAAGACAAAATGTGAACATCCGAGGTGGAATCAGGTATTTTGTGTCCTACAGGAATAGCCGTCCTTCCCAATTCTGACCTCGTCTACTTCTCAGAGGGGACTCGGATTTGGGAAAAAGGTGCAGGGAATCTGACAAATCTCTCCGACCTAAGACTCGTTCACTCCAGCAACTTTAAGGTTACAGCCCTGACTGTAGACTGGCTCTACAGAAAACTCTACTATGTGTCCGATGCCAAGGTGTGTCCCTCAGTATGTTTATACAGTATGATCAACATTTATACCAGTCCTTTATTAATGTTAGATAAACTTCATTGTTTTATTTTCCCTTTTAATTAAATGCAGGTCTGGTATTGTAAACTAGATGACTGCTCACATCCCGTGGACTTTAACCTCACCTTAGACAGCGCTCCTACGAGAATCATCGCTGATCCATATAACGGGTAAATATCGTCTTCAATATCTTTCATGTTTTGTGCTGAGATGTTAGGAATAAGTGCATAAGTTGCTGAAACATAAATTTAACAAACAGTTGGATTTTTTTAGACCCAATTCTAGTCAATTTTTAAGTCATCAAAACATTAACAATAAATTCCTGTCTTGTCAGATGGCTGTTCTTGCTTCTGCATGACGGAATACACCGCATTTCTCTTCCTGAACATTCTGACCACGCAGACAGCCTCACTCTCATAGTAAAGACAGACGACGTGCGTGACTTTGTGGTCAGTTTTGCCAACAGGAGGCTGGTTTTCTATGACAAGGGGAAGCGCATACTGTCCACCACATCTCTGGGTGGTTTGCTGCCTGTTTCTTTGTATTCTGAAATCAAACACGATGTCCAGAGCTTAGCGTACGACGACGGCCTCCTCGTGCTGACAGATGGACGTGCTGTGTACAGACAAACCGGAAACGGTCAAGTGGCCATTTTTACAGAGTTCTCCATGGACTGTGATATCTTTGATTCCAACTACGGAGGATTTGGAAACGTTCGGTTTTTCGGCCCCGGCTCTCAGCCGTATCCGGTCCCCAGGAAGCCGACGGACCTGCAGGTAGGGAGGGGCTGTGCGTATGAGATCGTTTCTTCATAACGACAATCTCTGAAGAGTTTTATTCCTCTTATACCACAGCAGTTTAGTGGTAGTTTAGTTACTCACTCTTACTCATCGTCATTACCGCTTAATCCTGTATTCAGGATCGCGGGGGCCTGGAGCCTATCCCAGGAGACTTAGGGCACAAGGCAGGGTACAACCTGGACCGGGCACCAATCCATCGCAGGGCACACACACACACACTCACACACTCATTCACACACTACGGGCAATTTGAGAACACCAATTAACTTAACCTACATGACTTTGGACTGTGGGAGGAAACCGGAGTACCCGATAGTTTAGTTACTTTTTATAGTTGTGTTTCATGCTGTGGAATGTCATGTGAGGGAACATCTAGTTTCTACAGTAGCTACAGACATTCCCTTACTCTCTTCCTCTTCTTCTTTTTCTTTCTCTTTGTTGTTTACCGGCAGTTGGAATACAGTAGGTTGCATTACTGCCACCTGTAGGTCTCATTCTTCCTCATCTTCCCAGCCTCCTAAAGCTCTCCTTGGTTAATAAGCTAGTTAAGTTAAACTTTTATTTGTCACATATACATTACTGCACAGTGAAATTCTTTCTTTGCATATCCCTGCTTGTTGGGATCAGGACACAGGGTCAATCATGATATGATGTCCCTGGAGCAGAAAGGGTTAAGGGCCCACAATGCCAGCCTGGTGGAGCTGGGGCTTGAACTACCAACCTTGTGATTAGTAACCTAGAGCCTTAACCCACTTATCCACCACTGACCAAAGAAGACGTGCATCCTGTTATGGCAAAACGTCCCAGGTAGCAAAGTGACATTAGCCCACCAATATGTTGTCCACCAGGGCCACCAGACAAGTAGACACATTTAAATGCTAACATTGTCTCAACCTCAGCCAATCTGTTGTCCCAGTGATCGCGGGATTGTTATTAAAAAAGATCCCTTTTGCCAACATTAGGCCGGTATTGTAAATGGTGGGGTAAAAAGGCCACCCAAAATCTGACACTAGGCAACAACTTGGGTGCAAACCTGTCTTCTCTGAAACGTCTCCCTACAGAAAACTTCACCATCTCAACAGTTGGACATTTTTAAGTAACATCTCTTTTATTCTTTCAGTGTTGGACACTACCATCAGAGCTGCCCTTATAGGAAATTAATCAATACCTTCTAATTAGTTTTTCTCCATGTCATTACTTCTCACTATTATAGTTACCAACAACTAATAGACTATTGATCATATACTGTACTTCAGTCACCTTCCACATTCTTGCATGCAGGTTGTCTTCGGATCTAATAACGCCAGTCTGCGCTGGAACAAACCGGAAATTCAGAACGGATCAAGTGAGTGAATCCGACAGCTTAGGTTCTTTTCTTAATTACTTTGACTGGCAAGAAACTCTGAAACTGTTATACTGATGATAATTAGTTCCACAAGAACAAGAATTAACCATGCAATGATGTGATCTGGCCGGATACCATGCAGGGTTGATTATTTTCCCATAACACCATGTGCCTAAGTGTGTTATTCCTTTTACTGTATATCACAACACTTTCCTCTTTTTCCCATTAGTCTTTGTATCTCGTTATTGTTTGTGCACTTTCAGGTCTTTCAGCTTGGCAAAACTGGACGTACACTGTGAAGTGCTTACTGAATGGATCGGTAATTAGTGAAATTAGTCACGTTGGTGCTACACACACAACAGTGCCAGATCTCCAGAGCTGTCAGCTTTATGTCCTGAGTGTGTGGGCTGTTTCTCCTGGAGGAAGCTCACACCCAGTCATGTTTAACGGAAGGACTCTGCAACCAGGTAAAGTTATGATATGCTGAAAATATAATAAAATATGAATTAATATTATGGACTGTTTTTACTCTAATTTACACCAAGACCTTCAAAATAATATGACTACAGTTACAATACCTAAGAAGATTAGAGGTGTATATATGTATTTTTAAGGCCACACCTCCTCCAATCTGACTAGCATGCACAGAGGCCACACCTCCAATCTGACTAGCATGCATAGAGGCCACACCTCCTCCAATCTGACTAGCATGCACAGAGGCCACACCTCCTCCAATCTGACTAGCATGCACAGAGG
>JAQMYJ010000005.1:27943188-27975688 GCA_030014305.1 Clarias laeviceps
CAGTTTGAGATCTGTTGGTCAGGAAGTCTAGGACCCAGTTCCCTACTGAAGGGCTTAAGCCAAGAGAGGAAAGCTTTAGAATTAATGTCTGTGGAGAGATGGTGTTGAAGGCAGAGGAAAATTCAAGATCAAAGTTGAACAGGTGATATACAGTATACAGTAAAATATATAGTAAAAAACGTCCAGGTATGTAGGTAACCCGCCCCTTCTACTCGACACAAACTTCAGAGTCACGTGTAACATCACAAGCAGACTGATATAACTATACATTTTTACTGCGTGTAGTTAATTCATGAAAGGGTAGGAAAAAATAGAAGATAGATGGAGCACTAAAGTGTGCGGCGTATTGTTCGGCTGTTAAATTCAAATAATCTTTCTCCAGTATCATTGACTCCTCCTTTAAGTCAATTTCATTTCCAATTTGTAACACAAAAACATTGAAAAAATCAAGGGGGTCAATACTTATGCAAGCCATAACAGTACAGTACTTTCTAAGTCTTTCCTTAGTTTTTAAGGTGAAACAGTGGAGCACGGCACAGATATACATGTATAATTGTATGCATCGTTTCCTACATACCTGGACGTTTTTACTGTATATTTTACTGTATACTGTATATCACCTGTTCAACTTTGATCTTGAATTTTAATTGAAGTAGGATTTAAAATGTGAATCTTGATGAAACCTGCAGATTTCATTCCCTTGTTACAGTATATGCTACAGGTGACTTTTATATAAATATATAATATTTTGTATATCGATTAACATTTTTATATGCACTTCCTAAATTTTGTCTTCCAAGGGCAGGTGTTCCAATTTATTCCTGCCCCCTTGACCCTCTCCTTGTGTGTTTAGAGAATATATAAAAGCTTGCCTCGTCTACTAGGATATGCACTGCTAAAAGGATAGACACCAGAGGGAGTAATAGTGTTGTGTGATACTGTAGCATGAATCCAATCCTCTCAGAGAGACAGACACAGAGGTCTGACCAAGATGTCTGACAAGACCTTGCTTATGTAACCCAGACGAGTTAATTTACTAATTACATTTAACATTGTGAAACAGAGGACACACAGACATCTCAGTGTCTGAGTACTGGCTGACCAAAAGTTCGTGTTTGCCTTAATGCTTCCTTAATGTTTTTTTTTTTTTTATATATATATATATATATATATATATATATAAATACAATTATATAGTAAGTGAGAAAGTGTTTCTAAATTAGGCCTCTTCCTCACACATATAGTGCATGAACACAGTTACTGGAATTTCTTTTAAGCTATTGATTTTTGTCAACCACCAAAAGATTATTAAAACCCGCTTCGAACGCATTACACGCTCGGGTCGAGTGGAAAGGAGGTGCCAAAAAAAAAAAACCCAGGCAAGGAAGAGGTGGAAAAAGACGTAACACCAAGCCCAGATTAGGGTTTACAATAATCGACAGTTTGTGAAGATACACACCGTGTACATCACTGTTCATGAGAGTTTCAGTACTGTAGTGTGATTTATTTGAATTAAGTCAAATTCAAAACGCTGGCTTTAAAATTAATATTAATTAGTAAATTAATTAATATTTGGTGTCTAGACTGGCAATTTCTCCCTGTCGAACATCAACCTTCTTTTCATTCTTAGACTCCATTTATACTCCATCTTTATCCATTATCCAGACATGGATTAACCACATAACAACAATGAAAGCACCCAAGATACTGTACATATGAAACAGATTTAGATCCGATCACACAAATGACTTCAGGAGGTCTGAGACACACTTTTGCTGCTTGCTATACAAGTATAATGGTTATTATGGCCAAATCAGATGATATTTTTATCCTGTTCTTTCACATTTAAATCAAACTAGTCTCCCACAATATCATGGGCAAAAAGTCATTTGCCTTTAAATACTCTGACCAATTAACTCCTAATCATGATACTAGCCAGTTAGAAGCTGCGTACATTCATTTTATTTTAGTTTGTAAATGAGAAGTGGTTCTCAAACAGTTTACCTGGATAAATAAAGGTTAAATAAATAAAATAAAATTTTGTGAATGAATGGTCAACTTTGTATGTTAACTTTTGAACCACTCGAATTCTGGTACAGTGATGCAAACAAGGTACATCAGGTGCTCTAACTAATGTTGCGAAAAGTAACTTATGGAAACATGAAATGTGTGGAGTTTGACAATCATTAGTCAAATCTGGGTGTATGTAAACTTTTATGATTAACAGTTTACAGTTATTTCATTCTGTCTGATCGAGGACATGTCAGCCTAAGAAGTGTAAATGCAAATGTTTCAAATTTTATCAGGATACACGAAATGACAAAGTTTAAACTTTCAGATTTTAAATAAGGACTATAGAATCCTCTACAGTCAGAGTGTACCAGACATTATACATTATACGAGTCTTTTTCAAACCCTAACTCATTTGACAATGAGTTATTGACATCCAGTCTTTAACAGAAACCAAAATCTAACAATTTCTAATAAAAAAATAACAAAAGGTGAAAGTGTCAAAAGAACAGGAAAGTTTTCAGCTTAGCTTTCAGCTTCAGAAGAAGAAATGGAAGAAGTTAAAGTCGGGACATAGAAACTAGCAATAGTACACATGGCAATAACAGTTATTCCATAATTCATCTTGAGTTACTGCCGCTGCAGGCCAACAGACAGCAGGTATTGAATGAACCGGGAAATGGCTCAGCTCACAGTGGGGGAAAAAAAACTGCCTGGCAGAAAGCTGATATAGTAGTTCACATGACGCCGGCATGGATCGTTGCATTGAGTGCAAGATATAACTCGAGGAGAGATGCTGTTCCTAATGGCCAGATTGAAAACTGAAACTGAATCTGAACGTCTAGTCATACCACATCCGTAGTTTTCTGTTGCCTTTATTGGAACGAAGGTGAAGTCTTAAAAAAGAATGTGGGCTTTTATATAAAGTGCTAGTGTTAGTTTGAATGCTACATGTTCATGCTTTGTTATTTATTTTATGTATTTTTAAATCACACAGGAACATAGAAATTATTATGAATTATTAGCAAACTGAAAAATGTCGGAAATGACAGAATATGGCTTTACTGGAATACTAATCTAAAGCGAATCAAACAAGACAAGTTGTTCATTCACATCGCTGACATCCCAATGGCCGTCCCCATTAAGATGTTCATGCAATTAACCTGGAATTTGGTTCATCTTTAAAGTTTAGAGTAAATCACACTAAACTAAAGTTATTTTTTACTAAATTTACACTAAAGTTTATTTTCAGATAATTGGTGAAATTGTATTGCTGGTTCTAATAACTTAGTAGCTTCAGGACAAAACTAAAGCTAACTTAATCCACCTGAACATATTTTTTGTATTATAAAGTCTTAGAATTAAAAATATGTATCTCATCTTCTAGAATAATTTTAAGCCTTAAATCCAAAATTTAAAATTAAAAAAGGACAGACTTGCTTTCATGTGAACCAATATTTATAAGTATCTGTATCCAAAAGATGACCAACATCCCTCACTTCCACTGGTCAAAATTAATATCTCCAATTATTCGTCGACACTATTAGTTAAATCTGTTTTAAAAAAATTTATTCAAAATCGCAACCTTACTTTATATATTAGAGAGGTGCAAATACCAAATGAATTCTACATCGTTACAATACTTAAGATATTTTAATAAATTCACAAATACATCTAAAGAAGCATGTTATGTTAACTTTTATTTTTGGTTAATTAGCTAGTGAAAGTTAGTTTCTGAAAATGGCTAATAATAAAAAAAAATTTAATTAGTGTGTTAAAATAGCTAGTTTTATTTTTATTGTTTTATTTAAAAAATGTGCAATTAAAGAATCAATACATCAGTAATTTTGTTCAACACTTTATTGATTAAATGTGTCTTAAATGCCAAGATTTTATCTGGGTTGAAAACCTTGATTAATTAAGTTTTTTTGTGATACTAAAAATAAATTGACACAAAAAATGTAAAGACGTACAGTATGTTGAATTGCATTAAAATGAAGTTCAATGGCTAGGGGAAAATGGCTAATAAAGCTTTGTAAATTGTATTTTTAAATTAGCCAGATAAGTAAGTTTTTCTAAATAAAATGAATAAATTAGCTAGCCAAGTTAACTGCAGTTAAGCTTAATTTTTGTTGCTAATTTGCTATGTGTAATTAAACAGTAGCTAATCAGCAAACCAAAGTCTGTGATTGTGTGTTTTGGGGTCAGCCCAGCAGATTTCCCAGTAACTCATTATAAGTTTTAAAGATGATTGCAACATGATTACGAAGACTCTTAACACCATCTCACCCAGAGCACTTCCGGCAGCTCTGAATCCACAGACAGATCAATGTGGACACATGGTGGGATCTACAGAGCCAGAGACCTCCTGCTGATTTAATTATCCTCTCTCCATCACTGAAAGAGCCACCATTCTTGAGTAGAGCTGAATGAATAATGGCCACGTGATATTATCTTCCAGACAGAGTGAGTCAACTGATTATATAGACACTGCCTACATGATCGACAAGAACTGTATGCAAGTTGGTTCCTTATAAGCCTTAAACCTCTTCAAAGGGCATAAGTGCCATTCGGAAGGTGTTAAGACTCTGGCACAGAGGGTAACGGTCATAAAAAAAAAAACAGGGCGAGGCCGTGTACGGCTGTCATGTTCCCGTTCGACAACACAGTGGAATAAAATATTCATGATGCCAGTGGAGGCTCTGCTGTTCATTAGATCAATGGTGGTGTAATAGCTGGCATATGTGAAACCTCCTTGGCCCAATTTCCTTCACCGCCAAGATAAACTGTGCCACGTTAATGGGTATACCGAGTTACACTGACTTCCTGGGCGTAGCTGGTTCACGTGCAGATCAGAGACAAGGATGCATTTTACAATGACAAGTGAAGATTTGTTCTCCATGTAGTCTGATACGCAGCACTGAAGAAATAATCTTCAGCCTAGCTTTTTTTAATATAGATACATAGCAAGGCTTACATTTTATTCTAAAATGTATAATTTTGAATACCCCAGCAGTGATTGTCATAAATTATAATAATTTAAATAAAATATAAAATGTATGATTTAATACACAATAAATATATAAATATAAACTATTATTTAAATGTTCTAATTATTACATGTTATTTTAGATTTATAAACGAATAATTAACTTACATTCAAAATGTAAAATGTTATTTATTAAGGTCAAATAAAATTCATACTGTATACAGCTTACATTTTTTTAAATTCTTTTAAGTTCTTACGGCTCTATCGAACTGAAACTGTATCCATCTGTTGTTGTCCTACTCTGCCCTTCCCGGAAGTCAGATATGTCTGTATGAAAATGAATAAGTAATAAACTATGGATCGGAGGATCCAGGATCCTATTATGTAGACGATTGCAACTGAATAAATCTCATCTGAGAGCAAAAATTGATTTTAGAGTATGTTCCATTTAGAAATAAGCACAAACATGCATACTTTCAAACTGAAATGGTTCATTCATTTATTTTTCCATCCATCCTTCTATCTGTTTGTTGCTCACCACTTATGCATCTGTCCAACAGTTTATCCAATTATCTATCCATTATTTCATCCATCTACCGTTCCAACCAAAGATCCTTTCTTTCATTTACATTTACATACTTACAAAAAGTGCTTTGAATATCCGTCATTGGATAGATACTTACACTGGGTTACTACATTACTAACTAAGTGCCATCAGTCAAACACAGTTGGAAAGTGTTTTTTTTTCAAGCACTGAAGAAACAGATACATCTTGAGTCCTCCTTTAGAGATTGCCAAAAACTCAGTTGTACAGACATCTAGAAGGAAGTCCATTCCATCATCTAGGTGCCAGAACAGAAAATAGACTGGATGCATGTATTCCTAAGAGATCCCTGAGAGATGTTGGGACCAGAAGAGGAGTGCTGGAGGATCGGAGGAATGTGGTGCGGTGCGTGGTCTGATTAGAGCTGAGGGGTAATTGGGTGCTGGGCCATTTTTAGCTTTGTAGGCAAACATCAGGGTTTTAAATTTGATGCGGGCTACTACAGGAAATCAGTGCTGGGAGCGGAGAAGAGGGGTGGTGTGGGAGAACTTGGGACGGTTGAAAACGAGATGTGTAGCTGCACCCATACTGTCTGTCTATCCAACCATCCATTGGTCCATCCATCCATCCATCCACCCACTTAAACCATTAAACCATCAATCCATCCAAAGATCCATTCATTTATCCCTTCTTCCTCCCAACTCTATATCCATCAAACCACTCCTCCACCCAAAGATCCATCCTTCTGTTCATACTGTCTATCCAAGAATCCATTTGGTCCATCCATCATCCATCCAATCATTCCCTCCATCCATCCATTTGTCAAACTCTTTATTTATCCTACTTTCCATCCCTCCATTCTTCCATTTATCTAGTCGCTCATGTTTCCATTTATCAATCCATACTTCCAAGTGTCTAAACATTAAACCGTCCATCCATCATAAGATCCATTTATTTATCTATGCATTTTCCAAGTCTATATCCTTCCACCCAAAGATCCATCTCTGCATCCATAGCGTCTCTTTATCCAAACATGCAATGGTCCATCTATTCATCCATCAATCCATCCATCCATCCATCCATTTTTTCAATCTATCCATTCATTTATCCAACCGTCCATTCATATTTCCATTTATCCAGTCTTCTATGCATCCATTTATCAATCCATACTTCCATGTGTCTATTCAAGCATTAATCAATCCATCTATCCATCCAAAGATACATTCATTCATCCATCCTCCACTCTAACTCTGTATTCATCTATTATTATTACTGTATACAGTATATCCATCCTTCCTTCCATCCATTTATCTATTCATCCTTCCAAGTGCCTATTCAGGCAATTATATGTTCTTCTGCAACAGTCTAACCAATCATCTGTCCATATACCATCTATCCATCCCTCCATACATATATTCACTTCTCAAATCAAGCTACCCTTCCATCTTTCTATCCATTCATCCAACCAAAGATTCTTTTTGATTTATCTATCCAGGTAAATCTATCCATTCCTTTTATTCATACCTCATTCCCAATGTCCATTTATATATCCAATCACCCAACCATTCATTCATCTATCAATCTTTCCAAAGGTCTTTCCATGGACTCATCTATAAGTCCATTCAGCCATCTATCAATGCATCCATCCTTTTCCTTGGCTTAGTCAGTTAGTTTAATAGCTAACAAATAACTACTGTGTTGGAAACTCTTAATGTCTAAACCATAATGCACTCTTTTATTTTATTTTGTTTAGTTATTTCAAATGTCAAAAAATCTTTTTATTACATTCTTGAGATTTTTGTTTATTACATTGTATGACAAACCAAGCTCCAAGATCACATGGTGTGGCAAGGTTGGAGTGGAAGAACTTAAGTGTTCCTGCACAAAGCCTTGAGTGAACTCCACTGAACGCCTTTGAGATGAACTGAAACGCTGAGTGCACCTCATGCTTCCTCGCTCAACATTACTGCCTGAAATCCTTAAAGCCATGCTAGAAAATCTATCGAAAAGCTGGAGTAGACGATCCTATAATAATTAAACTAAAATGTAACCTTGGAATAGGATGTTCAACAACCACATATGAGTGTGAGTGTCAGGTGTCTGTGGCCATATATTATAGATACAGATATTTGGAATTCAAAAAAGAATTAAGATACACAAATGTCTATTGATTTATAGTAAATACAGACTTTTAATGCTGTTTTATGAAACCTAAACAATCACAACATATATTTTTTTATTATTCATATTTGCTATCTATACAATCTAGACACCCCGGACTGACACATTCTCCTTAAGCTGAGGACGACATCATTAACATTCAGCCTCTTGAGATGCCCAAGTGTCTGTTCGTACACAGCAACTGCATGAATATTTCATTGCAATAAGGAGGGTTGTCAAACATGAGACCTGATGGCAGGGTGAAAAAAAGGCTTGAAAATGACATCACCTAATTACTCCTACGTCCTGATGAGTTACTGAATTGATCATGGAGGCCTTTTAGGCTGCTATCCTTCAGCCTTTGATATCTGACACTGAAAAGGTTTTTTTTAAATGCTTGGTACTGGAAATGGCATCTGAGCCCTGGACGACGGTTGTGACTGCTAATGGGAGAGCAGAAGGACAGAGCAGGACTGGCCGGATGCGCATGGCTTCGAGGAAGCCTCATATCGATCAGAAAATCAATAAATCAAGCGCTCGATGCTGGTTAAGAGCTCTTTCCGTTTCCGTCCTAACAAGATTGCCTTGGTAAATTAACGGCTTCCACTGCCGACTAATTAGGGACAGACTGGTGGCTAGTCAAGGCCGAACTAGAGGTCAGGAATATCAGAAATGGAGTTTAAACACATGCTATATAATAAACACTTCAGCTTTGTAGACAGCATGAATCCTGATAAATAGGCTTTTGACTGCGGTTATTGAAATGTGTTTACAGCAATTGACAGACACCGTTATCAATAGTGAGTAACATTTAAAGTAACATTTAAACTCACAACCTTAAAGTTCATAGTCCAACAATAGTCCATTGAGCTACTGCCGATCAGTGATACACTGCATATGTGTACATATGTGTTAATTTTGACATTGTAGTTAGACATTATGTAGAAAGTAAACACTATACAGTAGGTTTCAAATTCAACACTGTAAAAGTTAATTCTGCTTTAATAAATAGAAAAGATGTTTAGGCTTGACTGAGCATTAGGTTTAAAGCTATACTACCTTTACATTAACATTTAGGCATTTGGCAGATGCTCTAATCCAGAGCGACTTACAAAAGTGTATACTGTGTATACTTTAGTTATACTGTAGGTAAAACAGGGTTTTAAACTGTTTTTTTTTTCTCATAAATTTTAAAATAAATGTTGTAGAACATAAATAAAAGTTAGTTCCTGTTGTTACTTAGAGTACGCATAAGACAGGGTGCACCCTGGAGGGGTGCCAACCCATTGCTGGGCCCAAGCACACACACACAATCCCAATAATTCACAATTTAAAAACACCAATCAACCTTTGGACAGTTGGACGAAACTGGAGAACCCAAAGGAAAATCCACTAAAAAAACACACATGTGAGAACCTGCAAACTCCAAGCAAACAAACCAGAGGTGAGATTCAAACCCCTGTGCTGACCCGCGTCACTCTCCAAGTCAAGATCAGGACCAAAAACCAAATCAGTTTCAGGGAAAACTAATTCATTTAGGAGGTGTCTTTGTGTATTGAGCCAATTTATAGGCTGCTTTCCAGGATCAGCAATTTTTTTTTTACTTTATGCACGTGAAAGAAAATATGAACAATATTATTACAAACTTCTTATTCGAGACCAAGTTTATATTTAGTGACACAGCTTCGCATTTTATATATATATATATATATATATATATATATATTTTTTTTTTTTTTTATTATTATTTTTTTTTTTAGATTATATATAATTTTAGATACAAGACTTGAACCAATCAAGATGGTAGACTGCAATTTTATACTTAAAAAAAAAATTGCACACTTTGTGTGACTTTAACTCAGTGTGTGTATGTGTGCGTGTGTGTGTGTGTGTGTGTGCTGTTTCTCCTGTGCGTTCAGCGAAGGGTCGGTGTGTCTCAGAGGAAATGCTCCATGCGAGCTCTTTAAAGGCGAGAGACGAGCTCTCTTTGTGCTCATTACACACTCACTGCTCCGCTCACCGCTCACACACTCACACACACTCACACGCAGAGCTGCTTAAAGCCATGGGACAAGTCTGAGGACTAAATATTAACTTACAGTTTACACTCTGTTTTTGAGTTTAAAGGTAAGCATTTTTTTTTTATTCATTATTTTATATGTGTATATATGTTTTTTTTTTTATTTATTGTAATTTTCTTTTTTCTTTTTCTTTCCACTCGTGTAGTAAATAAAGCTAGTGTACATTCAGTGTATAAACAATGCTCTAGAAACAAAAGTTATTATTATTGTTATTTGGAAAAGAAAACATCTGAGGTACAGTCTAGTTCTTTGGGAAAAACGATAGAAGAATTTTAATGTACATAATTAGTATTAAATATAATGACAGTTGCTTTAATGTGGATTTTTTATTTTAAGGGACATGAATCTATGATAAAAGTTATTTTAAGTTTATTATAGCAAATGTCTCTTGACTTAAGAGGGAAGCATATTCTTAAATTTTTGATTTTATTTTTGAATTCTGAGTAATTGCGTTAAAATGTCTTGTTCCACAATAATTGCTGTTCTCTTTATTATTATTGTGTAAATTATATGTAGCTGACATCTTGACACCTCTATAATCTGCTCTTTATATTTCACACTTCGTCCTCTGTTCCTGTGCAGCACGTGAAACGAATCGCCCACATCATGTCTGAGAAGAAATCCAGACCCTCGGACACCCGTCCCAAAAACCTGCGCAGCTGGAGCGTGGACAGCTACATCCGCAGCGTTAAGAAGCGCTCGCGCGGCCAGCGCCACGACCCCCCTTCCAGAGGATTAGAGGACGGAGACACGCCAGATGAGCAAAACGTCCGCTCGACTTCCTGTCCCCAGAGACGGAGGGAGAGGAAGTGCAGCTGCACGGCTATCGGAGACGGAGACATAGACTCCGTGTGCAGAAAGGCTTTGTCTCGCCGTTCTCTCAGACAGAAGTTCCAGGATGCAATGGTCCAGTGTCTCCCCCTCCGTGGCCACCACCACCATCATCACCACCATCACCACCACCACCATCATCACCAGAGCGGCCAGTCGCGCCCGTTCTCGGTGCTCCTGTGGTCCAAGCGCAAGATTCACGTCTCCGAGCTCATGGAGGACAAGTGTCCGTTCTCGCCCAAGTCCGAACTGGCGCAGTGTTGGCACCTTATCAAGAAACACGGCACACATCAGAACGCATCGTTAGTCCTAGAGGACCAAAAAAGCAGACGGTTGTCTTCGTCCCCTTCGACTTTTATTTCCTGGGAGGAGGTCAGTTCTAATGGTGCTTCCAGCCTGACCGATTGGGACGCGTCCTATATTCATGGAGAGCCCCAGTGTTGCGCACACCCGGACTACATCTTAGTGCCTGATCTTCTTCAAATCAACAACAGCCCTTGTTACTGGGGCGTCCTAAACCGCTTTGAGGCCGAGCAGCTCCTAGAGGGCCAGCCTGAAGGCACCTTCCTGCTCCGAGACTCGGCCCAGGATGACTTCTTGTTCTCAGTGAGCTTTAGGCGCTACAGCCGCTCTCTGCACGCCCGCATCGAGCAGAGCGGCAAGCGCTTCAGCTTCGACTGCCGGGACCCCTGCATGTACCGAGACGTGAGCGTCACCGGTCTGCTGAGGCACTACAGCGATCCAGCCACTTGCCTGTTCTTTGAGCCGCTCCTGTCTCGTCCCCTGCCCAGGAACTTCACCTTTTCCCTGCAGCATCTGTGCAGGGCGTTAATCTGTAGCTGCACGACGTATCAGGGCATCGAGAACTTGCCTCTGCCTCACACACTCAGGGATTACATCAGGCAATACCACTTCAAATGTGACGGGGCGTGTGATGTCTAGACAGTCAAATGGCAAATGGACTCATCGTAAAGAACACGGGTTCTAAGTTCTAACAGAAACGTTAGAGCCGTCTGTCTGAATTTGAAAAAAGCACTAATCGCCGTCGATTTTCTGGATGGGACGATGGTCCTCGTTTCTCTGATCAGAGTTAGACGATTTTGGGTAGAGAGTTAGACGATACAAAACAGGGTAATAATACAAGGTGACACAAAAAAACGGGAACCTTTTTACAATCCAATAAAACTAGAAGTGATAAAATAAATACATTTTATTCATAGTAATTGAAACCTAAAACTTGTAGAAATACTAAAGTATATTTAACTAAATGTCACTAACCCGCAGTGCTACCACCTGCTAATGGCTACCAATACGCATTTCAAAAATTCCCCTTATTCTGTGTCACCTTGTATTAGAATAAAACAATTAAATTAAAAATACTTCTAGAAGTAAAATAAAACTATGAGTTGACTCTTGCGTTTAAAAAAATGTCCCTGTGATTTCACTACACTCTCAGAAATAAACGTACTGAACTGTACTTTTATTTGTTCTTGTTTTTGGGGTACCATCACCTTAGGGTACATCTTTTGTACTTTTAGTTTGTGTCTTTTACCTGAAAAAAAGGATAATTTTAAGGTAGATATTTGAATCATACGGACCACTAAATACAAACTCTGCAGGTATATACACTGTACACTGTACTGTACTGTACTGTACCTCCACAGCTACTGTACAATGTGACATACAGTTTGGTACCTTTATTTTAGAAAGTGGATATGCAGGGATTTTAAAAATAATTTTCCCTGATAGATTCCTTTTTTTTTTTCTTATTAACTAAAAAAGTACTTATGCATTAGTATAAGCTGTTAAGTTTCACAGGCCTTCACAAAATCTATTGCAGAAACTATCTAACCTATTTCATTAATTAATTTTTCAAGTCATTAAATTCTCTGCAAACTTTGTCTTCTGCAAAGATCAAGCTTAAGATCAAATCACTCCAACAGCCAGAAATGCTGAAGTTAAACCTGAAACTAAAATACAATGATTAGAAAAATCAATAATAATTAAAAAAAATAAAATAAAAAAAACCCCAACATTTTAAAACTGGTACAGGCGTTAGCGTGACATGAGTAGCGATTGGGAGAGAAGAGATGGAAACACATTTTATTCCTCATCCTCCTCCTGCTGCTCCTGCTGTCATGTGATAGGAGAGATAATGTGATGAGATCCGGTGCCGACTAAATTAGGAGAAAACTGTACAAAGCCTCTGGCTGGAAAATGTCTTCCTTATGTAGGTGGTTTTAAATGATCTAGTAACGGGTCCAGGAACGAGCACTCGGAGATCCTAAGTCTTCCGGGTCTTAATCTGGATCCTGTATAGCACTTTTAACAGGCGACATCAACTCAAGGCAGTTTTACAAACATCTCAGTGTAGATTTCGATCCGTAATGACTCTGTGAAAGGAAAATCGTGACAAAGACACAAGGGACGAGATTCAACATGTCCTTCTGTAAATTGTTATAATATACGGACATAGAAGTGTGAAACTAAACAGGTAGTTTAAGGACAGTCCTTAAACTGACCTTGATCCTTGTAAGGCACGGTTAAAATGTAGCCTTACAAATAAATAAAATAAAATAAACACTCCACATTGTTTTGGTACAATACACTAGGCATTATACAAGGGTGTTCAAATCAAACCGGGACTTGTGATTGTTTTTTTGTGTGTGTGTGTATGTGTGTGTGTGTGTGTATGTGAAATTTCAAGAATCAGGTGTTTCACTCGCTAAATGTTCACTCGCTAAATGTTGATCGTCATTCAAGGACATAGCGGCCTTTTTTAAAACGTTGCACCATTCAGTTGCACCAAGAGTCTCATTACTATGTGCTTGACGTCTTCTGAAAATGTCAATCGCTTTACACCTTCGTTTATGAGAACTCACAAGTCCCGATTTGACTTGAACGCGCCTCATAAGTGTTTTTTCGAAAAGTTTTTAAAGTATGGATTTATGTGCAATGAGGTTAATTTGACAGATGGTCCGCTGTGGCGACCACTAACGCCAGCAGACAAAAATGAAACATCCAAAAGCATTTAATTTGTAAATGTCTAAGGAAGACAAAAGGTCAAAACAAAACAATCGACAAACAGATTCAAATGAGACAAAACATAGCAAGGCAGTCAGACATAACAAAAGGCTCAGAAGTTACAGAATGTTTGGTAACTTTGTTACTTAATAAACAATTTGTGCTAATACACTGCTGACTGCACCCTCTTCTGGTGGAGAATGGAAGTGTCCTCAGCTCCTCTGCTGCAGTATTTTGCTGTCTTTTGTTCAGATCTTTGCCAGAATCCAGCCACGGAAATACCTGATGGGTTTCCAGACATCAATTTTAAAAATACGTTTTTTTGTAATGTTTTTGTCCTATATGTAGATCAGTTTAAGTCATCAAAGCCCACAAAAAAGCACAACAGCATTGGCTTTACCTTTGAACATCCTCATTATGTGTTGGATATAACTGAGGATCGCACAACAGTCAGGAGCCTGTTGGGTCGCAAACTGATACAGACATGCATTTGTTTTTCAGATATCTCCAGATTCCATCATCCATATTTCAATGCAAAAAAACAAAGTCGTACATTTTAGATGGCTAAAACTTTGCTTCAGTGTGGACGTCAAAAACGAAGACTTTACACAGCCTTGGCCTTGGGATTGTATCGCAAAATGAGTTGCTGGACAGATGTTATACTCATGATTTCGGGGATCGTGTTAAAGATGTACATGGCTCACACTTGAGTCATATAAATGTATATTTTTATATTTCTATTGACTGTATCTACTGTGTTGCAGTATATGCAAATTAGATTGTGGAAAGCTTAATTATGCAATGGTTGGCAACGCGGTATTTGATTTAGCATAAATTTGTTTATTTATTTATTTAATTGCACAAACATCATAATTTTCTTCATCTATAACCAATAGCCAATAATATTTATAGCCTTTCAGAATTACCTGTTTTCGCAGATTTGCACTTGTACTCTATATGAAAAAAGATGTTGTAAACTATAATGTCTGATCTTCTATGTATACTATGTATATGAACTGAACTGTTGCTGATCTTAATGACGAGACAGAACAGCTGCAGTTTCTTTATGCTAACTTTTTAACATTTAATATACATACTGTATATGACCATGAAGAAACGATGTTAAGTGGGGTGGGGTGGGGGGGTGGGGGGGGCAATTGGACATTTTCTGATCATCTTATAATAACCTACTATGCCATGACGTTTAAAGCACGTGTCATTTAAGCGCTTCATATTGTCCTTATCTAGTAACCTTAAATTCATCCATCTCTGATAATGACAATAATAATGTGTAATAGCTCACAATTTTCAATAAACACAGCCTATAAATACTGACCAGGTTAATGTGCGTGGATGAGATTTTCTTTGTATTGCTTCTATTAAGTACGATCGATGACAAAAAAATATATAAAACCATTATGATGCATTTTTAATGAGGTTTCTCAATCCTGCTTTTATCCACACGAAAGGGCCTCGTTTATCAAAACGAATGAAATCATTTGCAAATTATCCCCAGAAGCACTTCAAGAAAAAATGGCGGTTTCCATGAAAAAATTAAATATACAATATCCAGAAGTGCTGTGGAACCAGAGGCAACAGCACCATGAGTGATTGGATGAAAACTCCTGGGCCTGATGTCTTTCTAGCTCACTGACGGTCCATCAGTGGATTTGTTTGAAGCTTATATTAAATGAAAAGCATAAAAACATAATTGCACATTTTGAGAGAAGACTCTTTCAAGAGCGCATGGTGTAATGGTGAAACAGGTAACGGATGATACAGTAGGTTGTCATGTGTTAGGCAGTTGACAGACGATATGATTGTATCTGGGCTAGATCAGGGCAGCATGCTGGCGTAGTGGTTAGCACTGTGGCTTCGCACCTCCAGGGACGAGGGATCGATGCTTGTGTGAGTTTACATGTTCTCCCTGTGCTTGGTGGGTTTCCTCCGGGTACTCCTGTTTCCTCTTACAGTCCAAAGACAGATTACAGTAGGCTAATTGGTGCTCACAAATTGATTGGCCCGGCACATGCTTGTGCTCTGGCACCCCGTCCAGAGCCCCCTGAGATACAGGATAAGCAGTGTAGAGAGTGAGTGAGCTAGAACAGGTCACAAACCACTCAGTGAGTCTAGCAGCACTATGGTACTCTGTGCTGTTCTATTGTTCCCATGAAATAGGGAACAAGTTTGTGCACTTTTTATGCACAAAAACTTTCTCCTTTCAAATATATATTTCCTCTTCTTAGATATATCTCGCGTTTTATTTTCAAACCTATTTTCTTCTTTATCTTAAAAGACACGAGCAGGTGCAGCACATAGGCCTACATGACGTCGTCACCTACACTACAAAAAATTATATTTGAATACAGTTAATTTTATCTATGCTTTAATAAAATAAGATTACAACAAACCAAATAATAAATTTGCTAAACTTATTTCTTAATCAAATTTATTTCTTGGAAGAAATTTCTTGCTTACAATTTTAGTAACATTTGACTATAAGAATAATAATCTTATATTTGGACTTAATTTAAGAAATTAAGTTAGGAGTTGCTAGACTCAATAATATTTCACTTGCTAAGATGCCCCCCCTTTTTTTTTTTTTCAATTTTCATTACCAGATTTGTAGTCCTGCCTGAACACAATCCCACAGTGTTACAATATGAAACCTTTCTATTGTATAAATACGGTACTGTATGTTGATATTTTTCTTCCTCAGTCCTAAAAAGAACCACTGTAAGATGAATACTGTCTTCAGACTGCTGTGCTGTATTTAATCCAGATGTATGTTCTTCTGAGAAACCAGAATCTCTAATGAGTTCTGCAGGAACCATAAACATTGATCTGTAAAACCCATCGTTGTTAAATATTAATGTTCCTATGATCTGATTATCGTCATGACTTCAGACTTCAGTGATGTAGCCATATAGGATGTGGCAAACTGTCTGTTTTGAACTTGTTTTGAAGACGACTTACTCACTCACTCGTCTATACCGCTTTATCCTGTATATAGGGTCATGGGGAGCCTGGAGCTTTTCCCAGGAAACAGGGTACACCCTGGATGGGGTGCCAATCCATCGCAGGGCACACACACATACACACACTCATTGACACAATACAGGCGATTTAGGAACACCAATTAGCCTAATCTGCATGTATGTGGGCTGTTGAAAAAAACAGAGTACTCGGAGGAAACCGACCAGAACATGCAGACCCCAAGGCGGGAATTGAACCCGGACCTTGGAAGAGCAAGGCGATCATTCTAACCACTATGCAACCGCACCGCCTAAAAAGACTTAGTCTAACAAATAATTTTTGTTTAAACTAATCCAGAGAGGTAATTGTAGCTTACTTTTTATTATCAGAATATTGTCAATATAATGAGTTAAACTTATAAATAATATACGTGACTTTAAAATGGCCTCCTAAAGGGGCGGGGCTTGAAAGACTGGTGTAATTTTAAATGTGAATGTTGTTGGTCTTTCAGTTGCTCCCGTCAAGATGTCGCCACAACGGACCATCCAATCCACTCACAACTTGGCACAGTTTTGCACTGGATGCCTTTCTGACACAATCCTCTCATTTTTACCTGGGCTTGGGACTGGCACTGCATCCAGTGGCAGTGGGGTTTAGGCATTGGGTGGGAATCAAACCCAGGCCTTTTGTATAGCAGGCGAGAAACCTACCACTGAGCATCACTCACTTACTCATTTTCTATACCGATTTATCCTGTATTCAGTGTCGTGGGGACCTGGAGCCTATCCCAGGAGACTTACGAGGCGGGATACACCTTGGACAGGGTGCCAATGAATCGCAGGGCACAGGCACACACACATACACACACTCACATACTACAGGCAATTTGGAAACGCCAATTAGCCGAACCTGCATATCTTTGGACTGTGGGAGGAAACTGGAGTACCCGGAGGAAACCCACCAAGCACGGGGAGAACATACAAACTCCATGCACACAGAGACGGGAATCGAACCCGGACCCAGAAATTCAGCGCTTTGAATTCTTTAAATTAAGCACAATTTAAATCTTCCTAAGAACTCTAAAAACTTCTCTAAGAACCTCTGGAAAAGTCTGTAAAAACATTTCAGAGGGGTGAATGTGTCCAGGAAACAGGGTCGAGTCAATGGGGAGCTAAAAATCCACATTTGTCAGAAATGCATGAAATTTTAAGTGGATTCATTAATGCATTAATGCAATATATATATATTATAGTTAAAGTTAATCATCATTATAGTCAGTAAAAGGATTTCCAAAGCATTTTTCTGAAGGACATTTTCCATTAACTTTAAGTGTAATATCAGCGGTGTGTATGTTCATTAGGAAACAAACACATTTAGACCGTTATTATTGCCTGGTAGAATATTAGAAAATTGATTTTTCCCTTAAGAGACACACTTCTGCCGTTCCATCTTCTGCATCCCTGTGGTTTGTTATTGAATTTCATTGTCATCTTTTATCTGGCTGCGTCTGTAGCTGCTTCCTGCGCTTCATATCAAGTTACTCATGGGAGAAGAAAAATAATGCAGAAGCAACTGTCTGTCTTTCCCCATGGAACAAAGCGGTTCGGTGTCAGATGACCCGCGTTACTGGATTCA
Organism: Clarias laeviceps; assembly: GCA_030014305.1. NCBI lineage: Eukaryota > Metazoa > Chordata > Actinopteri > Siluriformes > Clariidae > Clarias > Clarias laeviceps. Next base: position 27,961,439 of record JAQMYJ010000005.1, read on the forward strand.
GAGCCTACACAGTCTTTTAAAGATAAGCCTTTAGACCTTCTTTGGAAAAATGGAAAAGTTTTTAAATGGAAGTGTGTACCAACATAATATACCATCCATCCATTCATTCCTCTAGGTACCTACAGTCGGAGTCCAACTAGGGACCGTGGAGGCCAATGGTGATTACAATTGTATTAGTATCCATTTTACAAACGTAGTGGGACCTCCAGTCAACATTCACACACTACAGGAAATTTGTGAACGTCAGTTACCCTAATCTGCATGCCTTTGGACTGTGGGAGGAAACCGGAGTACCCAGAGGAAACCTACCGAACACTCTATGCACACAGACACCGAGACGGAAATCGAACCCTCAACCCTGGAGGTGCAATGCGACAGTGCTAACCACTACGCCGCTGTAAAATACGACACAACTAGCACAGTATCTCAAGAGTGTCTAAAGTCATGGGTTCAGACTGTTTAAAAACAATTTATTATTTACTTTATTTATGAACTCAATATATTTCAATTTATTCTTTTTTAGGAAATATTCCTAAATTGTAATTGTGTTTTGAGTTACTTCCGGTTTAGCTACTCAAAAAAACTACATATTCCATAACCACTGGCGCTACAGTTGACTAGCGTTCAGATAAAATTAATTATTATAAGCGTGCTTTAAAAAGAAAAATAAGATTTTGGTTTAATATGTTTTCTTACTAAGAATGTTTTTAGTAGAGTAACGTTGATTAGAAAGCTATTTTTATTTATTATTTTTTTCCTTCTTCGGGTACTTGAGGCACAGAATACCCGGATGAAAGGAAAAGCTCTGATTGGTCCAGATGACCGCGCGTTCCAGTCATCAATGTATACATTTTAAACATGAAGATAAAAAAGACAAACTTGTATCATAAAAGCGCAACTCTTTAACGACTTTTCAAATAAAATTAGATAAATCATATCTAAATAAATTATATAATATTTGAAGCTTATTTTTGTAATATATTTCCGGGATCACAGTCAATAGGTGGAGCTATACAGAAAGTGCTGACCAATAGGAGAGCGAGAAAAACTGTAGTTTACGCCTACATTTATGTACGTCATCATTTCGGCGCGGGAGACAGGAATTGAAAAGAGATTTGCCGCCAATAACGAGGTGAGTGCAGAATAAAATAATAAAAAGTAATAATGACGCTTGGAAAAAAAAATACTTTTAGTGCTACGAGGTGTTTAATGATATAAATATTATTTCCTGTTAGTTTCGCATGATTATGATTATGTGCTTTTCCTGTAACATGATTGATTTGTCCTTAAAGCCAGCACACTAAGGTATTGTTGTTTCCTTTTATGCTTTTGGTTCCCCAGGAACATTTCACATTAACATGCTGACAATGATCAGATTATCACCTTATTATAACCTCAAATAACGAGAATTTCACTGCACTGAGTTGTTTTTGTTTTGTTATTTACGCATTGTTATTTATATTGTTTCTTTGCATTGTGTTTTTTTTTTTTTTTTTTAAATCCTTAACATGTATTAATTCATTGCTTTATCAGATATCCTCAGTCATGTGTGTACAGTCCATGCATGTGAGCTGGTGCACGTCATTGCACTTCCTTTTACTAGAACCATAAGTTCTTAAAAATCACTATAATAATAATGCATCAACACTGTCATCATTCAAAAGAGATGAAAGGTGCAGTTTTTATTTTAGAATATTTTAGAATTCATTGATGCTCAGCTGTAGGTTGGTTTCCAAACCGTGTAGGTTTACAGGACGCAGATCACCCATGAAATACATCTTCACTTAAGGTGTCTGAACACTTGAACATGTTCATTAATGGAACATTAATTCCTTTTATTTCCAGTGTGTTCCTACAGTTGGACCTGCGATGCCCTGCGAGAGGAAGCCGATGCGTTACGGCCACTCAGAAGGCCACACGGATGTCTGCTTTGACGAGCACGGCAAGTGAGTGACGCTAAACACACTATGATCCATCGTCCCCAAACCTGTCTGGGTCCAGTCAGGGTTCGAAGTTACTCCACCCCAGCCTCGCTTCTCACTTCCTCATATCAGTTCTGTAGTAATCGCTAGGGATCACCAGATATGATATTATTATGATACCCGGTGCCAATTTGATTCGGATTGTGATTCTACAAGTATTAGGATTTTATAAATCTCCTGATTCAATAATAAAACTCTAAATGACCTTCACAAGTAATCTGTTCCTACCACAGAGGATGCTGTACTGCCTGCCAATGTGTGAATAGTTTAGAGCTCGGCATGTGTAGGATTATAGAGGAAAGGCAACATTTTTACCACCTCAGATGTATAATCTCAGAACATATAAAAATAATTTATAATTTGTCCTTAAGACAAATGTCCTCAAGAGGAAATACAGAGGTGGCCAAAAAACATGTATACACACTTCATGAAAAATATACATCTCTCTTCTAATGGTCACATGATGGCATCAACAATGGTGCACAGCTGGCAGCTTTAGAGGAAATCGAGGGTTCGATTCCCGTCCCGGGTCTGTGTGTGTGCATGGAGTCTTTCCGTGCTTGGTGGGTTTTCTCCGGGTACTCCGGTTTACTCCCACAGTACAAAGACGTGCAGTGTTCCAAAACTGTAGTGTATGATATATTGGCACCCAGTCCAGGGTGTACCCCGCCCCGTACGCCATTTCTCCGGGGAGAGGCACCAGGCCTCCAGCGACCCTGTACAGGATAAGGCGCTATAAAGAAAAAAAAGTTGTCTTTTAAGAAGTTCAACCCTGCAGCCCGTTTATATCAGATGTTCCTTTTCTCTGTTTTTTTTTTTTTTTCTATCAGTATTTGTCAATTCATCTGACTGTGTGATTTTTAATATTTGATTGTATGATGAAAGGTTCTGATCAGGTTATACGTGAGCTCCGTATTTGCTTTGCAGGTACATTGTCACGTGTGGAAGCGACGGAGACGTGCGCATATGGGAAAGTCTAGATGATGACGATCCTAAATCCATAAATGTTGGAGAGAAGGCCTACTCTGTAGCTTTGAGAGTAAGTCATTAGTACACTCGCGCTCATCTGGGTGAAATTTTATAGAGATATAAAAATATACTGTGTAACGATTCATCTAAAAGATGGAGATACAAATCCCTAGAATTCTTTGAAAATTGAAAGAAACTAACCTTTATATGCGGCATTTTTAGTAATGCAGGGGTGCCAAAATTTACAGATTGATCATCCCGCCTTATCTAAAATCTGCGCTTATGATTTATTCATTTCATTTCTTTTCTTTATTTTCTTTTTGGCACTAAATTCACTAAAAGAGAGAGGACGAGATTGACCGGACACTCAGAGCCAATAGGAATCAAGTGGGCGGGACTGTGGGCGATTTAATCAGGAGAGCTGCTTATTATTAAACAGCACCCGACCTTTAAATTTCTGGTTAATTAGAATAATTTAATAATGTCAGCATCGTCGCTGCTGCATTTTAAATAGCGATAAATAAAAAAAAAATGTTCTTTTTATATTATAATGTAGGAATACTCATCGTAACCCTGCTGTGTTTCCTCTCACAGGGCGGGAAATTAGTCACCGCCGTCTCCAACAACACGGTTCAGATCCACACGTTCCCCGACGGAGATCCCGATGGAATCCTCACCCGCTTCACCACCAACACCAACCACGTCACGTTCAACTCCAGCGGCACGAGAGTCGCGGCTGGCTCCAGGTACCGCCGGGGGGTTTGGGCTGCGTATAGTTAAACGATCAGACGCAAATTCTTCCCCTTAATCGCTGGAGTGAACGTTTGAGTTCATAATACTGGAAAAGTGAGTTGTGTTTAGTTCAGAATTTTTGTTTTTGTGTGGTTTGCCTTTTTGTAGTGCCGCACAATTAATATCACACATTAATTGAAATCGCAATACGGATCAGAGCTGCTTGGAATAAACATGCTGCAATTTATTCCAATTCACAAACACATGGTCAGGAATTTATGTAGAGTTTACCAATAATTAAAAAAAAAAAAAAATTACATAAACCTTCGAGATGGTAAATATTAGGGACAATAATCACGAGAGACCAGTTGATACTACTGTATATTATCACGATACCTCAGTGCCGATTCCATTTGTATTGCAATTTTATAAGCATCATGATTTTACAAATATCCTGATTAAATATTAATTTTTTTTTAGATTTTGTTGCAATTTTAAACTAATTCTTAGCAAATAATTCGCTCCTCCCGTACAAGACGCGTTGCTGCCTGCCAGTGTGTAAATAGTGTAGCATTCGCCACCTGTAGGATTATAGAGGAACTGCAACATTTAATGATCTCGAATGTAAAAGCTGCATGAAATGCTTCACTAAAGAAGCACGATATGTAGCTGGAAGCTATTTTGTCCCCCTTCTCTACCAAATAAGCATTATATTTTAAATAAATAACATTATTTTAACAATATCATTTGCATCGTTATTTGATGTTGCCGTTGATAAATATGACTGAATCCTTTAATAGTTAAACATCACAGTTTAAATCGTACAAGTACTTGGTTCATTTCTTTAGAATTAATTAGTTTTGGATTTCTCTCCTGTACATTCGTTAATATTTCTAAATCTTAATTCAGTTCTAAAATCTTTATACAGGTTATTTAAAAACAAAACTAACACTGAGCCCAATACTATTGATGACTGTAAAAGACAAACTTGTTTATTTATTTTCTTCAGCATAAATAATTTTAAAAGCATTTTTCTATATACTTTATTCAATTTTTTAACCAATTCCTTCAGAATCAGTAAAGTATCTATATTTAAATACTTACCACCAATCTGTCTAATGTCTTCCCGGAATCTCAGACAGTCAGACGAAGGCTTTCTCCTTAATGTCTTGCTGTTGCAGTGTTGACATAAATCATGTCGTCAGACGCAGCATGTAGTTTTGATTTGATTATAAACTGTAAAAAAAAAAAAAAAAAAATCTTGTTTTTAGGACCAAACATTCCATTTATTTCCTTAATTGCTTTTTTCGTGAACGGGTTTAGAATGAAGGCCGAATTTGAAGGTCTAGTTCTGCAGGGACGATTCATTCCTTATTCCTTTATTTCCTGAGATATAAATGTTTCGCCATCGCACCTGGTAGTTAAAACACCTCACCTCAGTTATATGGCATGATTACATAATGGTTTATGTGTAAAAACAGACGTTATCACTGGAGAAAATCAGAATTGTGGTAGTGTATGTGCAGTGTAGCTCTTGAGGGCCCTCTAGTGGCCGCGTCCTGCATACATTATACTGTAGGACTGGCGGTGTTTGTGTGAGTGTGGAGAGGAAGAGGACGTTATGGTGATCAGTTTCACGGTGTTCATGCTCTCACTAAGTGCCTGATTGTATGGATTTTTTTAAATGGGGAACATTGTGCGCCGTGTCCCTCCATCGATCCAGCTGTTTTCCTGCAATATTGATCAGGTGTGCGCCGGCACCGGAGGCTTGTACAGGTTATTTGATTTTTTTTTTTTTTTTGTCCTTCCTGTAGCGTAAGGAAACGAGTTTTGCCTTCATTTCCCATCTCTGAGCAGATTTTATATGATCTCTCTCTCTCTCTCTCTCTCTGTGTCTCAGTGACTTCATGATAAAGGTGATCGAGGTGACTGACAGCAGTCAGCAGAAGACTTTCCGTGGGCATGATGCACCTGTTCTCAGTGTGACCTTTGACCCCAGGGATGAGTATATTGTAAGTGAAACAAATATATTTCACTGCTCAGTATTATTATTATTATTATTATTTCTTAATGCTGGACCTTATTGATCTGGTGTATATTGTTCACGATTATATTCACTTCCTTTTTATCCAAAATGACCTACAACTAAGATGTTTGCAAAATGTCCAAATGAACCGTAATGAGTTCCTGTAGCATCTCAGCCGTCGTTTCAACCACTAATGGAGCTCCAACGTGGCCAAAGTCCTCAGATTCTGTAACTTCCTGCCTCTTTTTTTTTAAACATGCGAAAACCTCTGATCATCTCATTTATTTTATAAGTGCACTAATGGATTTAATCCCCCACAGGCCTCGTCCAGCTGTGACGGATCAGTGGCGGTGTGGTCCGTAGACGAGCAGGTGAAGACTTTCATTCCTCCATCATGCTGTAATCAAAATATTGTGTTTGGCATAAAATGTAAATCTTAGTTACATCATAATGATAACTTACTTTATAACAGCTTTAAACCTTTCTTCTGTCACCATCCCCTCCTTTCCTCTCTCTCTCTCTCTCTCTTTCTTTAAGTAATTAAAAAGTCACTCTATTCTGGTGACCCTCCTGTGTCTGAAAAATAAATCTTCCGAAATTCTAACATTGGAGATTCCTTCCAAAAAAGCTACATAAAAGTCACCTGACAGAAAACATCCATGTCCACTCTAAGGTCCTGTAGGGTAAAGTAGAATTGGTGCACGTATCACACATAAAAAAAAAAAACACACAAAAAGATGTGTGAATAATCAGGATGTTAATCACCAGGGACTGTAAATACTCGGGTGCGGATTTGATTTGTTTTTGATTGTGAAAGTGTCACAATTTTATTAATATCTTGAATCAGTATTAACTTTTTTTTTTTCTTCGATTTAGTTACAATTTGAAATAAACTTGGCAAATAATTAACTCCCACCGCACTGAATATACAGTATGTGAGCAGCTGAAAGAAAGTGTGCCACCTGTAGGACGATAAAGGAACTGCAACATTTTACTACTTCAAATGCAAACATATAGGAATTAAAAACTTATTTAAGAACCGATTTTGGCGTAAACGATACTTTGGCTGCTACACAGAAGAATTGCAATACATCACTGAATTAATGTTTTTTTTTTTTTCTTTTTTGAAGTTTCATTTCAACTTTTGTCTTTGATTCAATAATGAAATTATCGTATAGTTCTACCTTTTATTGCTTTTTCAAATGTTCTTTTCCTTTTTGTTTAAGACTCAGGTGGCGAACTGGACGGTGCTGCAGAAATCGAGTGACGTGAGCAACGCCAAATCTCTGTGCAGACTCGCGTGGCAAGGCTCCGGCAAGGTACGAGCTCATGTACAGTATCTGGGTGTAAGTTTAAATGCCACTGAGTTTGTTAGAGAATTTGTCGAATTAATTTAGTTATTATGTTGATGTTGTGATCAGCAAACGACAGACTCGTGTTAATAAACGAGAGATTTGGGGAAAATGGTCAAATACCACAAGCCTACTTGGCCTTTTCTCTTTTTGGATTTAGTTTTTTAAAGTGTGTGTGTGTGTGTGTGTAGCTGCTTGCAGTTCCAGTCGACACCACAGTACAGCTGTATGTGAGAGACTCCTGGACTCATGTTGGAACTCTTTCTGATGACCTCCTCACTCAGGTCAGTCGGGTTAATAACGGAACTCAGCAGAGGGGGGCGTGGCTTATACTATAAGACACGCCCCCTACATGTACATTGGTGGAGAACAATCTGTTCAAAACATCAGAAATTAGTTTAATAAAATACTCACTAATGAGTTGTTGTGACGTGATGTTCCGCTCCTGCTTATTTCCCGGTAACAGAATGTCCCAGAGGTGTTTTATTCGTCGTGGCAAAAAGATTTCATTCATCATTAAATTGTTCTGTTGTGCTTTTGTCTCATTATAGCTGCATTTAAAGGGGTTGGAAAAGCCGTGAAACACGTTTGTTCTCTTTAGAAGTCGGTGAACCAAAGAGACGAAGCTTAAGACTTTTGGAAAGTTCTGAAACTGGAGACTCCTTCTAAACTGTTTAAATAAAAGTCTCATTAGATAAAGATTCACAAAAAAAAAAAAATCAAGATCTGAGAATTCAGAATGTGTAAGTGGACATTGGACGTACGTTGTGCATCATAATGGTTTAGAAATAGAAACAGCTCTTAAGTTTTTGCACTGCGACTTTAATCAACCTTTTCTTTCTTATACAAACATTTTTATCAAAAATCATTTTATATAATCTTTTTTTTTTTTTTCCCGCCTCCGAGTGGCGCAGTGGTAAAGTTCTCGCCCTACCATCTGGAGATCGCTGGTTCGATTCCCGGGTGATGCTGTAACCTCTCGCAGCCGGAGGTCTCGAGAGAGCTGATTGGCCGAGGGAGGGATGACAGGTACTTAGTGCCAATCAGGGGCGTCAGCGCTGTCCTCCGAGTGTGTGACTCCGCCCCCAATGGTGCGTGAGCGAGCAGTTCGAAAAGATGCGGTCGGCTGGAGTCACGTGGTTCGGAGGAAACACATGATAGTCTTCGGCCCCCCTGACTGAGTGGTGGTAGTAGTTGCTTAATGTGGGAGCCCCCTAGTGACGGGGAGGAATTGGACACGGCTAAATTAGGGAGAAAATCGGGGAAAAATCTTCTTTTTTTTTTTTTTTTTTCCTCCCCTAATTCTGTGGAACGTTAATGATCCATGAGATAAGTGCTGTGTTTTGTGCCACAGTAACGTTTTTGTGTTTGTCCTTCGCAGGTCATTAACGTGGTGGTTTGGTCGCCATGTGGGAAGTTTCTGGCAGCAGGAACGGTCGGAGGAACTCTCTCTGTCTGGGACGTCGAAGCCAAGCTGTGTGTTGAGAGGTACTGTGGGTTTAACTGTGTATCGCTGTGATGATATTACGTCGCTCCTGTGACTGAGCCCCTGTCCAAAATTGTGCTCTATCTCCTGTTCCCTCCAGCTAGATATTGTACTTCATATTTCAGTTTCGTTGAATCTATTTAATTCTCCATGTTGGAAAGAATGAAATTAATTTTAGAAATTTCAATGAGTTGATATTTTTTCTCTCTATCAGGCAGAAGCATGAGAAAGGCTTCACGGTGTGTGGCATGGCCTGGCATCCCGCCGGCGGACAGATCGCTTACACGGACACAGAGGGCTGCCTGGGCCTGCTGGACGGAGTGTGTGCATCTTCATCATCTTCATCCTCCGCTACCATCAAGAGCAGTACAGTGAGTCTCTCCATCCAACAGTCTGCAGTGCATTATTAGTCTAACACTAATAAACTACACTGTAATAAACTCCTTTAATATGTCAAAGTATATATACAGAGTCAGGCAAAAAAATGTATACACACTTCAGGAAAAGAAAAACGTGTATTGAATGTTTTAATACAAAATGTATTGCTATATGTTATATATTGATGTATAATGTATATTATTACAGTAATATGATATTATTAATATTATAAAAATATAATGTATATCATACTATTGTTCTTTTCCTAAAGTGTGTATACATTCTTTTGACTGACTTTGTATATGGCTTTTATATTAAAAATTCTTTTTTGTATATTTTCTTTTTAATACGTTTAACAGCATCTACTTATGCACTAATTGAATTGGACATTTTCTATAAATTAGTATTTAATAAATTGTTACCCAATTATTTTAAATGCTAAATATTTCATGCATTTAAATATGTTTATTTAATATTATTTAAAAAAATTGTAGCTCAAAAAAAATTTAACTTTAAAATTTGATACATTTTCAGCAGATTTTTTATTTATTTAAGAGTTATAAAACTCGCAAAACTTCACTTAGAATGCATCAATATTTCAAATTATAAAAATATAAATAAAACAAAATAATTAAATTACATGCATTTATAAAAAAAAATAAAAAAATGTAAGTATTAACAGAGTATTAAAGTTTCACTATATTTAACAGATTTTTTTACATTTTGTATTTTTATTATTATTATTATTATTATTATTATTATTTCTTGTCTAAAGTCAAGGTGAAATCCACACAATTTTTCCGTTTATTTTATTTTTTAAATTGATTATTATTTCATTTTGTTTTATTGTAAAACTGTATTGTAACAGTACTGTGTGTGTGTGTGTGTGTGTGTGTGTGTGTGTTTGGGTCACCAGGCTGCTGAGAGTAAAGAGCAGAACGGTTATGACGCTCTGTTTGATGAGGATGACGGCGGTTTGCTGGACGAATGTCGGAGCGTCTCGGCGGCTGAAGACGACGATGATGACCCCATGCCGGCCTCTCGCAAACCGCGCAACAGGGGCAACGTCCTGGACGATGACGAGAACTCTCGAGGTGTGACTCGTCCATCTGATTTAATCTGTTATCAGAAAATAGAATAATTTTTTTAGTAATAGTGATATTATGTTACGGCGGATGATGATGGGATCATAAATGCTGGGAAAACATGTGTGTGTGTGTGTGTGTCTGACTAACCTTGTTTCCAGACACCGGCTCAGTGAAGGTGGATCATTTAGCTCTGGATGATGGAGAGAGCGATGTTTTTCCCGCTACGGCGCCCCCTGCTGCAGCCGCAGTGGCACCGCGCCCGGTTTACGAGGGTCCCATGCCCACCGCGCCTCAGAGAGCCTTCCAGCCCGGCTCCACTCCGGCACACCTCATGCACCGCTTCATGGTGAGGAGTGAGGGACAGGGTGGTGTGGTGGATGACAAGCAGCGATAATTTGGGAAGTTATAAGTTGTTTCTATAGCGACATGTTATCGTTTTGTGAGGACTTTGTTTACGTACGTTTTGTAAGGAGTCTCCAGTGTCAGCTGACGGAGTTGAAAGTTGTCGTGTGTGTCCTCAGGTCTGGAACTCGGTGGGTATCGTGCGCAGCTACAACGACGAACAGGACAACGCCATCGACGTGGAGTTCCATGACACCGCTGTCCATCACGCCATGCACCTCACGAACACGCTCGAGCACAGCATGGCCGATCTCTCCCAGGAGGCCGTTCTGCTCGCCTGCGAAGGCACCGACGAGCTCGCTAGGTATCGTCACGTTTAGTAAAAATGCATTTAAAAATTTGTAATTCCACACCTTGCAATTTGTTTATCTTATGCGGTGATGATTTGTTGACACACGTCCTGTGTACACTGTCATGTTATATCCGCCATGTTCTTCACAGCAAGCTGCAGTGCCTGCACTTCTCCTCCTGGGACACCAGTAAGGAGTGGTTAGTGGACTTGCCCAAAGGCGAGGACGTGCGTGCGATGTGTTTGGGACGAGGCTGGGCGGCGGCAGCGACCAGTGCCATGCTGGTGCGTCTGTTCTCCATCGGCGGCGTCCAGAGAGAGATCTTCAGCCTCCCGGGACCTGTAGTGTGCATGTCGGGTCACGGGGACCAGCTTCTTCTAGTCTATCACAGAGGTCTAAAAAAATAAATACAATTTTTGGCTGCATTTTTGTTCTGTCACATGTGTGTCATGAGATTAAACGATATTGGTTTGTGTGTCAGGGACCGGGTTTGACGGCGATCAGGCTCTCGGGGTGCAACTTCTGCAGCTCGGCCCGAAAAGGAAGCAGGTCATCCAGGGAGAAGCTCTGCCTCTTTCCAGGAAGTCGCACCTGTCGTGGCTGGGCTTCAGTGCAGAAGGTGAGTCCTGGGTTCTCATCGAGCGACTGTAATAGAAGACAGGCTGCCACCGGAGGCGCTGTTGATTAAAGCGCTAGTGTTTGATCGGCGTCGTAACGCTGTGCAGGAACGCCGTGCGCCGTGGACTCGGAGGGCGTGGTGCGCATGCTGAATCGCTCGCTGGGAAACACGTGGACTCCTGTGTGTGACACCAGAGAGAGCTGCAAGAGCAGGTCGGATCATTACTGGGTCATCGGCGTCCACGAGAATCCGCAGCAGCTCAGGTGAGAATCTAGAAGTGCTAGAATGCTTTATGTTGATGGACTTTGATTGTCATGTATTCAGTTCGATTATTGCCACACTGACACAAAATAGATTTCCTAAAATTAAACGTTAGTTTATGGGGCCTCCGAGTGGCGCAGTGGTAAAGTGCTCGCCCTTTCATTCAGAGATCGCTGGTTTGATTCCCAGGTGATGCTGTAGCCTCTCGCAGCCGGAGGTCTAGAGAGAGCTGATTGGCCCGAGCTCTCTCACAGGGGAGGGATGAGAGGTACTTGGTGCTCCCACATTAATCACGGCTCTACAGCCAATCAGGGGCGTCTGTGAGCTCGTAGCGAAAGGAGCGGATAGCGCTGTCCTTCGAGTGTGTTACTCCGCCCTGAACAGTGCGTGAGTGAGCAGTTCGGAGAAAACACGTGATAGTCTTCGGCCCTCTCGACTAAGTGGTAGTAGTAGCCTTAAAGTGGAGCCCCCTAGTGACGGGGAGGAATTAGATACGACAAAAATTAGGGAGAAAATTGAGGGGGAAATCCTTAAAAAACAAATTTTTTTATATACAGTAGAGTATGTTTTGCATTTGAGGCGGTAATGCGTTGCTTTGATCCTGTCTAAACTGTTCACACATCAGCAGGCAGCACAGCGTTCTGTGTGGTAGGAGCCAATTATTTGCTAGTTTTGTTTAAAATTAGGATGTTTATAGAATCGCAATATGAATCGAATCGCCACCTGAGTATCGCGATAATATCGTATTGTAACGATTCTAAACAAACTTAGAAAACAATTCCTGTGTGAATAGTTTATACCACCACCTGTATGTTCCTAGAGGAACTGCAACATTTTACCGACTCAAATTCAAACTTGGATGAATTAATCAATGTCGTAAACAATCAATTCTTTTCATTGTGTCATTGTGGTGATGCATGAATTGTCACACAAAAAAGAATCAATGATTCAAATCAAATTCATATTTTATTCGTTTCACACACACAACCATACACAGTGTAATATGCGGCGAAATGCCTTTACGACTAAAATAAGATTTCACTGCAATGAAAAAAAACTGCACTAAAGAGGACAATTAAACTAAAGGTCAGATTTTCTCTAAAATAAAAAAATAAATAGAAAAAATGTAGGCTGGGAATTTATAGTACAAGTATTACAAGATCAAATGGAGTTAAAATAGAAATACATGAATTACGCAGGATTTATAGAACACGCAAAACTGTAAACTGTGAGATGTAGAAATAAATGTAGAAGTGCAAGTACGTATATAGTGTGTAGGTGTGACAGTAGCAGTGCGATTGAAACAGGAAGTATGAAATGAAACGATGTGTGTCGGCAGCAGTGTGATTGTTCATGTCCCATAGTTCAAGTTGGTCCTCCTTTTATTTGGAACTGAATCTATTTTCTCTAATCTATCTCTAGCGCACTGTAACAACCTGGTGCAGTTTTAGGAAATATATACACACTAACTAATATGATTATCAGAACAAAACCACCTACATGTGGTATAAAAACTGTCATGTTCTGAAAATGTTGTTTTCTTAACTTTTGTTGTCCTGTCGTAAATACACTGTGATTAAGGATCCAGATTTGCTTTAGGCCTTTTGTTAGTCGACTCAAAATTCCACCAGGAGCGCAAATACTTTTAATCCTCTTCTCAGTCTCATGACTTGAACCCACACTCGGTGAACAATATCTCGGTGAAGAATCTCCTACAGACTACAGACGTGTCACTCGGTCCCGTTTGCCTTTATGTTATCGGCTTTCTAGGAATTATCACGTCACATACGTGGCATTTTTGTTTTGGTCCCGAGTTCTTCTTCATGTGCTGGCTTTAACTTACGCTTCCATCACATGTATTTTAGGGTTGCATGCTTTACGTGTCTGTAACAGGTCAACTAGTGAGCCTTTGTGCGTTTTAATCTTATTTGTTAATTTTTTTTTGGTTAACTCGAGCATCCATAGTTCCTATTACTCCGGGTGTCGCGGCAAATTTGACCAATCTGGCACCTTTTAAAGCTGTGTGATTTAATCCATCTAGCGATGTTCGCAGTCTCGCTTGTGATTTACGAGAGAATCATCACTTCTTCTTCTGAATTTCTGGGTGGTTGGTGCATTATCGCCACCTACAGGACTGGAGTGTAAAACAAACAATTGAAAAAAATTAGTTTTGTTCAGTACATGCCATTTAAACAATAACCAACATAAGTTACAGAGCATTTTAATGTTTATTAGACATTTTTTTTGTAGTTTCTAATCATTTAAAACCTGTAGAAATTATAACTGATTGACATAAATCAGACTGCAAACTTTAATGCTGGACCCCCAAAGCCAAATCGAAACGGCGCTCTACCTCTGATTCACAGCATGTTGGGCTTTTGCAAACTCCGTATCGTCACAGAGAGAAATAAAAACATGAGGTTGGTGGCGAGGTGTCGTTATGCAAACCACAGATCATGTGTGACACTCAAGAGGCAAAATGACGCCCTGACATTAAAGTGACTTTATTAATGTTCGGGTAACACATTTTTATTCATTTTATCCTAAATATCTTTATTAATATTGGATAATAAAGTAGAGCCAGTCAATGTGATCGTCTAATATGTAGAGACAGATAATGTGGAAGACACGAAAACTACAGGAACAAGCCGTCAAAATCCTCAAG
>JAQMYJ010000005.1:27989540-27994540 GCA_030014305.1 Clarias laeviceps
ATATCCGATATGTGTCACATATGAGCAAAAAATCGGAATTGGGTCACATTTACCTGACAGTGTAAACGTAGCCTAAGGGTGGTAGAGATGCTCCCAGGCCTTCTTCACCATGGTGTTGATGTGATCGGACCATGACAAGTCCTGCGTGATGTGAACACCGAGATACCGGAAGCTATTCACCGTCTTCACTGGGCTCTCTTTTAGTGCGACACACTCAAACTAGCAAATAGCATTGTGTTAATGTTGATTCTTATAACGCCCACCTCAAACCTGCTGAAAGTATTTTCTCTGCTACTGTATGTTATTAGCAGTAAATTAGTGATGACTCGGTCACAAACCAGTCGGCTCCTTGAATTAAAAACAAAAACTATTACGTTTCACTGTGGTACCAGCACACTCGGTGGTAGATGCCAATTCGTCTAACCTGCATTTCTTGGAACTGCCAAAAGCACAGAAGCACCTCAGGTCTGCGTGCACAGAGTTTGCATGTTCAGATGCAAACTCTGTGCACTCAGACCTGAGGTTACCACTTCCGGGGTCCGGGTTCGATTCTCACCTCAGGTCTGAGTGCATGGAGTTCTCTCCGGTTTCTAATTGGCATTCCCAAAATGCCCATAGTTTGTGTAAATGATAATCGGACGCCAAGATGGCAACCCTACCTATAATTAACTGGACTTCATATTAACTTAAACACTTCGTCTGTTATACTGAACTTCAAGCTGCCTAACACACAGTATGACTGCAAAACAATTCCTTCTATCCGTTATCGCCCAGATGGTGATGGGTTCCCTGTTGAGTCTGGTTCCTCTCAAGGTTTCTTCCTATTGCCATCTCAGGAAGTTTTTCCTGGCCACCTTTGACCTCATCAGGGACAATCTGATGTTAAAAGCGCTATATAAATAAATAAAATTGAATAAAAAATTTTTATTAACTGCTGGATGGCACGTGGACGGAGCAAAAAAGATAAAAAAAAAACTTTCAGTTTCATTTTTAAAGCAACCGGTGCCAAGAGGAGTCATGGATTAAGGTTAAGTGAGGTTTAATGTCTATTTATTAATTTTTTTACTTCATTTACTTGTCTTTTCTAACTGTTTTGGTTGTTTTTATATGGAAAAATATGATTATAGTGTTGGAAATTGGTAATATTTTTGGGTTTACATTATTTCTTATGGGAAAATGAATAGCGCCTTAAGAACTCGCCTCCAGAATGAATACAATTTATATGCAGGGGTTCCACTGTGTATCCATCTATATAAATAAAAGAAACTGTACATTGGTCAAAACTTGCTCTTTCAATGATATTTTGAAGTTCCATACATTGGAGGACCAGAAACCAGTCTGAGAAAGTTTTCTCTGTCCAGATTTTGTCACAGCATCACACAAAACTGGCTAAATAGAATTTAATGAAACTTTGCCAGTCGTGAAGATAAATCCGCGCCATAAATGAAACGAAAACGTTGAGTAGAAGTTATGAGCAGTTACTGTATATACCAGATTATAAACGGCACGTTTTGACCCTGTACTGCGCATGTGTCAGACTGTGGGCCGCTGGACAGAATTTAATGAAACTTTGGTATTAGTTAATATTTTCACCGCTAAAATAACAGCGTTTTAAGACAAAACTTAATCTTTATCTACTTTTTTCGATTTCTCATCTGTGATTCACTCTTCGGTTACCGAATAGGGAGTTCAGTGATTCACATTTGGCTGAAGTACAACTCCGTGTAAACAAGGTGTAAGATACTCAACCTTACAGAATTTGATTTCTTTGTATTAACATTGTATTCATATTGTTTTAACTTTGTATTAGACATGTAGACATGTGAGCTTCAACCTGAATTAATATAATTGATTACATTAAAGTGGATCAGATTATTTTTAGCTTTAACCTTTTAACTTTTTCTACTCTTTAACCGTCGACGATGGGTACTTACGGTACTTCAGTAGTACCACCAGCTTGGAAATGTTAATAAAGTAGTGAAGATTGATATGACCATACGAGTAGGAAATTCTGACTTAGGACAAAGTGAACACCTGCTCACAGATCCGACTCGTCCAGAGGATAATGACGCACAGGAGGAAAGTATGACAAATCTGGCTGTATAATGAGCCTGATTTCTGTTTGATGGCTATCAGTTTATTGGGGGGTTAATTCCCATCTTTCGCACTGTATGGGGGACTTTATGTCTCACAGGTCCTCACAAGGATTAGTGGTCACACAATAAAATAAAAAAACTAACTATAAATGTTGTGAGTTTGTGGAAATAATTTTAAACTGTAAATGGCCAGTGTTAATTAATCGCTCAATACATTTTAATTATGTGATTTATGATATTTTACAGTCTTACTGGCTGTCCTGTTAAAACCATAGAGCACATTGCTTCTCTAACGTTATTAGCGTCTCTCATCCGCTTAAAAAGCCTTCAGACGCGGTCTAATTCCAAACCTGTCCCTGTTCCGTGCGCAGGCGCACTATGAACACGCTTACCTAAAGCAGATCTTTGCAACCTACGCAGTGCACTCGTTCGAATTCGTGAGTTGCTTAGAGACGCATCCCAGGGATGACGTGCACTGCGGGATCGACCAATAGCGGTTCAGGAATTAGCATATGGTTATAAAGGGAGAGGTGATCCGCACGCGCACCCAACCTGCAGGGAGAGAGCAGAGGAGTGAGGAGCAGAAACTTCACACCAGTGAGAGCTTTGGGTGGCTTTATCCTTTTCTTCATTATTATTATTAGTATTAGTATAGAAAGGAAATATAGATTGATGTAAATATTAAAGATGACTATAATGAAACCAATTATAATTTAACAAAGCTATTAATACAAAGCTTGTCTAATTATTACAATCATATTTCAGACTCTTAAAATGACAGAGCTTTCAGAGCTCTTACATGATTTAATTACTGCTTGTATAAAAAATGTATTTATACCTGTTTTTAAAATGTTATTCATTACATTAAAGCAAATCTTAAGTCTAATTAACACTACAATTTTCTATACACTTAGGGAGACGGCTTAGAGATCAGCACTTTCTACAATGCAGCGCTCCAAACCGAGTCAAAGAGAAAGCGAAGCCTCGTCCAGCAACGACACGGCCCTGAACGGAATTTTGGACGACGTGGAGCAGATGCCCATGTGGAACGGTGCATCCAAAGAGACACCCAAAGGTGAGAAACCAACGAGTAAGAGCAGCAACTCCCGTGCTTCGTGTTCGTCCGTGATGGAGAGCTGGAAGGAAGAGCGCACCAGGAGTCTGGAAGATAACGAGATGAGTCTGCCGAGCATCGTCACCGCATACACCACCATCCTCAGGGGTCTGGGAGAAGATCCGCAGAGACAAGGCCTGCTGAAGACGCCTTACCGGGCGGCCACGGCCATGCAGTTCTTCACCAAGGGATATCAGGAGAAAATCATAGGTGAGTTCTGATGACAAGTACGCAGGTACGTAAGTTCGAATTTGGTCCTGGAAAACTCTTGACACTCCTACTGTAGGATGGACTGGGAATGCAGGGATAGCAGGAGGAGGAGGTCAAACGAATAGTTAGATCGCTCGAGCAGATGGTCTTGATGGAGAACCTGTTCCTAGACAAGAACGTGGATGTCGAGAACAGAAAAGGGACCGCAATGGGAAGTGGAAGATTATTTGAAAAAGCAAAAAAATCTAAACAAAATGCTTATAAACAACAACATCCAAACAAACGCGAGCGAACTTAATATACAACACATGCAGTGAAACAACTTAATCCCACTCAGGGTGGTTAACTCAGTACCGTTAGTTTCATTGGACTGTTTTTTTTTTTTTGTTTGTTTTTTTCCCAGGTTTGTCGAAGGGTTCAAAGCAAACATTTTGCATACAAAGTTCAAGTTTCCCGTTGATTTGATTAAACTTCAGAATATCTTTCCTTAAACCGGTAAAAGCACATTAACTAAGTTAATGGCAAATCTTTTCCCCATGCCTGGATCACACAGCAAGCCACATTGTATGTGAAATGATTAATTTACACCATAATACTGTACAAAACTGATAATCACCAAACACTACAGAACCACAGACGGTCTCTTCTTGCATGTTGATTCCGTTTTTAACATCTTGAGCCCATTTCCAGTGATGTGTAAACTATGAATGTATGTTGTGTGTATGTGTGTGTGTGTGTGTGTGTGTGTACTTATGCTCATAACTGCGTTTTATGACAATATGTGTAATAAAGCAAGAAAGGTATACGTAGGTAAACAGTATGCGTTTATTACAGCTTCATTAAAGGCGTTTGTTGCATAATAAATTTTATAAAAACGGACCTGGAAGCCGCGCTGTAACAGGTTTCTGATTTAAAGGAAATGATCCGGGTGACGTTTCACATTCCATTTACATTTACTATAAAAAGCTTTTACTGTCCAGAGCCTCACCTCTTTTTTTTTTTTTTTTTTTTTTTTTTGTTTATTTCCTTCAAGGAAAACCAGTTTTCTTGAAGTGCACATGTACTTCCTCTTATAAAGCATATTCACCTGTTAAAAGTGTGTTCCGGTATTTCAGAACGATGGTATCAAACAGATGAAATGTGAGGAGCCTCACCTCGTCGTATTTGGTATTTTTTGACTAATAATGCTGTTGTGCTCCTGTGCTGTGAGTGGTGGAAACAGGGAGCTGCCCCTCTTATTTATTTTTATTTTTTTTACCCCAATACACACACATCTGGTGCTGGTTTGGATCACACTTTAAAGCCCTCATTTGTAAAGAATATTGGCATGATTTCCTGTCCTGAAGCCGGCATGTGCAAGCTCTCTGCCGAGTTCAGTGCCCCCGGTGAACTTTACCCAGGTGAAGAGAAACGACACGACACACCCCATACCGGCGTTATCACATCGACAGAACGCTATAGAGGAAAGTCCTGGAAATCGCTTACATCAGGAGGGTTGAGACGAGCTGGACGTTGGTCTTCTTGCTTGTGATTGGTTGGAACGCTCCCACCCCGTTCCAGATTGTGTGCTCCCTTAGTGA
>JAQMYJ010000005.1:27999540-28001354 GCA_030014305.1 Clarias laeviceps
TATTCCAAACGTAATTATGTTTATTATTATTATTTTTTTTTTCCCTTCCTCCCTTTTTTTTTTTGTTGTACTGGTTGATATTGCCTGCAATTACAGGTGTCTAGGGAGAGATTCTGCTCCCCCGTCTCAGTGTCTTTGCTCCAGGAGTGTTTTACAGTATTGTTTTGCGTCTCACAAAAGTGAGTTAAATCGTTATTAACATCATCAGTTAGAGCTACAGAGCAAAATCCACCCTGTGTCTCTCGACTACGCAGTAAAAAATGATCTCCATAAATTTCTTCCTGGCCCTGTTTTTTTTTTTTTTTTTTTTGCAGTGGGATTTACTGTTGCGTTAAAATGCAATCCTGGCATTTCAGCAGTTTCGCTCCGTTCTTGTGAGCTTTGCAGGGGGAAAAAAAAAAATGTTGAAAGCTTCTATTAATGCATGCTGTTTTAGGGATTGAAGTTGAAGAGTTTAAATATGAATTATTCACTCCTCACTGTTTTTGGTGGCGCGGACGCTCGGAGCGGAGAGACGTGCCCAGTGTTCGCTCTGAAGGTTATAAATGCTGAATGAATGTTCGGAGAGGGAGCCGTGTTCGTGGAGTCGGAGGAGGTGGAGCGAAGCTTTCCTGAAGTGTCGCGTGGCTGCGCTCGATGAGTCTGGCAGCCACAGCTGCTCCAAATCAACACTCCCCAGAAATAAGCACAAAGAGCTCCCTCATCCTCAGGAGTGCAGACTCTTTTTCTCCCCCTCTTCCATCATTGCAGCGTTTACTCCCTCACTCTTTTGCTGCTTTTGGTGAAGGGTGGAGTGAACGCTCCTCCTCCGTCTGGATCGCTCGTTTCCTCACTTCAGAAACTTTTTCTTTTTCAGGTTTGAAGAGGCTTCCTTGTTAAGACGGGGCGTGAGACGGGGCGTGAGACGGGGCGTGAGACGGGGCGTGAGACGGGGCGTGAGACGGGGCGTGAGACGTCATTATCTAAACATAGGATTAGAAAAAACATCGATTTGAATGCTGTTTATTGATGTACCTTTGATAGGACCATCTTTTTATTTCATGGCACCGTTTATTGCAAGGTTCCATATTACTCTCTTAAGACCTGAGCTTTAATTTTGACAGCATTTCTATTTTTCCCCATATATTTGGGATTATTAGGACCTCGTTGGTATAAAATCTAAGCATCGTCTTCGCACAGAAAAGTGAGTTTGACACCCTCTTGTGTTTCTACTAATCGGTGCGTCTTGTGCTTTTGCCACCATTAAATGATGCTAAATGATGAGTGTCTATTAATGAGGACGACAGGTCTAAGTTGGGCAGAATGAAGTATTAGGTGCAGCGAACCCATTTGGTGATGTCTCCATATAAGGGACGCGGGAGGTTAAACTGCAAGGGCCAAAACCAGGCACCATCTCAGAAGAGTCAACTTATTGGCCTGGATCAAGCAAAGTACAGCACGCAACTAAGGAGATTTCTAACGAATAAAATTGCATTAATGCATTAATAAGGATAATTGATCATCTAAAAGGAAAGTGCTGGACTGAAAACATTGTAAAAGACACGTGGTCAGGAAAAAAATCATGAATGGCGATCATTTAAATGGTTGGTGAAGTTGCATCACAGTAGACATCGCAATGTAGTTCGAGAATTAGGTATCATATAGACTGGACTTTGGAGTGATGGAAAAAGGTCATGTGACCTGACGAGTCCAGACTGAGCCTATTCCAGAGTGATGGGCGTGTCAGGGTAAGAAGGAAAGGACATGAAGCGATGCTCCCATCATGCATAGTGTCCACTGTACAAGTCTCTGGAGACAGTGTTATGATCTGGAGT
>JAQMYJ010000005.1:28012793-28024478 GCA_030014305.1 Clarias laeviceps
TGTGTGTGTGTGTGTGTGTGTGTGTGTGTGTGTGTGTGTGTGTGTGTGTGTGTGTGTGTGTGTGTGTGTGTGTTCGCTCGAACCGAGACTTTGAGTGTTTTTATTACCATTTTTAAATGATAAAATCAGCTATAGGTCCATGGATTTACATTCTAGTATAGGCAATTGTTTTATTCTTGAAACAAGATCGTGCTTTATTATTATTATGATGATGATGATAATAATGCATTTTGAATCACTTACATATATTGAATCATTTGGCAAATGCATTTATCCAAAACCACTTAGGAATAATCCAGTCCAAGGACAGAAATGAGACGATGAGGGTTTAAACATCAGTCAGTAACCCAACACTGACCTGCTGACAGTCCCGGGATTATTTTAAACATAGAACCCACCACGGCTGTACAGTATTTATATTCGCACATGCGCGATCTGATCTGTTCTGCATTAAAGCAGCAGTATGTAACATTTCCCCATGGAAATAGTGAAATGAGTAAAAATCTTTTATTCAGTACAGAAAACAAATGCTTACTTATATTGCTTCAAGTCACCCAGGAGACCCTAAAATAGTAAGTTCTGTTGGGATGGATTTGATGATTCTGGTCTTTGCTTCCCCCATAACGAGGTGGTTGAACTTATCAACCATCATAAAACTAATTCATACAATGTGGAAGCACAATGCATTTTACTAACAAGAAAAACCCTAAACATTTCTGTGCCTTTTACTTGCAGTAACGTAATAAAACCAGAGAGTTCTCCAAATCCCCAAAGATTACCTACTGCAGTTTTACCCGACAGCGCCGTGCACATGCGGACGAGCTGAAAGAGAAATCAAACCACTAACCATTTCACTTACTGAGTTAGTCCCCCCCCCCTTATATATTGTACAGTATGTTCAATGTAAAAAAAAAAAAAGTACAACCTAATCAAGTTTAATGTTCAAGTGAGAGGAAAGTTATAAATTTTAGGTGATGGTGGTGTATTCTCAAACCATACATTTAATTTTAGAACATTAAAAAGATTTTTAATTAAAACATGAATCAAAATCATAAAATACAGTACTAAGTAGTTTAAACTAAAATACTGTTTCTGATAGGTTATAGACTTTAAACGTATGGAGATTCGAGATTCTTACTGTGTTAAATGGCAACTTGAAGAGTTTAAACTGATTGGTTTAGACTAAATGATTGGTTTAAATTAAATGAGATTAAAGATTTAGATTTTTTTTCCAACTGATGAAGGTTTGAGATTTTGATTGTGTTGAATATAGACACTGTGTTTCTGATGATAGAAGATTCTGATTGGTTGAAATTGATGGAGGTTTGAGATTCTGATTGGTTGAAACTAGTGGAGATTGGTGATGTTTTGACCATGTTAAACATAGAAACTGTTCCTGACGAGGCTGATTACGATCGGTTAAAACAGATAGACGTGACTTTTCTTCTTTTAATTTTGATGGCATAAAAGAATAACTTTAATTTAGACTTTTACATAAAAAAAATTATTCAGTTCAATTGTAACCACGAATCAGTGTAATCATACAGTGCTGTAATTTTTGTCCCTTGTCAGTGTGTGAGGTGTTTAGTTCAGTCAGTGTAACTGATGAACTTCAGCCTTCTAAACATCTGTATCGAAGGCCATCAGTGTTCTTCATACCTCTGATACAACTACCTTCTTCTTCTTCTTTTTTTTTGTTGTAGTTGCTTTTGTTGGAATGTTGATGTGAAATGTGTACTTTGGTATCACAGCATCGGTGAGGCGCATGAGAGAAATATTTTATATATGGACAGAAAAGAAATGCTTAAAAGTAACTCAAATGTTTATATTCACATAAAATGTTACATAACGCAATGATAAAATGATAGGGAAATTATATTAAGTCATCATATGGTGAAATGCTGTATTAGGGCATCTTTATTATCTATAAGTCATTCGTTGTGTGTTTTTTTTTTTTTTCTTTCTTTCTTTTAATTATTTAGTCAGAAGACTGGATATAAAATTTTTGATATAGTGTGTTTGTTTCTGTTTGTGTGTGTGTTTAACGTAAAATGTATGTCAGAAGGTGAGCTCTTAGCATTAGCGGTCCAGCATCGTTCACGTGGCCTTCTTCACCGGGACCCGCCCAGTCCTGTACACACTTCCGTGTTCATTTACAACAAACTCATGTTAAGTTAATAAGAAAATAAATTATATCTTTGCAAGTCACTCGTTACCATGTTTATTCATTTCTTTTATTCCTTAACTTATACTTGGAACCTATAGTTTTTATTATCATTATTATTATTGTTGTTGTTCTACAGTATGTTTCACCACGCAAGGAAACCCCAGAGGAATTCTCCAAGTAAATCTCCAAGGAATGGATTCCAGTTTGGTCTTCTGCAGTCACAGCTTTTGACATATTCCTGTTTCTGACATGCTTTTCGGCTCAATGTAAAGTGTGGCTGATAATTAACCGAATTTGTCCGCTATCTTTTTTGACCTCGCTCATCTAGAAAAGTGTTTCCCCTGTAGAACCGATACGTACGCAGGTCTGTGTGTGTGTGGTCCTATTTAAGTGGCTAGTAGTCGTAATCGTTAATTTTGTATTGGAAAAACTTTATATTAAAAGAAGAAGAAGCTCAGATCTACACCAGAAGCCTTAAACCCAGGGGAACGTAAAGCCTTTAACAGTATGCAACACTGTAATATCTACTCCTCAAAAACAAAAAAAACAAAGAAAGCTGAAAACTGTTGATGCATTAATCATGCAATTAATCGTTTGTCACACATTTCTCTTTTAGTTCTTAGTTCATTTATTGAACCCCGTCATTTCCAGGCGTATCAAAGCCTCCTTTTTTTTCTCACATCCATGGCACCGCCACATGCTTCTGATTAGTCTAGAGATCAGAGCGAAAAACAGCATGAGGCTCTGCAACCCAGCTTTACACTCAACACATTGGGGTGTTCACGACTCTGTCCTGAAATCTGATTAATCTGATGCAAATTATAATTGGTCCATAGTTACAGATTAAAGATGTGTTCGGTTTTGTTGATTGTGCAGCCTCACAGCTCCAGGGTTCTCAGTTCCATCCTGATCTCTGGTTAATGTCCATCTGAAGTTTCCATAGGGTTCTTCCTGGGTTTCCTCCCAACCGTCTAAAATATTCAGTGGGTCACTTGGTGATGCTTATTTTCCCCCTAGATATGTGTAATGTAATGCAATGTACTTTTTTGGACACACTCGATTATCCATCATGACCAGAGACCAAAGATCCTTTTTCAAAAGTTACTCTTTAATACTTTTTTTTTGTCTGTGGTTATTACAAAAAGATGTCAAGCATTGATCTCAAACACAGACAACACATAGTTTTTTTGTTTTTAAACATATACAGAACACACAGCGTTCACACTCAACATAAAGACACACACACACACACACACACACACACTCAGACAAATCTGAGCATCAGATCTGAGCCGGTTCACGCCTGACTCGGACATACAAATTTTGCATGTATTCGTATCTCCCTTATTACACACAGAAGTGAAAGGAAGAAAAAACTACTGAAGCCGAAAAAGTCTCAGTATTGAACCCGAGGTGTTTCTTGCCGTCTCTTTTAAGGTAGCGTTCAGCAAACTTCTCACAGGAGAAGAAGAAAAGAAGAAAAAAAGAACAAATAAAATAAACCGAGAACGTTCATGTCAAGTTGCAGCGTTTGTTTAAAAAAAAATACATGTATAAAATTACAAGACATTCCATTTACTCGCAAACGTGACAAATACAAATATATTTATATGTTTATATACACACGCACACGTATCTGATTGTTGTACAGATAGGTTGTTGTACTGTAGAATTCATATAACTTCATATCAGCATCGAAAGTACCTAAGCAGTACTGAAGGCCAATAAAAGGACCCTTTTATATATGAATCAAAACCAATCTGTACTTTTTTTTTTCCTTTTTTACAGTCAATGCTTCCAGCTTTGTTATTAACCACTAAATATTTAAATCCATATAAAATCCTTTACATTTCGACTAAATATCCGCGTCAAAAAACAAAACAACAAAAAAGAAGAGAAAAGGCACTGCCATTTGTTATTCTAAATACGACTTCCCAGCTTCACATGCATTTTTAAAATATAAATTACTTTTTTTTTTTTGGTAAATTTTGCTTTTTTTTTTTTCAACATATGATGTTCCTTAAAATATATATGTATATAATATTTATATTTATATATACGTATGGAAGCCTGCAGTCAATACAGGACATCTACAGGACGGCTCTTGAAGATAATTAAAGGACACAGTAAAGCGGTATAGGATACAGTATAGATGCAGGTTCTTTTCTTTTTGAAAAAAAGAAAGAAAGAAAGAAAGAAAAGTACGCATGAACTCAGCCAGTATAAAAAAAAATAATAAACACTTTGGAATATCTTTCTGTTTGACCTTTTGGTTGCAGTCGTGTGGAGTTACAAGCGGAGACAAAATCAGGCTGTACGATGGGTTGCCAGTTTATTAGGTACACCTAATTTCGCAGTCTGAGTCAGGGCAGACCTGGTGGGTGCGCTTAATAAACCTGTGTATACTGTATGTGTGGCTTTGTTTACAGACAAGCCGAATTCTGATTCGATTTGGATCTTCATGCCAGGAGTAGATGCCAAGAGGTCTGAAATTTTCTTTTTTCCCTTTTTATTTTAAACTAAAGATGGCGCCAAAAGTACCACTAGAAGGTCAAATTGAACCAGATCTAAAGCCACTCGATATTTGGTCTTTGGGCTGATCTGAGGTCAGCAGCTTATCAGAGTTGACCCAGAACAATCTAAAGCACTAAAGGGGGACATCAACTCTGCATGGAACATCATCGGATATAATAAAAAATGTTCAGCGTTCTTCAGTGTAAACACAAGTGATATATAGTTGGGTGCATAAATTTGAGCATTTGCTGTAATTTATGTAATTTAATTAGATGAATTTAAGCTTAAGGATCCAGACTTTTACGTCTTTTACTGGTGATTAAATCTTTACTCAATTCAATCTATATTTTATCATCATCTTTCTCAGATTTCAGCCTAAACGTTTTCCACACATACAGTACAGTGTTAATTCACGTTAAGAGACAGCATAAAAAGCGTGTTCAACTATTTCCGAAGCATCTTCTCACGCTGAGGCCACACGACTGCAAAAAAAAAAAAAAAAAAAAAAAAATCTGAGAAGACAGCTTTATTCGTCAATCATCTACAACGATGTGCTAAAAAAACAAAACACTGAGGCCTAAACTCCATCACTGCACTGTACAGCATGCGATCGGCCCTCGGGATCCCAGAGCGAGCGATTTACAAGACAAATCGAGAACAAACTCAAATAAGGACTATAAAATACAGAGAGAAAAAAAAACAACAACAACAAATTAACAAAATGATATGAGATGTACTTATGGTTACCAGCCATAGCAAGTTAATACATACGGTATCTTAAATAATACATCTAATGAATACAATAACCTCTGCAACAATAATAGAAAAAAAAAGAACGAATAAATAATCATTTGAATATGATAATAGGGTTCGTTCAAATGGCAGTGTTGAGTGGCTAAACAAAAATGCAAACACACCGCTCGAATGAGACCCACACACACATAAACACGCACGAAGCCTCACGGCGGTTTAAGCGCATGCTTCTATAAAACATTTTCCTTTAAAGGTTAATTGTATCTAGGAACGAAGCCTACTCGTTCAGAAAAGCATCTAGAGGATTATAGGTGCCGCTGAACCATCTCAAATTTAAAGCGCTATTATATGACGCACAAAAAGGAGGCATTTTGTCTGCTTTTTACTGTGTGTGTGTGTGTGTGTGTAAGGCAGTGATAGTCAGTCCATGCTCTGCTCCATCTTTTTCAACTCACAATAAGAGTATCATTCTTAGGGAACGTAGCAAAGTGCCTCATTCTGCGCCTTCACGTTCAAGTCTCTAGAGAACAAGAATAGAATTTTCTCAGGTTCGTTTCAGAGGACAGTCGCCTTTTGACAGTTGATATTAGTCACAGTTTCACGTTATCATAAAGGGATCGGTGAGATTTCTGAAGAAAAGAAGCAGCGCTGATAAGAACGTGAAACTTCAGGACTCATGACCGAGCTAGCTAGCCGTCGTGAACCGATTATTGCTAAAATTCTGTTAGTGTAAAAACTTAGCACACAAAAAAAAATCTGCCTGCTTTCCTTCTGATTTGAAAATCACATCTTTTGCTTGCAAGAAGTTCAAGAATAAAGAAGAATTAGCAGTGCTAGTTAATTTGCACGTGGCAAAGTCAGCTAACTTTGATTGTTAGCAAAAAAAAAAAAAAAAAGAAATTAAGATTTTCCATTTTTCTGACTAGAATAGCATAGACTTATAGTTTTAGCTAGTTGTCTAATTAGACAATAGCCAGCTAGATCTACAGATTAGACAGATTGCTAGGTAACTAGCCAACATTAAGGCTTGGTGCTATCTAGTTAGCAAAGCTAACAATGAGCAGCTTTGAGAACCCGGCTGCATGTTAGAAAACATGGAACTTTAAGTCACGGCACTCCTTTCCTCTCGTTTCTGTCACGGTATTATTTAAATTGTTGAGAAAGTGCCACGTTTGTTCAGCAGACACGCCTTACTCAGCACTTTGGACTATTTTTCTGTAACTTCCTCACTTTGCTAACGTGCGCTAGCATCTTTGGACGTGATCTAGCTTGAGGTGCGGCTGTGCGTGAAGCCAACAGCCTGTAACTCTGTTTCATAACCCTGTGGTATTGTAGTGTATTATCGGCAGTGAAGAGCAAAAAGCGGACACAGGCTCTCGGAGTCATGCTAGGGTTGTGTATGTGGGACGTTTTTTTTTCAATGATTTGTTTTATATGAATTTTTAAAAATATTTTCTAACCCTGATTCTATGCTACATTTTTCTTAAACTGGTCATTTAAACCAGTCTAATCCAAAACTAGATAAAATACCTACTAATAAAGTTACACAAGCACATGGTTATTTAAATGAAACTTTCTTTGCCTCACTCAAGCTTTATATTCACCTTTATATCTTACTCCTCAGGTAACTCTCATCTAGATCTTTTTTTTTTCTTCTTTATCCACATGCCCGAGAACACACCCCTAGTTCATGACCTCCTTTGTGTTCTCCGGCACACTTCGCCCAATCTATTGCACGTAAAAGTGTTTGCTCAAAAGAGTTCCGCGTTTCACAGCACCGAGTACAAGATCTAACAAAATGCGTTCAAGCCAAACTGATGCTTTTGATTGTGCAGTATAACAGAGGACAGTTCTGAGAGTAAAAAACTGCATTTCACTAGTGGTCCGATATCATCAAGGTGCCACGATCGGACTGCCTTCTGTTCTGTTATTCTGCGCAATCAAAAGCCCCGTTTGACTTGAACGCCCCTCATATAAGGCGAAAAAATAAAAATTATATATATATGTATGATACACAGAAATCTATAAACCCTCATTTCAAACTGGGGCTTTAAATTAAATCCCTAAAATAACATCAACCCTTACAAATTTCTAATCAACGTTTCGTTTCATGCAGAAAATCAAACAGCTCCTCGAAGTGGCGATGAAAAAGAGGAGAAAGGCCACAAAATTAGAACTAAAAAGCTTATTCCACACTGTAAACCTACAAACGTGATATGCTTATAGACCACCTGACCTTAAGACAACACTGGTGGAACAAACAAACGTAAGAATGTAGTGTTATCTAAAGGCTAAATTCATCCTAGCGTTTTGTTACTCAGAGCAGTGTCTCAGTCCGGGGACTGTAAGATAAACATTATCTTCTACTCTTTATATAGAGAGGTTTTCTGTGAACGTGCATCGGGTTTAACACTTATAAATAAAGTAACAGCTATTTAATATATAGCTAGTGATAACATGTTTGCTCTAATCAGACATTTCCTGGTCAGAATTGTTTTAGTCCTCGCCCACAACCCTTCAGCACAAAGAAGTATGTTTTCTGACAGATGCCTGATCGTCCATGTGAAGGCACATGATTGCGTGTTACATCATTCGGCCACCAGATGGTGCTACAGACTGGAGTCGGGTACCTCCAGTCACTCCAGCAAACGGAACGCATTACGCAAAACAAACAGAGCTCTCGAAAGTCTTGTGTCCATCCAGATTCATGTATCTGTTTACAATCTAAGTATATAACTGAGAGAACCACTTCAGCGTAGCCTTTTACATGACTCTGACTTCCCGTTAACCTTCTTCCAAAGACATTCACATACACAACAAACACAGTCGACGTCTATCAAATAAGATTCCAAGCCCGGAAATCTTGCCAAGTGTCTTTTTCCATTGCAAACAAACACGTCCGCCGTAGCCTGACTTACCACATGCCTTCGTCCACTTCCCTTGACGTCCAAATCCATACGACATTCCTTCCACCCCTTGTTCTACCTCACATCCTCTGCATGCCTACATCACTTCCCTTTCCCTCTTTGCGCTCTCTCTCTCTCTCTTTCCCTGTCTTTCTCTCTCTGTTATTTCTTCCTCTTCTGCCCTCTGACCAACGCTGCTCCTCACTCTTCCCAGTTTCACATCAGCTTCCCGAATGCCGGGGAAATTCCCAAAAGAATCTGAGAAAAACTTTGTAAACTAACGTTGGAAGTTGCTGTTGGAGATGATAACTGATAGACGTGTGTAAACAACTTGTTTTGCTGATTCCACGCGAGTTATGATCAGCTCTTGGCTTTTAGTGTGTGTTTTGCTGATTACTGTCCTTTTTGTTTTGTTTTGTTTTTTTGGTGGAAGCAGCTTTACCATCCTTAAGCTCTTGTAGATCGCTCCTTCCTCTCTTCTCTTCTCAACATACACCAAACCTCATACAGTACCTCTGATTGATTTCTTCTCTTTTTATCTCCCAAAAAAATATCCAACACCTAACATTAAAAACAAGTAGTCATGGCAACGACGATGATGATGATAATTGATGATGATGATGATGATGGGAGCTCGTTCAGTTGCAGCAGGCTTTCAGAAGACGGTGAGTGGTAGCTTGTAAGCAACACCCACCAGCCGTTACTTCCACTACCATTGGATGTGTTGGTTAGATGTTCAAGTACAAGGGTAGAGTTTAAGGACAAAGTGGTTGTATGGTTGTCCCCTCCATTGTCTCTTTGAATCGTGGTTAGCTCTGCCACCTTTTCGTGCTTGGCTTTCAGATCGTGGATGTCCGATCAACACCATCTAGAAACACACAGAACATCACAGATGAGATAACGTTTGTGATAACTCTCTGCTTATAAGTATCAGTGAAGGTTAAAAAAAAAAAGGGGGGGGGGGGGAAATAATGCAGTTCCTTGAATGACCACTAGGAGCTGGCTTCAAAAAGGAGTCAATCCCAATAGAGACTCATATTAAAACAGACACAAAAAAAAGAAACAAACACATTTTTGGTCTACATAGCTAGATCTCCCATTCACGACACCTGTGCAAGTGGTGTTTTTTTTAATTAATTTTTTTTATAAAAATTTTATTGAGCCATACAAATGTATAATCAGCTGATTTGAGTGACAGCTGCATTGCAGGTGTCAAACCGCTTGCTGTGTGCTATGCTAGTTTAACCTACCATAAAAAATGTAGGAAGTGACACAGGATGGCGTGTAGGGTCTGGAGTTCAATGTTACATTTCTGAATAAAGTAGGGTTTAGGGTAGTCGACTCCTGCCAAGATGTAGACGATAAGAACTCTCACACCTGAGCTTCAAAACCGCTTTAGAAATGATTTATTGATTTGTTTGTTTATTTGATTATCAGCTAAATACCCATTGTACAAAAAAAATGCCAAAAAGGTACTACAAGAGTGAAATGAATTATGCTCATGAGTAGAAAGTGCAGTGGGGAAATACTCCGGAGGGGGATGGGGGGTAAGTTTTGGCTGAACGTGGTCCAGGAACACAGCCAGCTCTGTGGGCAGCGGCTCGGGCATTCCTGAGCTCACCGCAGTGCCTTACTCTGCTCCAAACACACAAAGCCGCACTTGTCCGGCCACTGAGGGTCTCTGTCTCAGCTCGGCTACTAAAAAATACACACACCCTCTTTATGCGAAGGGAAAACTCCGGGAACGGTCACCTTTTTTCCCCCGCAGCCTTAAGTCACACCCAGAGTAGCGGGGTTATTCAGCAGTCTGACGGATTTGCTTGGGTTTTGTTGTGGCTGCTGCTCTCGGCTCGGGTTACGTCGGCCAGGAGTAACCAAGGAGCTTCGCTTGAAACGTCTCGGAGACGGAAAAGTACATTCTTGCTCCGTCCAAAAGCTACATTGTAATTTTCCTCCGCAGCTCGGGGGCCGACGGTGGAAGCACGGCTGCAGTGTTCGACCTAATTAAGGAGGATGCCGTTTCAGACGTTTCGCCGATAAAGAGTGCTTTCTGTGCATGCTTTACGGCATAACGGGCCAGTATTCACCGCTACCTCAAACCATGTTTGTTCACATTCCAAACGCTTTGCATTTGAGGCCAAAGCACAAAATGTACCCTTCCAGGGTTTCCACTGCCTTATAGGAGCACTGCCTTAAAGGCACAGGAGGAAATTCTCACCCTGGAGTGCTTTAAAGAGCTAATTTTTCCATTTACCGCAAATTGAGTCCATCAATTGGGACGAAGAATTGTATACAGAAAGATAGATACGGGCCAGGCTAATAGTGATAGATAAAACATTTAAAAGTGCTAGTAAGCATGCCAGTCCAGCAGGTGGCGATAGTATGTCATAAACACAAAAACAATGCCAAACGCTAAAGTAGATGCAGCATCATGATGGGCATGTCTGGGTTTTCAAAAACATCTATTTGTTTTTTTTATACTAATCTATTTTTGTTAGCATGTAACCGATTACTGAATTATAGACACTGAGGTGTAAGAGAACATTAAAAGATTTACCTTCTAGAGCGTGTTCAGTCATACTTCGGCACAGAGACTCCAACCGATTGTTAATGTCTGGCTCCGTCACAGGAAGCTGCAGATCTGTGACCAAACATAAACATGACAGAAAAAAACACAGTTGTGTGGCAATTAGTAAAAGGAACAGTCAAGCAGAAATATATACAGTATATGTGAGCATTGTAAGATGAGACGATCAGCACAGCTGTGATTTAATATTCAGTACAACAACACCACCTCGAGTCTGATATGGATTTTATACAACAGTCCCACAAACACCATTAATTATCAACAGATTATGATTTGTTTTTTATTTAATTGGTTGTTCCGCATCTGGTGGAATTAACTAACCGCATTAGCAAGTGACAGTATAATTAACCGGGGTGAAAGTACAGGGGTGTGGTTGTAAATTCCTCCCAGTACTACATATAGTTAAACGTCCCAGTGCTGTTACTGTCTATTATCACCACTGGTGGAATAACGCCTCTCGTCCAATCAGATCACTCAGTCGGAACTAACTGTTATATAACCTTGCTACTTTGTACAATAGGAATGTTTGAATTCTCAAATCTGATTGATGACCCTTTTTGCCGAAACAAAAGTATTGACTTTTCTTGCTTGCTCACAAGTAATCGATATCTAAACAGTCCTGAACTTGACCAATAACTAACTAATAATAAGTTATTGGATGACCAATAACTTTCTTTTACTAAATTCAGATAAGACGGAGATATTACTTATCGGCCCAAAAACCAGCACACAACAGCTTTCACAATTCAGCCTGCGTT
>JAQMYJ010000005.1:28032644-28048686 GCA_030014305.1 Clarias laeviceps
AAAAAAAATAAAATTTATATATATATATATATATATATATATATATATATATATATATATATATATATATATAAATAAATGGGCTGATCTGAAATGAGTGAGGGCCGTGATTTGTAAGTTTCCACATGTGGATTTGTTCTCTACTCACTATTTGTCTTGTGGTCTAGATAAAACCAAGCAAAAATGTCACGTTAACGTTATGGACGACGTTGGTATTAGGTTACTTTTAAAAGTTAAAATGACTTTGGAAAACATTGGCTACATAACAATGGGATAAAGTTGAACAGATGCTAACACAATGCATTATTGAGGTTTGCATGTTCACCTCTCTAACCACAAACTAACTAACCTACGACTGGCAGAGCTGGCGACCGACAATTAATTAAAAAGTAGTTTTAAATTTTTACCGGTACTATGTAGCCAAAAGGTGAGAAGAATAAACCATGGAGGTGGCAGACAGTCCTGTAAACCTCAGAAGTCTCTCTTAATAATTCTCTTTCTACTTACCTCACTTCAATCTCAGCTCTGTTAACTTCCAGGTTCCAGGGTTAAATCCTAAATAGCGTTAAACGGAAAGCTATGTGCACTATGTAGGGCGCACAATCCCTACATAGTGCCTACTCTCTACAACCTACTCTCACCCACGCTGAGACACACAGTTAGTCTCATTAACCACTGGACAACACCTGGGACACGCCGAGTGATGCATATAGTTAAACGTCCCAGTCTATTACATCGATTATCACGACTTGTGAAACGCCTCGCTTCGAATCAGAATCGGAATTAACTGCTGTATAATTGATATCAGAAATTTTCAATGAATCCTTGTCAATCACATCAACACTAGCCAATCTTGAGCTCATGTGTTCAGCTAGATAAAAAAGATAGACATGTCTGTTCACATCAAACGGCCTTATATACAGTACAGTATGACACAGAAGCTGCAGCTCAAACATATCCGATGCCTTTTCATGTGTTTAAACCTAATGTACGGCAACAAAAGAAAGGGAGGGAGGGGAAAAAAAAGAAAGACAAACCTTTTCCAGGGAGCGGAGCATGTTCTGTCTTTCTTTCAGTTTCTGGATGCTGATGATGATCTTGTGCCGTGCCCCCTTGGTAACGCTCTACACGAAAGATTAGGGTATTTTGGACAGATAATCTCAGATATACAGTATGCAGTGAGAAAGTGTTATTACTGTATAGTGGAAGAGATGCTGAATTCTCAATTCTGATTGGTCAGAAGGTGTTGATTTCAAAATATATGTGATTGATAAGAGAAGCCTTCTGTGAAAAAATGTTTATTAAGTCTCCAGTGTCAGAGACTCGATTTATAGGCATTCCATACCATTAAATGTTACTATAAATTGATAACACTGTGTGACATATCGTTCTTCAATAAATAAATAAATAAATAAATAAATAAATAAACGGAGTTACTATTCAGAATTGACCCAAATCCCGATTTAAATGTAGCTGTTTGTGTAGAAACTAATGGCAACCCTAAACACACACACACACACACACACACACACACACACACAGCTCACCTGTGCCTCCAGCTGGTGTTCCGTCAGCGACATCATTTCCTCGTAGGTCATGGTGGAGAAAAGAGCGGCGTACTTGTGCAGACGCAGACTCTTTAGCCATGCCGGAACATCTGCGGGCAAGAACACACACGTCTGCTTACACAGCTACAGTTTTGAGTAAGCGTCACAGGGAAAAAAACCTAGAAACCTAGAAATCTCGCTCCGTCGGGAAACTCATGCATCTCACTGTGCAGCCGAAGCGTAGTTACTTCAACACACTGGAATAGGATTTAATGTTGGATGAAGAAAATAAACATCTAATACGGGGAGTGAAAAGGAGCACGTCGGCTTTCGGGCAGTCGGCTCACCCCTCATGCCGCTCCCCTCCTCGTTGAACGAGCTCCTGAGTGCCATGCCCATCCCCGAGCCATCCTCGAGGTGCTCGCTGCCGCCGCTTCCTGACGATGCTACACTGCTCTGAGGTGACAGAGGGGCGTGGTCAGGGGTCAGAGGTGCCCCCCGTCCCCGCAGGTCCTCCTGTGAGAGCCAGCCGTGTCCCAGGGGCTGTGTGGACGAGCCGCTCATTGGGGGAGTGAGAGACACGGAGCGCTTCAGAGGACTGTGCTGACCCGCAGACTGCAGGACTGCAAACACACACACACACACACACACAGATTATACAGTGATAGAGGCCTAAAGTTTATTAATCAGAATCTAACCTAATCTCAGCCAACGTAAACACACCGCGCAAACTTCTCGTTGTGACTTTATATGCAGTTAGTGAGCAAAGTGTCCCTCTCTAAACACCGTTCAAGTCTGAATATATATACACAGTTGTGTGCACACCTTCGGGGTTAATTTGCCTAAATAATCCAGCTCTCAATATGGATGCTCTAGCGTTAACCTGCTATCTAGTGCTGTCTCTGTTCAAATGGCATTTTTCAGGTCTTTGAACTTGCTCTGAGGCATCAAGTGTATAGGGGTGCTGTAGGTGGTATAAGGGGGCAGGACAGGATGAAAAACCTATAAGCAAGTGGAGTGGCAGTTTGTCCTATGTATAGGCTTTCCAGGACCGGTTTAAAATAGGTTGCCCCTCTAACATTACACGCTCCGGTCTCTAAATATTAGCCATTTCCCCTAAATACAGACCCCACAAAAGGCTACCTTACAAGGGAAGGGGAAGGAATGGTATGCGGCGCTCGGCTGGGGATGGACTATAGAGAGCGGGGAGGTGTGGCAGCATCTGCTTGTCTGTGTGTGGCAAGGAGGAGACGAGATGCCGAGCTAAAAATTGAAATGATGCTTTTGCGAGGCCGTCGTGATACGGGACGGGCCACAGGGGTGCTGTTGTCATCTTCACCTATTATTCATCGACTGTCTCTATCATTAGAGAACATGTATACTTTTTAATTCCATTCTGTGAAAAACAAAAATGTTGCAGCTGAAACGAGCTGAGCCGATTGTAATTCTAATAAGTGTGTGTTTGTGGTGGGTGACGGAATGAAGGGAAGTTTAAAAAGAAAAATTAAAAACACGCTTTTGTGCTGCCCAGACTCCAAGCCGTCTAAAATAAAGGGGATCTTGTGGAGCCAAGCATTAAACGGGCCCTTATTTATATCTTCAGCTGTCTCCTTCATCAGGAAAAAAAAAAGGAGCCTCACATTCTACGCTGGAAATATCGCGCACTAACCACAGATATGTTCAAACCCAATATCTTTGTCGGAGTCGCCTGGCTTGTGCACGCTCTGCTTGTATGTTTCTCATCCCCTCCACCTTGTTGTTGTTTCAGGGGTTTTACTACAAGTGTCTGGCCAAGAGTGAAGCGAACACAATGTTCCCTACAATC
This sequence comes from Clarias laeviceps, assembly GCA_030014305.1. NCBI lineage: Eukaryota > Metazoa > Chordata > Actinopteri > Siluriformes > Clariidae > Clarias > Clarias laeviceps. The sequence continues at coordinate 28,036,017 of JAQMYJ010000005.1, forward strand.
TCAAACGCAGATGATCGTTGCACACATCTCTCTTAGTTCAAAATCCAACACTTCACATTATTTGTTTGCTCCGGGCAGATGTGACACGAGATGCATGACTGAACTACAGTATGACCCGCAATCTAAGCGTCAGGTGTCTCAGGAATCAAAACTGATCCAAAATACACCTTGTTTACACTGAAAGAAAATGGAGTAACTATTCAGGTTGTAAACGATGAGTTCGAAAAATTCTCTCATTACACTCTATATAGCAATACGTACCTGAGCTGACTTCAAAATCACATTTAACCTGAATCCAAGGAGCTACGTCAACATAAACAGACTCAAAGCACACACACTAATCAGGCATACAGTGAACATGCTGATCCGATTCAGCATTATACACACTGAATAGACTCAAACGCAATGTGAACATACAGTACCCATCAGGCTCAACATATACGCAGTGAATGTAACAGGATGATCAGACTAAATGTAAACATATCAGGCTCAGGATAAACACGCCCATGAGACACACCAATCAGACTTACACTGAACATTTAGATTCAGCATCTACTCATTGCTCCGACTCGACATAAACACACTTATCAAAATCTAAGATCAGACTTAGCAAGACTGATTCAAAGGAAACATATTTATCAGATTTACAGTAAACATGATTAGATTAGATTTAGCATATATGCACTAATCAGACTCAATGTAAACAAGCTGATCATTCAATGTACCACATTGATTAGACTCAATGTAAACACAGTGATCAGACCTGATGTAAACATACTTATCAGAAAACACTAATGAGACTCAACATTAAAGCTGATTAGACTCAAGGGAAGCCCACATATCAAACTTACCATAGACAGATTAGACCTTAATGTAATAATTCCGATTAGACTCAATGTAAATTTACATATCAGGTTTAATACATACATAATGATCAGACTCAGTGTGTAAACATATGGATCAGATGTAATGTAAACATACTTGTCAGGTTCCATTTATACACACTGGATCATACCTAATGTAAACATATGTGTTAGATTGATCAGACTTAAACATAAACATACTGATCAGACTTACAATTAACATGTTGATTAGATTCTGATGAGGCTTAACGTACTGTACGTGCCAGAATCAGACTCAAGCTAAACGCACAGACTCATTGTAATTACACTGATCATTCTCAATGTAAATACACTAATCAGCCTCAGCAAAAGATTTATGGAAACACACTGATCAGAATGAAAAGAAATGCACAAATAAAATAATCAGACACACTGATCACAGTAAATCGATATCAATGATCATCATCAACCATGTCAATTACACTAATCAAACTCTTATATACTAATCAGACTCAATGTACTGTACACACACTGATGAAACTTAAAGCAAGGGCAGTAAAAGGCCCAGCATACAGACATTGATCAGACTCACTGTACATTTATCAGAATCAGTGTAAACAGACAGACATAAAATAGACACACTGATCAGACACATACTGATCAAACATATAGTCTACACTTTATGCAAACAGTAACCAGATTCAGCGTATCCACTTTGATCAGACTCAAGGTCAAAAAACCAACCGGGCCACTATTAAACACACTGATCAGACCTAACATCAAAAAGTTAAAAAGTTAACACACACAACATCCAACATAAACATACAGATCAACTTCAGTGTATGCGGTCTAATCAGACTTTTATCTGATCAAACAAAATGTATGCATTGATTAGACTCTTTTGTTAAACCACTGATCAGACAGAGTATAAAGAGTTTGTGTGTAAGCATAATGTCCAGCCCAACATCAGCTTACACAGACTGATCGAAGCCAACCTGAGAGTACTAATCAGATTCCCGGCAGACACACTAATCAGACACAATTTACTGTATATACGCAGATCAGACAGAGTTAAACACACTGACCGAGAGCCAAAGATGAGACTGATTTTAAGCACCCCAAACTGATTTAAGGAAAAGAAATACAGATCAGACATGCCGTAAACGGAAGATCAATCAGTGTTAAAGTACTTATCAGATCTAAGAAAAGCATACAGATCAACCACAACACACACACATATACACACACTCTGATTAGACCCAAAGTACTGTATATACAACCGACAGACCGAACAAGAAATGCTAATCAAACCTGACATGGATCAGATCTAATGTATATAATTGATCAGACTTAAAAGAAACACTCTGATATGTCAAAAATAAAAATTCTTGCCAGCCCAAAATTAAAACATAAATCCACTCACTGGAGTTGCTTCCGCTTCCTGTGCCCACTGTATTGATGGTAGAAGGGACTGATGATGACGGGTATAGGAGAAGATGTCCGTTCTCACAACCCTGCTGTTGCTGCTGTGTGTGCCAGGTGGCAATGCCCGAGTCTCGGGATCCCTGCCAGCCGTTGAGGCGGTCATCAGAACCGTAACGCTGATGATGGGCATAGAGATGATGAGAAGAAGGCACTCGCTCTAGTGAATCTCCACCCCCACCTCCTCCTCCTCCTCCAGCAGTGCGCGTGGCTGCGCGTTCTTCTAGATGATTGAGCCAGAGAGCAAGATCGGCACGGTCTTCCAAAGAAGTGGCCGGGTGGATGAGTGCATACGAGAGCAGCTGTCTACTTTCCTCAAGGTGCCGCCCATACTCGATCGTGTGCGTGAGGATTTTGGGAAGTAACCGCATGTACTCGCTTTTGGCTTCACTGTTACCCGGCTTCAGGAGCGGCAGATGGGTGAGGACCAGAGAGATGAGACGTTCTCTTGGCTCGGCCTGCCATTGGCCAATCACAGCTGAGAATGAGACATGAAAAGGATATATTTGTTTTAGTAAATGCATTTAATTTACATGTGCAGAAATTTCTTTAAAACAAAGAGCATCATGACAAACCATAAAAATAATCAGCAATAAATAAAAAGTGCTAAAGACCAATATGGCTGTGAGAGGACAGGGACAGATGTCATTTCTTTATTTTACCTTTCGACCAAATCAGTTGGCCTAGCTCTATGTCTACACTATTACACAGTGTCCGAGCAGCTATACATATCCATCCTATCGAGGCACGTCTCAGAAACACTTGTCCTGTTCAGCTTCAGCTTCGGCTATAGATACTCTGAGGTCACGGTCACTTTGCCCAATACCACAAATAGAGGACTGGTTAGAGAACGGTACACACACCCATTGACAAATGTCGCCTCATTAGGTATGGACCGAATTTAAACTGTCATATCACGATGATTTCCATTTATCACAGCCAACCCCACCCAAAAAAAAAAAAACATATCTCTAACCACGCTATCTTAGATAAAATATCCAAACTTATCTGATTAACGTATGTTACATATGTACGCTTTATATTAACTCATAACTGATGCTAATTAGCCACACATACATGTTTTCCAGTTTCTGCACATAAACCACACATAAATCAGATATAAACCACATGTAAATACATGTTTAATGTTCAATTTACATGATTAATAAATACGAGTAGTTCAAATACTACCAAATTATTATTACTACTATATATATTACTTATATTTTACTAAATGCTAGTTCAAAATACTTTCAAATATTGTAAATAAAAGTTAGCCTTTTAGATACAATGTGCACTAGCTAGTTAAATACTATTATTAAAGGACTATTATTTTGAAATAAAAACTGATTACATCTAATAATTAATAGCTGATTTTGACATAATTGAAAAATATGTGGTCTCACACCTTGAAGATATTTTGCAAACAGTCATGATTTTAACTCATAACTGATGCTAATTAGCCACACATACATGTTTTCCAGTTTCTGTACATAAACCACACATAAATCAGATATAAACCACATGTAAATACATGTTTAATGTTCTATTTACATGATTAATAAATACGAGTAGTTCAAATACTACCAAATTATTATTACTACTATATATATTACTTATATTTTACTAAATGCTAGTTCAAAATACTTTCAAATATTGTAAATAAAAGTTAGCCTTTTAGATACAATGTGCACTAGCTAGTTAAATACTATTGTTAAAGGACTTTTATTTTGAAATAAAAACTGATTACATCTAATAATTAATAGTTGATTTTGACATAGTTGAAAAATATGTGGTCTCACACCTTGAAGATATTTTGCAAACAGTCATGATTTTTCTCAAAATTGTCATTGGTGTTTCCAGGAAGAGAATATAAATAATAATAATAATAATAATAATAATAATAATAATAATAATGCATTAGGCTCTACTTTTTGAAACTGGATTCATAAAGTTTAAAGATATGTTATTGCTGTTCAGGAGATTTTTATCACCCAATTTAAAAACATTTCTGCAGAATGACCCATATATGTTCAGCTTCTTGGCTTACAGTGGCAAGAAAAAGTATGTAAACCTTTTGGACTTTCATAGTTTTCTGCATTAATTTGTCATAAAACATGATCTGAACTAACACTGACAAATTAGCCACACTGTGTATATAAGCTAGTTACAAATGCCTGTTAGCTATATATATATTTGCCATGTTAGCTATACAAATATGCAGCATAGTAGCTAGTTAGACACTTTTATCTGTACAGATATCCCAGTTTGCTAGCTGTACACAAAAGGATATGCTAGCTGGATATGCCTTATCTGGCAAGTCACATATCCTGTCTGCTAAACTTCAGTTTGATTACAGACTATTCTTTAAATATATCCATGGTTTAAATTATGTTATGACTGTTGTATCATGACTAATAACATTAGCGTAGCAAGCCACAGTTGCTACAGGCTGTTACGAAATGACAAACTTGCTTTAACCTGAGGTAAAATGCGTAGGTGTGAGAATGTAGGACAGTCAAAAAAAGAAAAGACTAGCTAAAAAGAAAAGACTAATTCTACAACCTTGCCAACATACAGTCATATTGTTGTGTTTAAAATGAACAAGTACAAATACTGTTCTAATTCAAACTGTGTTAACGTTATAAGTTATAGCAGAAGTGGAACAGACTCTGTGTGTGTGTGTTTGTGTGTGTTTGTGTGGACTGGAATGCACAGTTAAGTTTTGCGCCCTCGAGGTCTTACGCGCAATATGTCATGCTTTCTTGATGTCACAAAAGTTCAGACTAGAAGGAGCACGTCAGGTCTCCGGGCTTTTTCAAGGACAGGGCTAGCGTTACTTTGTTTCTCGTGATCCTCTTGGTTTACGTACATAGGGACAAACTCAGAAATCTTTGCGTCACTCTGTCGTCTTTTAAGCCGCTTTTTGATTTGTGGAGACACTCTACAGTCATGCCCAAATATATTGGCACCCTTATAGAAGATCACGGTATTCGATATTAGTTATTTTAAAATGAATAGAATAGAAAGTTACTACTTGATTTATAAAATTTACAGTACGAATACAGATAAAATGGCATGGACACAAATACTGCTGTCATTAACATATTTTTTAGCTCAGCCTTTGGAGGCAGTGTTTAGTAGGATTTGGATCAGGACTCACTACAGAACAGTCCGATGCTTTTTTTTCCCCATCCATTCATTATATGATGTATGTTTCGGCTCATTTTACTGCTAAAAGCGCACAACTTTCAGATACCGGGCTGGCTGTATGTTCTGCTCCAAAATGCTGTGACAGACTTTGGACACTGAACTGTGCACAGATCAAAGTACCTGGTACATGATGCAGCAAAGCAACCCCAAAACCTCCCTGAGCTTCCAACATGTTTCACATAAACTACACTGACAGTGTTCATTTGTTTGGAAGATTCTCCTGTAAAGATGATGGCAGTTGATGGGATTTTCAAAAAAAAAAAAAAAAGCTAATTTTGTTTTGTCTATCCAGAGCAAATGCTGAAACTTTTGCGGTGAAGCCCATTTTCATTGGTGGTGTGAACTGAAATTGTTGAACCATGAGCTGGAAGGTCCATTTGGATCTGTTTCTTTCTTCTTTCTGAACCATTCCTTGTTCATTTTGAACTGTGGACTAATTTGACTTTTGCGAATTCGTCCAGAGATGCTGGGCCTTAAACTTGATGATCCAGTATAACATCAACATAATATGCTGCCCACTAATATGCTGTGATGTGCATCAAAGGTACATCAAGTTCTCCAGAAATGACCTACAGTAGGGCCTCACACATGAGTGATTATAAGATTAAAAAAGACTGCACTACTAGTTAAACCTGAATAGTCTCTCAAACTAAATGACAACTGGTGTGTGAATGAATTCAGGCCCTGACAGTTCATCATGCTCAGCTACATCTCAGTATTTTCATGTATATGTTACAGGGAGCCGATTCCACTACCTTGTTTACTACTGTTTAGAAGCCATTAAGACACATGCACACAACACAAATATCACTAATGTCCCAACACTCAGACTGAGAGGCGACTGCTCAGCTGAGACACGCTCCAGTTGGACGACTTTTTCTGGCACTTCCATTTTTACAAGGGTCGTGGCTGATGCCATCCGTTATTTGTAAAAGCTGTGAGCTTTGACGTAGTCGGGTTATTTGTGAAGTCCTGACATCGCACAGCAGGCGGGCTGCATTCTGGAAACATTCAATCTCGGACTGGTTTAGCTCAATGGGAGGCTCTGGATACTGTTAGCGCTCTCCTAAGTTAGCACCACAGGTGCGTGTCAAGACGGCTTTAAAATAAATCCGATTTGGATATGAACTCATAAAACCTTTTTTTAAAAGACATGCCACATGTTCAAGAAGAGAAAATAACCATTTTAACCTCAACATAATATTCCCACGCTTTGTACTTCTCCACCACTCCTTCCATCACTCCACCTCTCTGGCCCAGCTGATGGAGTGAGTTGCTAATACAATAGAGGCTTCTCATCTCTCAGACTTCCGCTGTCACTCCCCCACCGCTCACGTCCTCCACAGCCTGCTCGCTCTCTCAGTCACTCATCCACACACACTAACACACATTCTTTCTCTTTCTTACTGTATATTGTTCACTGAAATATCATTTAGAGTTTGAATCGATTGTGTGATTGAATGGATCCAGGATCTCAGATTCAGTAAAGGAGGCGTGGCTTCTCTGTGTGTCAGTCTCAGTGAAGGAGGTGTGGCTTCAGTGCCTCTCAGTCTTAATAAAAATGGCATGATTTTTTCTGCAAGCCAGGCCTAGTGAAGGTGGGGTGTTTTTGTGGGTTTTTTTTTGGGCATGTCAATCATTGTGAAAGGCCTTTGAGCACGTCAGTCTTAGTGAAGGAGGTGTGGCTTTTGGGCCTTTCACTCTTAGTGAAAGGGGTGTGGCCTTTGAGGATGTCAGTCCTAGTGAAGGAGGAGTGGCCTTTGGGACTGCCAATCTTATTGGAGGGGTGTGGCTTTTGAGCATGTCAGTACTAGCCAAGGAAGTGTAGCCTTTGAGGATGTCAGTACTAGTGAAGTAGGTGTGGCTTCTGGGCATGTCAATCTTAGCAAAAGTGGTGTTGCACATCAATCAAATTTACGGAGGTGTGGCTTTTGGGCATGTCAATCTTAGCAAAAGGGATGTGGCCTTTGAGGATGTCAGTCCTAAGGAAGGAGGTGTGGCTTTTGGGACTGTCAATCCTAGTGAAATGGGTGTGGCCTCTGGGCATGTCAGTCCTAGTGAATCAAGTGTGGCTTTTGGGAATGTCGATCTTTATGAAAGGGGTGTGGCCTTTAAGGATGCAAGTCCTAGTGAAGAAGGTGTGGATTTTGGTCATGCCAATCATAGTGAAAGGGGTGTGGCCCTTTGGGCATGTAATTTCCATTAAAGAAGACATAGATTCTCTGCATATCAGTCAGAAAGAAGCTGGTGTGCTTGTCAGTTCCACTCAAGGCGGTGTGGCCTCTTAGCCTTTAGGATTTATTTTTTTCTATATTTGGTATTAGGACATACATTGAAAAGAGAATAAAAAACCACCCATAATGATTATAAAACAAACTGTTATTTACTAATTCTATTTTTTTCAAATTCAGAACTTATCAGGACTTTTATAATTTTACAATAATAAATGAATTGAAATTCAGTGACAGTTCATGAATGAGAGGAACTACAATTTGTGTGTGTTTTTATAGAATTATATAGAATTATTTATTTTTTCGTATTCATTTTTGTCATTTCCTCATATGCTGTCCATCTCTCTTTCACTGTATTTCTGTTCTTTCAGCCTGTAGCAATAAACGCTCGGCTACTACAGGAGCCATCCAGAGCCGTAGAGGCCGTTGGAGAGGGAGGATGGAAACAGTGAGCAGACTTTCTCTAGGTTCTCTCCAAGCGTTTGTGTAAACCCTTCCGTAACCCCCACCACCACTCTCCCTTTCTCGCTCTCTCACACACTTAGACTCATTCATTCCTCTAACGGCCTCCCGTACACTCTTATCCTCTCTCTTTTCCATTCCAGTCTCCCACAGACGGGAGGTAGATGTACTCCGAGAAGCCGGAGCGAACCATGTGGTCATCTGCATGAGTCATGAAGAAGAGAGCCCAAGGGGAAAAAAAAAAGAGAGAGGGAGGAGAGGGAGAAACTTGGAATCTGTGAATCATAAAGTAGAGGTGGAGTGTGAGGAAAGCCCTGCTTAAATGATTTATCAGTTGTGGTTAAGGGGAGAAAACGGGGCGACTCGGAAAGGAAAAAAAAACAGGAATAGCACGGAACTAATTTTAGTGAAGTACGTAACGTTTAACGTCATGATTTATTGAATTTTAAACTGATTATTAGATCATGACTGATCCTGGTTTACTGATCTCCGGATGTTCTTTTAGAATCATGTTAATCTCTCATCTTTCTCATGTGTGTGTCAAGGCTCTGAGCATCAACATGTTGCCATTTTCATCTAACACGCTCATCTGGTCAAACCTCAGATAATCTGAGCACAACTCTGGCCTCAAGATAAAAACATGACTAGAATATAGCAGATGTGTTTTACAAACCATGCAATGTCAGCTATTTCACCCACACACACACACACACACACATGCGGTGCAATCTGATAAACAGCACTCAACATCATTTGTTTTCCCGAGTTTGCATCTGCACAGATGAGATGTGTAAACTCTCGCTCAGGCCATGATGTCATCAGTTTTGTAGTCAAAAATCTTTCTTTTATTTCTTGCTGCCTGGGTCAAATCATCCAATCACACCGGGGACGTTTTCATACTGTATAAAAAAAAAACTACTGAATCTACTTAAATGTTGACAAACAACACAAAAGTCTTTCTCACACCTCTCTCTCTCACACACACACTCACACACACACATCTAAATTGGAGGAGTTGTTTGTCGGACACATGATTCCTTTCTATTTCTATTTATAGATTCTCTACATCACACACACACACACACACCCCAACACCCCACGGCTTAGAGATCACACCCTATTTTTACAAGTTCGACCATACACACTCTGCTCAGTACACCGTTCATTCACGCCCTAGAGCAAAATCAGCGGCGGAGGACATGATGAGGTCAGGAAACGCTCTCTTCTGTGGCGGTGTGTGAACTTGGTGTCGCAGGAAAAGCCTGCATAATACGGGTTAACACTACAAACACAGAGACAGCGAGAGAGAGAGAGAGAGAGAGAGAGAGACGCTGCTGTGTGTGTGTTTGTGTGACCATTCCTTTTTATAGTTGTTGAGTCAACACAACAAGGGCACGGCGTGTTCCCATAAGAATGACACACCACCTTTAAGCCCCTAGCACCACACGCGCAGATCAACTACCCGACCATCAGCATCAAAACATCAGAAACATGGAGAAAGGAGTGACTCAGGAGGCAGGAAACAGTCTGTATTTATTCCCAATCCCCATAATGGAAAAAAAGAGAAGAAGATATAGAACAAAAAAAAGGTGGATGTTAAATAGATAGATAGATAAATAGATAGTGGGGTCGTGATGATAAAATGTTTTTCAAACTGAGAAAATTATGAGAAGAGTGGAAGACAGAGGCAATTGAACAGAATTAGAAAAGTCAGCAAGAGAGAGGGAAAGAGTGAGAGTATCCCCCCCCACCCTTCCCTCTGTTCCTCCTCTCTTCTCTCCAGCTCAGCTCAGAGGAATGTGCTGCGTTCCACAGATCCACTCGTTCAGCGGAAGAATGAACAGTTTTCCGAACGGAGCTGCCGCGTCCCAAACCTCGCCGCTGAGATACATAGTTTCGCTGTGAGATCACTCGGCCAGACGCTACGATAAAGCGCACTACCTTAAACGGACTCCTAATGCGTTTAGCAGAGTGGAGGGGATGAGGATGGCGGGAAAGAGAGAGAGAGAGAGACAGAGAGAGAGTGAGAGAGAGAGAGAGAGCAGCACGTAGTGGAAGAATGGCTCTCCAAACGGTGTGAAAGGGTGACAGTGGAATGAAAGGGCAGAAAAGTTGAGATGATGAATGAAGGCCATATCGCAGACACTTCCACTTCCAGCAGCGGTGTCGTCGAAAGCACACTAAAGCGTCATACGTTCATACTTGAGTTCAGTACAGTAGCATACGATCAGCCAACACAACACACTACAGCACAAGCAACACACTACAGAACACTTCAATACGTTCGAAAATTTGTCAGAATAGCACAATATGGCACGTTACAATAGAAATCATAATAAATGCGATTAGTTTACTATAATACACAGCAATCATACTTCACAACACAACTCCTGATAAAACACAACACTATTCTGACACAATGTTCATAATATAATCACCACAATCACAAGAATACGCTATAACTGAACTCCGGCATCATACTACACCACTACACCACCAACAACCATACTACAACAAAAATTACTAGCAACCTCTGCGGTCATGCTGGAGCTCAGAGCTGTGAATCGTACGCAGACTGCCGACTTTTAAGTGTTGAAATTTTCGATTTGGGTCGATTCCATAGTATTAGTGTTTACTGTCTGTTAAAAGTTAGTTTAGTTAGTTAGTTTTAAGGATTAAATTTACCCAAAGCATCTATTATGCATTGAAATCATGTAGAACTTGTGTTTTGTCGATTTTAAACGCCATTATCTTTTTTTTCTGCGCCACACTCCAGTCCTGGAGGTGGCGGAACTGCACCAAATGCCCATAAATTGAAAGAAAAACCGTTACTTTTGCAAAATGTGGAAGATGGAAGCAGTTTGCATTTTCTGCAGAAACCGTGCAAACTACAGTATTTTTTAGCGATTGGAAAGTTTACCAAAAACGTTACGAAAAATATGAATCGATTCTGAATAGAAAACTGACCTGTTGATTCAATTGATTGAATCAATCTTTTGTTGCACAATCAATTTAATCGCACAGCTGTACACTATACCCTCACACTGTAATACAACACAGTACTAACAATACAGTACACAAAACTATGACAGCGCTATAATCAAACACTAGAATAATACAGCCACTCAAATGCAGCTCAGTATAGCTACACTACACGCTACACTATACAACATATATAATAACAATTCAATCATACTACAAAAACTATAAGAATCCACCGAAATCATACTACAAACTACACTAATATACAGTGTGTCGCCGTCACACTGTAATCATACAACTGAGAAATTAATAGAAATACAACACGGTTTAGTTAAGTGTACTGTAATATTGCTAGACAAACACTATAATCACACTACAACAAACACTATTACATACAGCACAATAAAATACAGCACAGTAGTATATCCACAATATTGTACACTACACTGCGCTGAAGCGACAATGATAGCACAACTAGCACACTTACGACACACGGAAATCATACAGAGCGTACTTCATCACACTGTAATCATAAAGCAAATGAAATACAACACAGTTATATTCATATAATATTATAGTACAAAAGAAGTGGACTATAATATCGTTAGACCAACATACTATAGTATCATACTATAGTATACTACACTATTCCCTACCACACTATAATCATACAGCACAATAAACTACAGTACAGAATCCCCATACTAATGCACACTACACTGTACTGACATAAAAATCATACTACATCAAGCACGCTTATAACACACAGTAACTATACAGAACATACACTGTAATCATACTACAACAAACACGATTAAACTACATTATAATCATACTACAGCATACTACACTATAATCATACAACAGACGAAAATACAGCACCTTATACCCATACTATACGGTACTACAGTAAAATGATACTAAAACAAACGGTATTAGAACACTTTACTGTATAATCATACTCCTGTATAGTACACTATACTCTATCACACTATAATCATACAGCACAATAAACTACAACATAGAGATATCCCCATACTATTGCACTGTAATGAAGCAACAATCACTTCAACAAGCACTTTCTGGATCTATACACGAAAGTCATCACACTGTAATCATACAGCACAATGTATTCATTCTCTAACACTATAATCATGCTACAAACAAACACTATTAGAACACACCAATAATCGTCATAATGCTATAATCATACAGAACACTAACATGCAACACGGATACACAACACTATACAAAAACTAATCATACTAGAGCATAGTACGTTATGCTATAATCATACAGAACAATAAAATACAACACAGTATATTTTCTGTATACAGTATGTTAGCATGCTACACCATGCACTACAAACACTATAATCATACTACAGGATGGGCCATTTATATGGATACACCTTAATAAAATGGGAATGGTTGGTGATATTAACTTCCTGTTTGTGGC
>JAQMYJ010000005.1:28048786-28064879 GCA_030014305.1 Clarias laeviceps
ATAACTCATGAAAGAATAAAGTTACGTTAAAACCAAGCACACCATTGTTTTTCTTGTGAAATTCCCAATAAGTTTGAAGTGTCACATGACCCTCTTCCTATTTGTATCCATATAAATGGCCCACCCTGTACAACAAACACTTTTAAAACACAATACAATCATACTAGAGTATACTACACTATACTCCATCACACTACTATCATAAAAGACCCTAAATACAGCGCATTATATCCATAGCATAGTGCGCAACATTATATGCAATCACGCTATAATCATACAGCACAGGATACCCATACTGCAGCACCGGCCACGATACACCATCACTCTATAATCATACACTAACGTAAAACACAGCATACACCTTACTGTTTTAAGTAACACAAACACACACACATGGGGTTATTAGGGTTGTGACTTCCCTTGAATATGTGTATGTGAATTTTAGCATTTTTTTTTTTACAATACTGACACTTTGATATTGCGCTAAACAAGTCCAGGCATCTCTGTGGACTTCCTGACACTGCTAAATCCTGGAGGGTATGACTCACACACTCTTTGGACCAATCCTGCCTCCTGCTAACCCGGTCTGGGCTTCTCTCACAACTCAGACGGCTGTGAATCACACACTGCCACACTGTTATGTCTGCCGCGTCAAATCAGACAGGAGCGCCATTCTAATTTTAGCTCACGGAAGAAAAAAAACAAAACAAAACAACAATTTGTGAGGTTTGTGAGTTTGGCTGGCGTCGAGCGTACGGTTTATCCCCGTCTTCCTTCCAGCCGTGTCTATTTGTGACCTTTGAGTTTGTGTGCTATGAGCGATTGTGTGCGTATCGGGATGGACAGAGAGGGAAACACCTGCCAGAAGCAACCAAATAAGCACCGAGTCACTATTGTTCCCTCTCACGATGAGCACCATCGCGCGCTCTCTCTCCCTCGCCATCCGTTTTCCTCTCTGTCTATCTCAGTTTGTCTCTCCCTCCATCCGTCTCTCTCTCTCTCTCTCTCTCTCTCTTACAGCTTTCTGGGTCAAGGGAAGTCCGTCACGGCGTGCACATGCACCATTTAGTATTCGCTCTGCTTCTATTTTGGTAAACAAAGCTTTTAGACTAAAAGCGCAGACTAAAAATAAAAATAAAAGAAACATCAAGACTACGTCAATGTAATGCGTCAACGTGTTCATTCATGATGTTCAAAATGAGCTCTGCGTTTTCTTATCCTCAAAGAATATAGGCACACCACAATACGGAGGGCAACTTTTGATATGTAGATAAAATAAGAGAGAGTGTTTCAATAGCCCGTGTTCCCCATTATAAAAAATAAATCTGGCATAGAAAATGCGGACTGGAGAAGGAAATAGCGCCTCCGTCTTTGATGTCGAACGAAATATGATGCGTTGTAAATGATTAGACTAAAACGACAATATATTTCACTTGTTATTTGGTCTACAGTGAAAATAAATGTTGTTTTATTTATTATATATTTTATTTTTCACTGTAGTTGCAGTACAGAAAACATAACATCAATTTCGCCATTGTGGTTTCCTCAAAGCGTCAGACGTGTCGGACTTCTCAAGGTCAAATTTGTTAGTCGCAGAGACATGCTTCTCAAACTCCACCCTGTGTGTGTGGCTTTTACACAATTTCTAAGAATAAAACACGTGATTTTGTCTTAATTCATCGCTTAGTTAGCAACACTGCTTTAATATTTCACCTAACTCAACACTGGTCACAAATCCTGAGGTCAGAACCATCGTGCTCCCCCAGGAAGTGCCGCTGCAACTCGACGAGAGCCGAGTCTTCAATGAAGCCCGGTCTACTTTGTCTACCTGTGCAAACCTCAGAGATTGAGTGTTTGCGCAGGGCTGAATGTCGCAGTCAGAGCTATGCTTGGAATGTGAGCCTCAAGTCTGCGGATTTGAGAGCTAAGGGTGCTATTTAAGGAAATAGTTGGGCCCCCAGTATCCCCAAGCTCACCCCCCCTTTGCTTATTCACTTCCTGTCTGGAAGAAATCTTTATTTCCATACTCCATGCTGGGAGATGAAGAAAACTGTGTCCTCCACTGAGTAAAAATCTCATAGGAATATGCTGTATTTAATACAAATGAATCCTGGTCTGAAACTGGAAAAGAAGCCGTGGCCATCTTCTTCAGGCTGAGCTCATGCTCGATCAGCACTTTTTGAACCCAGGCGCACATTAGAGCATTGTGTCCCGCTGTACAAACAACACAGATGTGCCGGATGATTGGCAGCTCAAGCCAAACTTACAAATGCAACAGTGTGAAGAGAAATGACCTCACAAGACATACAGCCCTGAGGCGTGGTATGGAAGAGTGCTTTGGCATGCGTATAAAAGGTAGAGATGTCTCCAGAGCGCGTGATCCATTAGAGTCGAGCATGCTCGAACAGCTGGGGTAGCTACAGAACCGGTCTGACTGCGTGGGGTAACAGGGCAAGTCACAGATCTCTTAGCGAGATGACACTCTGAACCCGGAACTGACCGTTGGGGAATCTCTCTTTTTTTTCCACACTTGTCAATTATTTTCACCCTGAGCCGAGGGGGGAAAAAAAAAAAAAAAAAAACACACACACACACACACACACACACACACACACAAAAAAAAAACACACAGGCTAAGTCTGGCTATTCCATCTGCCGAGGAGAGGACAGGAAACTCTTCCAGCTTGCCCAGCCCCCTCTTCCCTCCCAGATGTCAGACACAGGTCGAGACGTGACCAAGAGAAAATGAAGAGCTCTTCCCTTCTCTCTCGTACAAAAAAACAAAAAAAAAACACACACTTTGCCTTTTTACCAATGCAGGACTTTCTCTATATCAAAAATAACCCGAGGCCCAAATTTCATATAAAAAGAGTCCCCTTAAGTCATTCTTTTCACTCTTGAACTGCTGATTTTTTGCTTATAATAAGAACTGATTCAGCAGCTGCTCATCTACTTCAGCATGTTTTCAAAGGTTAGAAGAGTGCACACATTAAATATAGTTAACCTGCTCATTTCTATCTCTTTAACCTCATTTATATTCACTAAGATTTATTACCTTGTGTATACGCAAGTGAGAAAGAATCCAGTTGTAGATAATAGCTGAAAGGTTCAGGGTTAAATGTCTAAAGACTGCTGAGCTACAGCACTTATGCACTTGACATACAGAGTACACTGTATAGGAGAACAAGAAGCTCATGAAGCCTATAGATGTGCATTTTTACCTGATTAATCATTAACTAAGCAGCTAGACTAGTGAACACAAAGCGATCCAACTGTGTACAGTACCTTTCACCTTAGCCTTAGTTTTATTCATTTAAATTTCACCTTGCTGATAATCATCTTCCACCCACTTAAGCTTTTCTTTCTATCTCTCGCCTGTGGCAGCTAAAAGGTGAAGCAACAGGCATCTTGCTAACTAAGCACTTCTGAATGCAAAACCTATGTGACTGGCAGTCAAGCAGACTACAGACCTATAACTATGCACAATTCATTCAAAACATGGAAGCAAAGCTTAGGTGCTCAAGGATTAATTCATCCTGGAAAGGATTTTTACTCTCAACTTGTCGGTCATGAGGTCATTAATGATGTTCAGTGGCGTCGGGCCGTGATCAGAAATCCATCGATAGCTTGACACTACAAGTGTTAAGGTGAAGTTATACATGCATGAAGACAAATATGCAGCTGCCTCTCTCCGAGTCTACATCATCTGCCTTTACTTTCTCCACTTTTTAAAAAAACAGCTGGAGGATGACAAAGCAAACAGTCAACCTCGTTCACCTTTCCTTATGCTCAACATCTACTCACATTTTACTGTACATGCGGCTTCCTAATCACGGCACGATGACATATGGAGTGTTAAACCGCAGCCGAAAAAAGGAGGGTGTGTAATCACCTGGATCTGTGTGCAGTTTGAGTAGAAAGGAACCAGATGAGGTCCAAACCCGTTTCAGGATGACATTACTACTGTGTATAAGGCATGAAGAGGTGTACGAAGACATGGTCTTCTCCTTTAGGATGAACTGGAACGTCAGCTACAAGCCAATCAGTATCTGACCTGCTAATGCAGCTTATTAAAAATGAAGTGTGGATAAAGGGTTCGTTATACAAGCCGGATCATTTTCTGTCAGCATTTCCAGTAACTAGGCGTGGCACCGAATGCCTAGAAGTCTGGCTCGTGGTGCTTTATAAAAATCCACAACTCTCATTTCAAAGTCGCAAGATCATGTATTGATGACATTACATAACACTCACTGCTGAGCTGCCTTTCAACAGCACACACTTTTTTGTTATTCCATAATATTTCCTTTTATCAGTTATAACTTTTTATAGGTGAAGTTATATGCATTCATATGCACAGGTGGCGTTCAGGTCAAACCAGGACTTTTGATTGTGCAGAATAAAAGGACACAGTTCTGAGAGTGAAAACTCCCTTTGTTTCTCTATATAATCCACTAATGCACTTATCCCAGTGTTTCACTAGTGCTTGGATACCATTAGGGTAGAAAGTTTTCTCAGTACGCCGGAACCATGAACGGACTGCCTGTCCAATTCACGGCCTCCCAGGAACTCCTTTAATGGCTTTTCCAAACATGTGTAAATGGCTTGAAGCGACACTAACCTTATCTCTCATTCCTGTAAATGTCTTGCTGTATTGACTTTTGCACCATGGCGTGGGGTTCTTACTGCGATCACACAATTTTTTGAGAATGTAGTGGGAACGTGGCTCAGTCTGACAAAAGTGTAACTCCTAACCAGTAATATTGTCATGGTTTTCCAATAACATCATGATACTGTATAATGAATTATTGTCGTGCTCTTATATAATAAAGACAAACTCAATGTTTGGGTCAAAACGTGCTCTCTGTCCCGTTCTGTCCCTAAGTCCATATTAGTGTCTGAAGCGAAGTATTTTGTGCCAGGAAAAGAAACAGTTTGCTTCTGTGTGGCTGTGATAAAACAGCACACCACCCCTCAACATGAAGCACAATTTCTTCCCAGACAGCACAGAATTTCTGTAAGGAGCAACCAGAAGGGTGGACAGCCATGACAGAGCAAGTGTTTGGGTGTTGGCCTGGAAAAACACTTTATAAAGCCAGAGTATGGAGAAATAAGGGATTTAGCTTCCAATACATCTAGACTACTGGTATGAAAACGCTTACTGTTTATTACTGTTTATATCCAGACACTGCTTCTGTTGTAACGGTCATCACATGGAAAATCGGCATCATTTGAAATGAATCTCAACGAGGCTGAATTCTCGAATCCGATTGGTCGGAACGTGCCGAATAATACATACTGTAACAATGATGAAATGCAACAATAAAATAACTTTAAGGACGAAACAAGTGTAATCATGGATATGGTGAAGTTTTTCGTAAAGAGATGCTTTGGTTTACTCGGTTATCTCCAGTGTTAGCGCTATGGAACAGCTGGTATGTTTTCCGCCGTGTTAAAGTCTTCGAAACTTTCTGGTCTTTTAGTAAGTGGTTGGCACTGTTGCCTTGGGAGTTCAAATCAAGCCTTTGGTCTGTGCATGCATTGTGGGTTTTCTCTGGGTACTCCGGTTTCTTCCAACAGTCCCATGGGTTTATTAACGTGACCAATGGTTGCCCATAGTGTGTAATTGGAGGTGTGAGTGGGTACCCCATGCAGAGTGTACCCTGCCTTGCAGTGTATAGGCTGCAGGCCCCTGTGACCACACACAGTATAATATATAAATAATTGGTGGTTCCTTGGTAACATAAAAAATAACTAATCAACTTTAAGGAAGGAAAGGGGGATGACATGAAATGTAACTAAAAAGGGTTAAAAGTATGCTTTAGAAAGTTTAAAACAATCCCCAGCAGTAGTCATATTTCAGAATTTTGTTTCTCCATGTACAAAAAATATCCTGAAGCAGTGGACCTTAATGCCTAATTTTGAACTTTTGCTAAGGTTTAAATGTGCACTACATTCTCCAAATTCTAAATCCAAGGATACAAAAGAGCCTTGATTACTGCAGCATGTCCTTCCGTACCTACCTACAAGAGTTCCGGTATTCCTGGTGACCTAAAGCACCTACAGCATGCTTATCAATAATGACAGAAACCGTGAGCAATGAGTCACTCTGTGGACAGACGAAACCCAAAGTCTGAAAAGCAGCGTGTCAGTAATGACCTTCTCTGCTGCTGAGACTGAGCATGTCTCGTCTGACTGCTACGACAGGAAATGGATGCTGAGAGCGGAGGGCAGGAGCTGATCACTACTACTGTGTGTGGCATGACATCGATCTCACAGGGAGGCCACCATGGTGGAAAATCAACTCTACTCTAAACAGCACCATGGTGTGGGCACTGCCTTCACAATTCTACATACACTCTCACGCACAGCTCCCGTGTCACGTCCTTTCTACAAATCAAAGATCTGCACCCTGCATAAGGGATTTATATTCTTGATTATGGAAGTAGAAAGTAGACGCAATGGTGTCAAAAGCACTAAAACTGGAGACTCCTTCCATGAAGCATTAAAGAACCATCTCCTTACCAAAAGACTGACCTAATCTATGATAATAAATCTATTTGTTAAATAAAAGAAAGCACAAATCAAAGTCAAGGATTAACTGTTACTATAGAAACCATACCAAAAGAAGGAACATTAGAGAAAAGGTGTCTTTTAAAATAGGACAGGTATACAGTATACACTGCTATGTGTTACAGCTATTACTGTTTGTTATTGATCTATCGGTACATGCCACAAACAAAAAAACACTCCGTATAACCCAAAACTTATTAAAAAATATTATTTCCACATTTAGGCAAAAACGCCGCAGTGTAAGACAAGAGTTTCCAGTGTTTTTTTTTTCCCTTACGCATAAGTTGCAAATAGCATAGTACTGTATTTATTGAGCACATACACACTTAGCTCAAAGTCACCATCGGTGTGTTTTGGGATGCTATGACTAACATCGTGTATGTTGCATCACTTCGGGTCGAGGAACAAGGCTGCTTCTTCACAGACTCGAATAAGTAGGTCATTGTGGATTCCTTTCATTAGTACAGTTCCTTCCAAATAGTTGCTCTTTTCCACTCGCACTTCCAGCTGAAAGTCAACCGCCACTCTACGGATCTTTCGAACACTTTAGTGCTACAGTATTAGGTGAAAAGACAAGAACTGTAGTAGTAGTTAAATCTGTTGATCAAATGCTTATTAACGTGGCACGGTGTAGATTTCAACGTACTTTCCGTCAAAAATGGGAGAAAAATTGCTAAATGTAATGAGTGTTAATTTGTATGGATGAAACAAAACTGGGATGTTCAAAAAAAAAAAAGAAAAAAAAGAAAGAAATACTATGTTAAAGTTTTCTGAAAAGTAACACACCATTTCAGGGCAAATTTAATACCTGATTGAAAATTTTAAGCAATATCACACAGGAGGGAGTGCTGTACTGCTGGATATAGCACAGCTGTGATGTGGTCGTATGCACCACAGCCGTGCTATATCCAGCAATATAGCACAACCTTGAATATAATATTGAAACGGAAAGCTAGTGCACTACATTAGGTGTACAATCCTTTGTTTAACAAACCAAGTAGTGCCCTTGATCAGGGGTTAGAGAGGGATTTAGAATTCAGCTTTGTGTTAGAAGCTTGTTAGCTTTGTAGCTGTAAATAAAATACAATGGATTCGATTCAGAATGACTTAGAAGCAATTAAGGATATTAAGCAATAATATCAAAAACAACTTTGTATAGTAACAAGTGCCTAGTGGGTACCTTATATTCCTTGTCAAATATTTTTCTAAATAACGTGATCTTTCCATTTTGTCAGCGGAATTTTTGCTAATCTAAAGATTTTCATATCCTTAGAGAGGGGGGTAAAATTATAAACCAAAAACTAAATAAATACAGTTTCAAATTCATCATTCAGTCTAAAGTAGGAGAGAATATAATTTTTAATTGACTTAAAATATAATAGTACAACTACATCAATGAGTTTTTCTTTGCCACTGTTGCCCTCGGATGCTCAGCAGGGACAATTTGATAATTATGTATTGGTAATTAAATATTCCCTCACACTTTTCAAACTCATTTCCATAATAATAATTATAATAATAATAATAATTATTATTATTATTATTGTTATGATCCTATAAAGCTAGTTTGCAACAACCATTGTTAAAAGGGCTATGCTGTATAAATAAACTGAACAGATTTTAACTTAATTGAATTCACATAAAACATATTAGATAAGGCTGACTAAACACATTTCTTGCTAACTTTTAAAATGGCAAGAGCATAAACATACAAAACTAGTATTTCTAAACATGCAAAACTACGTACAGTGAAACCTCGGATTGCGAGTAACGCGGTTTGCGAGTTTTCTCAGATTTTAACTTAATTGAATTCACATAAAACATATTAGATAAGGCTGACTAAACACATTTCTTGCTAACTTTTAAAATGGCAAGAGCATAAACATACAAAACTAGTATTTATAAACATGCAAAACTACGTACAGTGAAACCTCGGATTGCGAGTAACGCGGTTTGCGAGTTTTCTCACAAGACGAGCAAAGATTTTTAATAAATTTTGACTTGAAAAACGAGCAAGTCTTGGGTTACGAGTACCGAGTATCTGTGTATCACGCATGCGTTTCTTGGTTTGACGCCGAGCGTCACGTGATCACAACTGAGCCAATGTTTTTTCTCTCTCTTGGGCTGCGGAATTGTGGGTAATCGTCTCCCCTGCTGGGTCTTAGTGCTCGTCTCTTATTGGTATAATCAACATCCGTGCACGTGTGTACTGTTTACTATAACACTGTGACCATGTGTGTGTGTGTGTAAAACATATTTTATTTTGTGTTTGTAAGCGTGTGTATACAGCCCGCGTGTCCTGTTTCTTATAACACACGTGTGTAAAATGGAAACACTTATCTGTCGGGATTTATTTTTACTTTTTTTAAAGGTAAAGTGCAGGTTAATTTGTTTTATATTTTGTATTAATTATTTTATGCATTTATTTTTTTGGGCTGTAGAACGAATAATTAGAGTTTCCATTATTCCTTATGGAAAATTTTGATTTGCTTTGATTTACGAGTGTTTTGATTTGCTTTGATTTACGAGTGTTTTGAAATATGCTCGTAATCCAAGGATCCACTGTATTTGCTACTAGCTAGTTACTCACAATTACCAACAGCCTTGATTTTAAATAAATAAATAGAATCTAATGTATTATGTAGCTATCCAACGCTAAAAAGTTGCTACATGGCTTTACAAGCACCAGCATTTCCTAATTACCATATGTGTAATGTCTGACAGCTAGCAGTATGTTAGCAAGCTAAAAAATGTTAACAATTAGACAGACAAGCCTCTGAGTGGTGCAGTGGTAAAGTGCTCGTCCTATCATCTGGAGATCGCGAGTTCGATTCCCGGGTGATGCTGTAACCTCTTGCAGCTGGAGGTCTAGAGAGAGCTGATTGGCCGAGCTCTCTCAGAGGGGAGGGATGAGAGGTACTTTGTGCTCCCACATTAATCACGGCTCACATTAATCAAAGCTCGTGCAAGCGGAGTGGTAGTAGTAGCCTTAATGTGGGAGCCTTAATTTGCTGAAAAATGCAATGGAGCGTAACATTGTTTGTGAATTATGTATCACTGGGAACCAAACAAGCTTTGAACTAAACATTTAATAGGCATCTGTTAGATCAGTTATCACATTCATCACTATGAAAAGGTGGTTTATTTTAACAAGGTGCCTTCCTCCCTCATTATCCAGCTGCTTATCAAATAGCACTTGATCCAGCATTTCCTATTCTTTTTCTTTACTTGCTAACAGATCTAGCAAAACACATTCCCTGAAATGTCATAGTGAAACTAGAGGCTGCAAATCGCTGGGGCATAAAAAAAACTGCACCACAACAAAAGCGTCACACTTCTCACTCAAGTGAGTCAGCGGATGCTGGCATGAGTTCATGCTGACACAGGTAAGACTGACTAACCGGGCCCGGAAAGGTCGAAGCCCGTCACATAAAGTCGGCATGAACGTTCAGGATAACATGCGACAGACTCGTGAGGTTAGAAATACATACATGCATGCAAATGAAGTGATTTGCAAACTCTCCAAAGCTGACCCTCATCGCAGGGAGGCCGGACGTATGCAAAACGCAGCTGTAGACATACACGCCCGTGTAGTCAAACCATCAACTGCCAAATCCGTCACACAGCAGCTTCATGGTGTTCGGAACAACAAACTGACCACGTTCACAAGCTCTATACAGACACACACCTGCTCATGGGTTTATCAGTTTTATAACTATGAAAGTGATGAAATAATGTCGTTCAGGGACGTGTGGTGTTTT
The DNA here is from genome assembly GCA_030014305.1 of Clarias laeviceps. NCBI lineage: Eukaryota > Metazoa > Chordata > Actinopteri > Siluriformes > Clariidae > Clarias > Clarias laeviceps. Next base: position 28,059,118 of record JAQMYJ010000005.1, read on the forward strand.
GGTGCAGACCCTGTCTTGTTTTATTCCTCACATATGTGCTGATATTAAAACGTGATGCCTTTCAAGCATTAACTGTATTATGCACCATTCATTAATACACAGAAGAAATGAAACCCAGATTGGCAAACCGCTGTGTTATAATAAGTCTCACTATAAAAGGAGACTCTTTTCCAATAACATCCTGAAGTGCTTTAGTCCTTATGAATATTATAGAATAAGGAGTAATTTATGAGAAAACACTTTCACTTACCACTTCTCATGTTCACATACACACGTGTGTGTTTTATATATAGTACAGTTACAGTATATAAACACAACACAGCTGAGATGATATAAAGCCAAAGATATCCTTTTAGCTGATAACATTTCTAATCTGTTCATCAGTAAACCAGTCACCACTATACCTTTCATAAACAGATGAGTTGGTTACCAAGGCTTTTGTTTCCATGGTCACGATCTCTTGTCTAGCTACTGTACTCTAGACACTAAAGACAGACTATTGTATTGGTTTGGTTGAAACTTTTCTTTTGGTACTTGGAGGAAATACAGTATAAAGCCAGTAAAACATTACGATCTGAAAAACACATACAGTTTGCCTCACATCACTATGCCTATGATGAGACCATGTAATATGATGATGCATTGCTTAACTCTCATGTCTTCTTTATTGAGCCATTGATGGACAACCAGCCATAACTGGGAATCTGAAGAACGTAAGATAATTTCATACTAATCTCCATGCACTTACTTTTCATAGCAGCAATCTAAAGATTATGGAAAGATCAGACTCGCACAGGCATGCCGTACTCACCTGGGTTGTTGGCTTCCACTTCAAGAACATGCAGCTCCGTGCACTCGGATAACGAATGCTCCAGACAGAGCTGCAGGAACCGAGCCTGGGTCCGACTCACACGCTTCAAGAGTGACAGCAGAGCCACGGTCTGCTCGCACTCGTTCCAGCCCTTAAACCAGCTGGCCAAGACGCCCACCTGGTCACGAAACATCATGGTCTGGTGGACTGCACGCGACGACACTGATGTGGGTTTAATGAAAGAGATGGACGTATTTGGTGTAGTAGGAATTGCTTCGCAACACAGATTCTGGAAAAGCTCAGATTGATCTGGTGAAGTCTTGGGGTCGAGTGTGGTTAATGAAGACTCGAGGGCTGTCCTGTCATTCTTGGTTATGTTATGATGCGATGTTGTTGCCGTCAAGGTTTCGGTAATGAGTGATGACCCAAGAACGACACTCCGTGATGGCTGTCCGGCGTTAATGTGGATTTACTGCTGCTGGCATTTTTCACCAGGATCTGCAAAGAGGAAATGGAAAAAGGTTAGAGCCCATGGTTGGACGGACTGATAGAAAGATTATTGGATGAATGGATGGATACTGCTGATCGACTTATCCTTAAATGTCAATCCAGTTCTTTAATTTAAACTTTAATTCACAGCATGTGTATTAACACTGCTTACACCAGAGCGATGCTGAATTCCCAAATCTGATTGCTTAAAATGTATTTATTCATTTTCCATAACAGCTGTTTTTATGGTCATCCGACCTGCCGGGCAATTCAATATGTGGATATTAATGCACTCCTTCTTGTGTTGTTTTTCATATTGACAACTTACTGTATATAGATACTAAACTAATAATCAGCTCTAAAGACATTTTGCAGAAAATGTAAGTGTGTAATAATTTATTACATGGTTGGGTTTTCGTTTAGATGTTTACTTATGCTGTGTCACAAGAGTCAGAGGTAACTTTCGCCAAGATTAGACAGTTTTAAAGGCAGAGGGTTGCGGTTACTCCAGGAACATGACAAACTGCATTTTTGTCTTATTAACCTTAAGAGGGGGAAAAATATGGGCAGCACCAAAGCAAGGACTGTTTACAGGTGTTATAAGTGATAACAGGAACTAACTTGTTTTGTGGGGTGTAACTATAAACAGATTTTTTTTTAAAAGCGTAACTATAAACGTATATATAATGGCTGTACAAAGCATTTCGTCGCTGATTATTGTTCTAAAACGGCACTTCATCTTCATTCCTAGTGATATCATGACGTAACGCTTGTGCAGTGTGAACCAACATAAAAAAATGTTTAGAGGACAGTTATTGCTTCAGCCTAGTCCACAGAGCAACAGTTGTAACACTGGAAGTCTTCAGGATGGAGGAGTTTGTCATTTGCGGTTTCTCAGGAACATGACAAGCTACATTTTTGTCTTAGTAACATTAAGGAGTGGCGAAAATAAGTGGTGGAAATAAAGACTTGTTGGTCTTTTTATAATTAAAAAAATGTTAGGGTAAAGGTAAAGTACTAAAACACTTTTGGATGTTAATCGCCTGATGTAATGCGTCACGTCACTTTACTGTTGATTATCTTACTAGAATTGCACATCTCCCTCATGGTGTTTTATTTCTACTGGTATTTTATTGGTGTGTGATTATTATGCGTGTGTGCGGAATTTGCGTTTTCTCCTTGTGCTTGGTAGATTTCCTCTGGGTACTCCGGTTTCCTCCCACAGTCCAAAGACAGGCAGATACAGTAGACTAATTGACGTTCCCAAATTGCTTGTAGTGTGTGAATGCGCATGTGAATGTTAACCATAGTTTTAAAATGGGAATAAATACTATGGTAACCACTGTGTCTGTATGTATGGAGTTTGAATTTTTTTCTTGTGCTTCATGGGTTTCCTCCACGTACTCCAGTTTCTTCCCACAGTCCAATCAAACTTGGATCCTGGAGGTGCAAGGCAACAGTGCTAACCAGTAAGCCAACATGCCGCCAATTTAATAGCAATAAGAGTAATACACAATGAGGGAGATGTGCAATTCTAGGAAAATAATCAACAATAAAGAGATGTGATGCTTCACGTCAGGCCATTAACATCCCAAAGTGTTTTTCTCCATTCATCCACCTAGGATCCTCTGTAGTCCAACTAGGGCCCGTGGTGGCCAGTGGTGACTAGTGTATTTATTCCCATCATATATGACCGTGGTAGGACCTCCTGTCAACATTCACACACTCATTCACACATTACAGGCATTTTGGAAACACTAATTAGCCTAATCTGCAGGTTTTTGGACTGTGGCGTCCTGTCTAGAGTGTACTTCACCAGTCTACTGGGATAGTCTCCCAGCCCCCGCGATGCTGTATTTTGGACACAACGTCATTGCAGGTTTGGCCACTAGTTTTGTCCATATACTAAATGACTATAAATTATTATAAACTAATTGGTGTTTCCAAATTGCCAGTAGTGTGTGAATGATGACCGGACGTCCTACCACGGAATAAAAATACAACGGTCACGTCGGCTAGTGATGGGAAGTTCGAATCATTTTGGTGACTCGGTTCTTTGAATCTTTTTTTGAGTCATTTCATTCATTTCGTTCTTTTGATCAGAAATAAATTAAAATGTTGCGTTTTCAATAAAAATACCCCCAAAACGTCTAAATACACAAACTTTGGCTATAGTTCCAGTTATGAAAATATTACAATGAAACTAAGGACATGTTATAATAAACAGAATGAGCAGCTCAACTCTTATATCTTCCAATCTGAGTCGTTCGTTTCGTTCTTTTGAATCTATTGCACTGCATAGCGTCTATGGGAGTCACGTGTCAAAAGAACGAACGACGCGAAGACTCACTAGCAGAACCGTTCAATAGTGTTTCCTGTGTACTGCGCTCATAGCGTCTATGGGAGACACGTGACAAAGGAAGGAACGACTCGAGACTTGAAGACTCATTGCTGAGAATCGTTCAATACTGTTTCCTGTATATAACATACGGAGGTTTTGCGATGCTTTGCGCATGCGCGCCCAATAGAAAATGAACGAATCACTCTCCGAGATACTCGTCCATCTGAGTCATGTTAAAGATCCGTTCAAAAAGAACGAATCGTTCGTGAACGACCCATCACTAACATCGGCTAAGTCCTTGTTGGACTTCAGAGGTTCCTAGATGGCTAGATGGACGGCTATTATGTTATGCTAATATTATTGTTTAACACTATTCCAAAAACAACAACGAGCTTTAAAGAACAGTTTTGAAGAATGAAACATCAAAGGCAACTCAGGTCTGATGTGTCTGACGATGTTTCGATATCATGTGTTGAATATTGTGATACTGTGAGTATAAACGATAATCGTGATATCCCTAACTAATTAACCCCCCCCCCCCCAAACACACACACACGCGCGCGCAGGCACAGATTTCTCGCCGTGTCAGATGCTGTCATCGTGTCTAACTCGGGTCTGAAAGCAGAGCGGGTTGAAGATCTCCAGCCAGACAGACCGTCCACATCTAATCCTATCATAACACGGGCCGGTTATCGTGCGCTCGGGTTCCAGGCGACATTATTAGCGCTGATAAAAATAACCAGGGCTTCAGTTGTTCAGGGAGCAGCTTTACAGCAAACACACACACACACACACACACACAGAGACCAACGAGTTTAAAAACACAACACGATACATTATTCTTTCATCCTTTCGCTTTGGTGTCTCTTTGAAAATACCGAGTGTATGCGGTGTAATCTTTTCCTCTAACAACCCGACTACTCCGGGTTAGGTTAGGTTAGCACACACATATACACACACACACACGTACACACACACACACACACAAGTCCTTCTACGACGCCTTGAATAAAACTGCGCCGCGAAACATCGTAACGTTCTGTGCACATCTGTAACATCCGCTCTGCAATTCTGTTTCAGCTGGAGAAAAGAAAGAAGGAGAGAAAGATAAAGAAAAAGAAAAGAAAAAGAAAAAAAGGCTTACCCGGTTATTTCCTGTACACAAGGCGTCCAGGACTCAGTAAAGCTGCTGACTCTTCTGACTCTCAGGACAAAATATGTCTATAATTTCCCATATACAAGCTATTTTCACTCACTCACTCACTCATCTTCTATACCGCTTTATCCTGTATTCAGGGTCGCGGGAGCTATTTTCATTCTGCCTTAAAATAAACTGCCTATGGACGCCAGACAGAGAGACATTTGGATAATATGTTGTTTTAGAAGAGAGAGAGAGAGAGAGAGAGAGAGGTTGGAGGTAGGAGAAGTAGATAGAAGTCTATAATTTATTAAATCCATTGTATAGCTATAGATCACTAATACCACTAGTACAAATAATAATAATAATAATAATAATAATAATAATTACCCAGATTGAGGTCCAGTCTGCATTTTCCCAAAGTGCTTCCAGTATTCAGAGTTCAACTCATTCAGGCTCACTCCACGGTTTGGCCATGTTGACCAAGTTTTCCCAGTCCAGCCAACACACACTCAGCATTGCTAGATTTTCTGCTCACACTCCTGACCAGAAGACCAGCATTGCTTTTTTTTTTCTACCTTTCCCTTCCCTCTCCTTTTCTTTCCTTTGCTTTTCCTCCCTAAAATCCAGAAAGGAGTCCTAACATTTCTTATATTCCCCCCTCCTTAACAATCCCAGTGGAGAGGTTCAAGCTTGCTTTTGCGTTCCTGCTGCCCACAGTCCAGAGCAAAGACTCAGCATTGCTTGGGTTCTCTCTCTCTCTCTCTCTCTCTCTCCCTCCCTCCACTCCAGTCCAGTCCAGAGGAGAGACTCAGCATTGCTTTTGCTTCCCACATGCGAATCATTAACAGGGAGCATTACGTCAGGGGCTTGGCAGCACACGCAAGCACAAAAATAGAGAATGCAGTTACAGGAACAGATCATACTGAGACCACTGACCTGGGATTGGTGGGGGGGGGGGGGATCAAATCTATTAGCTTTTA
>JAQMYJ010000005.1:28064979-28078521 GCA_030014305.1 Clarias laeviceps
TTTTCCCCCCCCCCCCCCCCGCTTTTTTTTTTTTTTAAAGCCATAAAAAAGTCTTTGGTTTATAACAGAGCGTAACAGTTGAAGTGTGTGAAAAGAACAAAGTGAAGGGGTTGAAGTTTAGGACTTGGGGCGACACCATATCCCTGTGTGCTCGTCTATAAATAGGACACTGTATACAATTTATTTCTTCAACCCAAGAAATCTTCTACATCAACATCAACGCGTACAAAAGAACAGCATTATATTTAGGATCCCCTTTACACCCCCATTGCGTTCTTCATTGTATAAGCTATACTGTAGTGACAAATTCCTTCCAGTAGGGGGCAAACATGTCCACTAAGAAAAAAAAATCCCTGGTTTTAATTTAAAGTTCATTACAGCACACTTTCCCTGGGTTAAGTAGTAAAGTCAAGATATTATTGGTATTCTGGCCATATAAATATATAAATGTTCAAAAGTTCAGGACATATCTGTACATATTCAGTGCTGTTTTCTTTTTAAATAATCACTGAATTAAAACACTGAACTGGATCAGAAAATGTGTCAAATCCAATCTGATACTGACCTAGCCTCAATAGAATTTTCAGTATGCTCAACTGGGTCACATAATAGTCTATAAATACTGTTTTAACAACCAACCAGCCTGGCCTACTGACCCACAAGTACACCATGGGTTCTACACATAATTGGCGAGAGGAAGAGTAAAGTCTAAAAATACAATATATTTGCACAATATATTGTCATGCATTCCTACATAATTTTACCCCAAATCTTAAGAGGGAAAAAAGATGATTGCTGGCATTAGGAGTTTGAACCCAAGCTGTTTTTATGTTCCAGAAACACATGCATGTTCAGAGCAGTACACGATTCCACTGATGCCCCAATGCTCAAGTAAATACACTGCAAATCTGCCAGAATCTAATTACTGTATCAAACTCTACTGATCAAATTCACTCACTGACTCATCCAGTTACTCACTTTACTGTCAAGTGGGTATGGAAGATATTTTGAAATAGGCTCAATACACAACTGACTGCAAAGTAAGAAGTGGTATGTAATTTAACAAGAGCTAATTGGCATTAGCTGGAACAATACTTCAATTACATGGGGATTAATAATTAATAACATAATTATAATTAATAACTTTATAATAATGTGGCGCCATCTAGTGGCTAAATGAACACGTTACTTAGATGAGCCAATGAAATTCGTTCATTCATTCATTCATTCATTTATTCATTAATCTTCCTTACCACTTAGCCTGTATACAGGGTCGCAGGGACCGATCCCAAGAGATTTTGGGCATGATGCAGGGTACACTCTGAACAGGGTTGCCAATCCATTGCAGGGCACACACACTACAGACAAATTTGGGACAGTAGTTAATCTAATTGGCATGTCTTTGGACTGTAATTAGAGTACTTGGAGGAATCCCAGCAAGCACAGAGAGAACATGCAAACTCTATGCAGACAGACTCGGAGGCGGAAATCAAACCTTCTACTCTGGAGGTACGAGGTCACAGCGCTAAACCCTTAAGCCACTGTGCCACCTGGCGAAAGTTAAGGGGAAAAAAGTGCAATAGCAATAGCAATCTGCACTTACTATTGAAAAGTCACAACATGTAGAATCATCTCTGTCTCAATTATTTCTGTCTTTTTTTTTCAAGGAATATTGCAAACACAATCCTGCATGTCTCTAAAATACACTAATAAAAATAACATAATTGTGTTCAATGCATTTTCTAAATCTTAGCAATCGCTCTTAATCTTGAATCTTAAAAGTTCAATGGCATACCTAAAATAAAACTTGCTACCTGATATACATGGTATGACCAAAAGTATGTGGACACTTGACCAATATGCACACACACAATTGCTTGTTAAATGTCCTATTTTAAAGATGCGACTTTAATGTAGAGTTGCGTAAACGTTTGCTGTTCTACTGCTCTGTTCTACTGCTCTGTTCTACTGCTCTGTTATACTGCTCTTCTACTAATCTGGAAAGGCTTCACTAGATTTTGAGGCATGGTTGTGTTGATTTATTAGTTGTGTCAACCAGACACAAGAACATTAGGCCTCGGGTGCAACTGGTGTTTGAGTTTATCTCAAAATATGGTTGAGTTCAGGGATCTGTGCAGGCCACTCATATTTTGGCAAAGCACGCCTTCATGGACCTTGATTCGAATTCATGGCATGCTGTCATGTTGGAACAGGTTTGGGCCGTTTGGATCAAGGGAAGAAAAATTTTCTGGGCTGCAGTGACATTTTAGAGACATTTTATTGGCAACAGTTTGGGGGAAGAACCAGGTCTGCACAACCGTTTGGCTGTACATTTTTATTTATAAATCTTATAAACCAGAATGAAAAAGTTAGCTCTTTAATGAAAAAAATCCTCAAAATATTTTTTCTTTATAGCCCTAACCATCTTTTTATGTTTTTAAATGACCTGTATTCATTCCTAGCCCTAATATGACACATATTACTGAAGAATTTCCTGGAATTGGTGAATTAACAAAACATTCCACTCTAAAATAAAATGCATGTTTTTTTTATTTTTTATTTTACAATAAAGAAATTATATATTAAAACAAACTGTGGTAAAGAGTGTCTCACTCACTCATCTATAACACTTTATCCTGTGTACAGGGGGGCCTGCAGGCTATCCCAGGAGACTTAGAGCACGAGGCGGATGAGCACGGACCCCTGGATGGGGTCCCAATCCATCGCAGGGCACACATTTACGTAAACACTCACACACTCATTCACACACTGTGGGCAATTTGGAAACGCCAATGTCTTTGGACTGTGGGAAGAAACCTGAGTACCTGGAAGAAACCCACCAAGCATGAGGAGAAAACACAAACTCCACACACAGACCCTGAGCAGGAATTGAACCCGGACCCTGAAGATGAAAGTGCGAACCACTACGCCACCATGCTGCCTAGAGTTAGCAAGTGTCTTCACAGTGAAAAAATATATTTTAATTACAAAATTAAGACTAGATCTGTTTAATTAAATTGGTCAATTAACGTTACTTACGCATTATGTACATATACCTGTATATTTACAAATATTAAAGTTCTGGTACTATACTTGCATAAGCAGCAAATGAAATAAAAGTAAGCCTTTGTCGCCATCTTGTGGCGACATTAAGACATGTCGCTTTAATTCTAGTAAACGCGAAGTAAATACAGTAACTAGAATTAAAATGATGTTTGAAGCGCGTGTGTGTTCTAAGCTTTCAATGGCAATTTTTCTTTTATTGGAATTTCACCCTGCTTTAAAAATCTGAAACTTTCTTAAACACTTTATGGTTTTGTTGCTTGGCATGATGTAGTAATCATGCGCAGATACATTACGCAAAGTTTTCTGTTGTGAAATTAGTAGGAATTGCTAAATATTTATAAATTTTTAATAGGTTATGTGCTTGTGTAATAGGGAAACTCCATATCTCTTTCCAAATATAGTTCCTCTTTTAACTTTAAAAATAAATCTTTTCTTCTCGTAATTTTAAAATAAATGTATATTTTTAATTCTTTCTTTCCTCCGAAATCGTTTCTTCTCCTGTCTCATATATTATTATATAATATATATAATTTTTTTTTGTCTTTCTCATTTCTGAGAGGCACAAGCAGGTGGAACGCGTTCCTCTTGCTTGCCTGCACGTTGGCGCCGCCTAGCGACCGGATTTGTAGTTACAGGCTAAACAAATTACGGTAGTCCATAAGGTACACGTATGCTACAAAATCCATCAATAAATATGAGAAATAGTATTTACAGACTGACATCTTTAAATAATGAATACACTGATCAATAAATCCAAATAAAATTTGTAAATATATATATTTTTAATTTCAGTAAATTCTTTATATCCTATATTTGTCAGTAATCAAATGATAAATAAGTAAATTTATTAGTAAATTCTTTAATGTTCCCCTTAATAAATACATGAAGAAAGCATTATATTAATCGATATACCGTATCTGTCAATAAATCCATAAAAAGGTTAATAAAAAAATACAACCAACTGTAATTAGTTAATTAATTTAAATATTTTAATACAGTATACATTCTTTTGCTCATTAAATTATATTTTTAATGTTTTAGAATTATTTACAGTATTTATTTAATTATTTGTCTTAATATTAGTGGATTATCAGTAATTTTATTTTAACATATCCGTTATCTAGGCGAAAATATTAAAAACATATTTATTCCCTAGATAAGTGCACTAAGTAGGGCGTGAAAGCGGCTTGTAAACCAATAGCGTAGTGCACTTAATGTCCGATAGGGAGCAGTGTTGGTTCAGGATCGCAAGTCACGTCTTTCACGTCCTTCACGTAGGAAGCAGGAAGTGACTGAAAGTGGAAATCAAACGCCTGTGACACATCATACGAACATCAAACACACACACACACACACCCCGAGAAAACCTTTTAAAACTCCAGCTTACTCCAGGCGATAACTGGAATTCCATCCCGACTGTGTTTAAGTTTACAGATCACTGCAGTAAAATGAAATCATTATCATTATTATTTTATATCACTTTATTAGGTGTGCTTGTGTTTCCCGTCTCAGGCAGTGTGGAGAGCTCTGCTGCACACAGGTGTTTCTGCAAAGTAAGTTTCATTTGAAATCTACTCTTACATGCACAATAGTCCGTTTTTTATATATATATATATATATATATATATATATATATATGTGTGTGTGTGTGTATGTGTGTGTATTAATATTTTCTATTGAATTTAGTTCCAGGTTTAGTTGTTTCCAGTTGGAGTTGATGAGGAAGATTGTGCTGTAGTAATAGTTGTAGAAAAAGTTGTGGTTGTGCGTGTAATTTTTGTAAGAGTACAGTAGTTGTTGTAGAAATCTTGTAGTTGTAATTTTTGTAAAAGTAGTTGTTGTAAAATTTTGTAGTTGTAATTTTTGTAAAAGTAGTTGTAAAATTTTGTAGTTGTAATTTTTGTAAAAGTAGTTGTTGTAGAAATCTTGTAGTTGTAATTTTTGTAAAAGTAGTTGTAAAATTTGGTAGTTGTAATTTTTGTAAAAGTAGTTGTTGTAGAAATCTTGTTGTAGTTGTAATTTTTGTAAAAGTAGTTGTAAAATTTTGTAGTTGTAATTTTTGTAAAAGTAGTTGTTGTAGAAATTTTGTTGTTGTAATTTTTGTAAAAGTAGTTGTAAAATTTGGTAGTTGTAATTTTTGTAAAAGTAGTTGTAAAATTTGGTAGTTGTAATTTTTGAAAAAGTCGTTGTTGTAGAAATCTTGTAGTTGTAATTTTTGTAAAAGTAGTTGTAAAATTTTGTAGCTGTAATTTTTGTAAAAGTATTTGTTGTAGAAATCTTGTAGTTGTAATTTTTGTAAAAGTAGTTGTAGAAAGTTTTGTAGTTGTAATTGTTATAAAACAATAGCTGTAATTGTTGTAGAAGTAGTGGTTGTAGAAATTGTTGTAATTTTGGTAGAAGTCGAAGTTATAGAAATTATTGTAAAGGTAGTAGTTTCAAAACTTGTAGTTGTTATCGTTATAAAATAATAGTTGTAGAACTTTTTATTGCTGTAATTGCTATAAAAGTGGTAGTTGTGGTTGTAATTGTTGTAAAAGTGGTAGTTGTTGAACTTGTTGTAGTTGTAATTGATGTAGTAGAATTTATAGTTGTAGTAATATTTATAAATGTTGTTTTAGTATTAGCAGTAGTTGTAGTTGTTGATGTAGTTGTTGTGGTTGTAGTCGTAAGTGTGTCTATGTTGTAGCATGTGCAGTAAAACCTGACAGGGTCTTTTAAATTTTCATTACAATTTGCCATTCATTAAAAAATATACATGTAAAACACCAACACAAACATACAAATAAAAAAAAACACAGTAAATGAATCAGTTTACTATGACCAAGACGTAAGGGAGATAAGATGTCTTGATGGGTTAAAATTGTACGCCAGTCCGCCAGTAGAGGGTTTCAGGGCGATTTCAGGGAGGTGTGTTCGGTTACATCTCAATCGTAAACAGTAAAACATTTTAATCAACAAAGTTAAAACAATAGCATTTTAGTACAAGTAGTTTGTAGTGGAATTGGTTTGTAACTTAGTCAATTGTTATTTATTCACGTGCTTGTTTATTTTCTATCTCAGGTCACCGGCACTCTGGACGATTGTGCCTGCGATGTGGAAACAATCGATTCCTTCAACAACAGGAAGCTTTTCCCCCAACTTCAGAAACTCCTTTCGTCTGATTACTTCAGGTTCTATAAGGTGCGATGCCTTTCTGCACGTTCTAAGGAAGGAAATTTGGTTTTAATTGATTATCTGCTATTCATTTACAACAAAATTTCTACTATTCAGGTGAATCTAAACAACCCGTGTCCATTCTGGACGGACAGCGGCCACTGTGGTCTCAGAGACTGCGCCGTAAAGCCATGCAAACCTGTGAGTAGTTTGGCTCCATACAGTGGTGCTACTTATTGCACTGTGATATATCGAAGTTTAAGTTCTAGACAATACAATATAAAAATATATACACTTCAACCAAAGACGTTGTACTTTTGCTTCTTCGAAATTATAATGTCTGATCTCAATTATGTTGCCCAGAATGAAGTACCTGAAGGGCTGAAATCCAGCAGCTACAAGGTACAGTATGAGCAATGCCAACCATATCAGCTACGTCACTTCTATTATCAGTACTGCGGAGGCTGTATTTAATGGCTATATGTGTGCACCTGTATATCTATATCTCTGTGTGAGAACAGTATTCATTCGAAGCCAGCCAGCACACAAAGGAGTGTGAAATGGCAGAGAAACTCGGCGCTGTCAACAGCTCTCTAAGGTACAGTACACAGTGGCGAATTCTACTCAACACCTAACCTGAAATGTACACATGGGCTGTTTGTCTTTTACAGATAAACTTAGTACACGTATATCCGTCAGACTTGGAGTTGCATATGGATCGCAATCTGTGTACCATCAGTCATTTAGTGCATGTAATATGTATTATTTAATTTCCTAGCTATTTTTTATTTATGTCATAACACTGACAAAGCAAGTAGTAAAAAAAAAACTCTGTCTGTCTAAATTGCTGATTGACTACAGGGGAAAGTGAAAAAAGCACTTTTACTCTTACTCCTGGTTACTCTCACTTTATGTCAGTGTTATGCAGATGAACTTTGACCTATGAATCTGTTAATGCAAGACAAGCGGGCAGGGCTGTGTCTCTTTGGTTGCAAAGAGCATCTTAAAATATTTTGCTTCAATATGTACAGTAGTTGGTGCACATGTGGATTTCCACCAGGATACACAGTAGAGATTTTGCTCTTGTAAGTTTGTGAATAAAGTAGTACAGCTGAAATCTTCAGATTATCTGAATTCATGTGACATTAACGCTCACATAGGAAACGAAGTAAATAAAATAATGCAGTGTTTCTCATAGAGCCGGGATCGTTATCTCCAGTCCTGGACGCCTGCATCCAGCTTGGATTCTTTTGCTCAAACACAACCGATTCAACTAGTCTGTTAATTACCAGGTTCAGTGTGTGTTTAAGTGTTGGTAGTGTGTTGGAAGTGCTGGCTCTCCAGGACTGGAGTTGAAGATCCCTGTCAAACAGAGTAGGCATTTTTGTGTTGTAAGCTCTGGTGTTGTGTAAGTCCTGACTTACACAAGTGCTTGTGTTGTGCAGTGATGAAACCCGGCAGGCTCTGGACGACTGGAACCGGCACGATGACGAGGCCGACCGTTTCTGCATGCACGATGGTAACTTTAGCAGATCGAAGCCATTTGTACAGATGTCAAAGTTTTACCTACAACATAAATTCAGAAACTCTGAGTCCAATGTCAAGATTATAATGTTAAGGTTTATGTAGCAGTGTTAGAAGTGATGTTAAGAAACTGCAATATTATTTGTTCAAAATATGCCTTGACGTTTATAAATGTTCAAAATTATTGGAACATCCTTTAAAACCTACAATACAATATTGAGTAATTTGGGTTCAATTGTTGAAATTTTCATATTGAAAAGGAACAAAAGATTGAGAGTCAAATCAAAAAAAAAAAAAAGATTGATAATATTGGTTGACATTTGACTGAATAATTGTGTTTCCAAGAATAACTGAAATAAACAACTTTATCGGAATTTCTAGGAAGTTAGGGTTCGGTGTTGTTTGCTTTACAATATTAATAATGTAATGCCATTAAGTTCATTGGTCTCTCTCTCGCTCTCTCTTTTTTTCTTCCATATACAGTATGTACAAAGACAGACTCATCTTGTTTTTATCTGTCCTCCCAGAACTTCTTTATTAATTCGTTTTTTTTCTCTCAGATGAAGACTCTCCGGATTCGCAGTACGTCGATCTCCTCCTGAACCCTGAGCGATACACTGGATATAAGGGTCCTGAGGCCTGGCAGATTTGGAACAGTATATATGAGGAGAACTGTTTCAAGTAAGGTCACAGCGGTTTGAAGATGAGATAACATGCCGTTCATCTCTCACAGGAAATTGGTTAGTTTGTCAGAAGCTTAGATGAGAATCAGGATCAGGGTGAGTCGGTGGAAAGTGCAGAAAAATATTACAGGGAGCTGATCGAGGCAGAGTTTCCCCAAAGCACTGAAAAGTATTTTAATATTCTCGAGGAATAAGATATTAACATTACTAGATTATTATTGTTATCTTTATTCTTTTTTAATAGCATGCACGCTAGTGTTTTACCCCTTAATTACTTTACATAAATAAATCAGGTGCAGTGGTTTTACTGGCGGTTATAAACACAGTGTACACTTCCTGGCCTGCTTTAATTTGTGGCAGTGTCTGACCCTGGACTGTTTATATTTGGCTGTCAATTTTTAACCAACTGACAGGGTTGTGATATTTAAATCTCAGCCCCCGCCGATAGTGCAGGCAATATACTCATAGCAGCATAAACATACTGTACCACCAGGCCACGTGTCACGTCTGTACTGAGAATAATTAAACTCACAAATATTTGCTCAGCTCAGGTCCGGTAGTTTGCTTTGCATGTGGTCCGTTTGCAGTAATGCATGAAACCAATAGATATTTGTACAATTATAGTATGAATTATATTTATAGGTTTAATAAACTGACATTAGTGCATTTCCTAAATGTTACACTTTGCTTTTTTTTTTTTTTTGCTTTTAACACATAATGCAAATGAGTACTAATTGTTTTGTACTACACTTTCAGACCATATACTGTTAAACGACCACTGAACCCTCTGGTCTCGAGCAGTGGTAAGATTTTGGTTTCTATGTGTGGTTTTGTCTTAGAAATTAACTACACAACATACAAAACAAAAATAATCTATTAAACATTAGGCTGTGTTTTTTAAATTAACTGAGCTTTGTTGTTTGTGTTGCAGGAGACAGTGAAGGTAAGAGACATTTCTGTGAAATTGAGTTAATTTAAATGTTGATTTAATTGCCTTGAATGTTCTAATGATTAACAAAGTGTTTTTTAAAAGTACTAAGTTTATAATTGTGCTAAAGTTGACTTATTTGTCATGTGCCTTCAAAAAACGTTAGGTTGGGCGATTTATTCTAAAGTATCAAGTTTTAACATAAAGCTTGTATTAATGTTTGTCTAGTTGTAAAGTCTTAACTATTCCAATATTCAAAAGTTATTAAATGTCAAATTTTAAAGCTTGACTTAATTGCAGAAAAGTTTAATTGTAAAAGACTTTTTAACATGGAAAGCTTGTCTTGGTTCTAAAGCTGGTTTTAATCCTAAATCTAAATGCTCATTCAATATTTTATTACAAAGTTTAACTGTAAAATTTTAAAGGCTGGCAATTTTTTTAATCATAATTTTTAAAAAGTTTTAAAGCTTTGTCTTAACTGTTCTACATATTCTAAAGGCTGACTTCTGTTGTTTTATGTAAAGGTCTTCATTGTTGGAAAGTTTATGTGTAAAGTTCTAAAGACTGACATAAGTGTTCCAGTGTATTAAAAACTGACTTGCTTTTTATAATCCACTAGATAATTATAATAAAGTTTCAATATAAATTTATTCTTGATATAAATCTTTCCCCAAACATTTGAAAAGTTGAAATAATTGTTCATAAGCTCTAAAGGTTGACTTAAATATTTGATATAGACATCTAAAGCTTGTCTTGATCGTTGTAAAAATTTAAAGGTGATCCTAATTGTCCTAAAGTTCTAAAGGCTGTATTAATAATTTTACTATAAAGCTCTAAAGCTCGTCTTATTTGTTCTCAAACTTTGAATAGTTATTTATTATTTTAATTTAATTCATTTTATTACTTCTAATTATCTAAATGCTTAATCACTGCTCTTATTAGAAACCTTAGCTATAAAAGTTTAAACATAAAGTTTTAAAGGCTGGCAGTCTATATGTTTACAACATTCTAGTGATTTTCTTAATTGTGTAAAGTTTTCAAGCTTTGTCTTAACTCTTCCGACATTCTAAAGGCTGACCTCTAAAGGCTGCTGTTTTATGTAAAGTTCTAATGCTTGTTTTAATTATTGAGAAGTTCACCTGTAAAGCTCTAAAGCCTGACATAATTATTCCAGTGTTTTAAAAGTTGACTTACATGTTACTAGTACCTATATAACCTATATGTACTAGAACCGAATGAGACCGCAGATTTTGGTGCCTCACTTCGGTGCCACTATTTCAGTTTAATTAATTGCTGAAGTTTTAAGATGTTCAAATTTTGATATCTAGTGAATAGCAGTGTAACCGAACATCCAGTTTTAAAGCTCTTTTTGTATTTCAGGGGGATTTTACAAGTGGCTGGAAGGTAAGCAGCAGTTGCTTCTCACATATGTGTGCATGTGTTGAAGTGCGCATTTTGTTCTTTATCATGCTTTTTCTCCATATGTAGGTCTGTGTGTGGAGAAAAGAGCTTTCTTCAGGCTCGTCTCAGGACTGCATGCTAGCATAAATGTTCACCTGAGTGCCAGGTACCTGCTGGATGGTGAGTTACATTAATGGTCTGTTCAAATGTTTGCAATTATGTATAATTAACGTGTTGCCTTGAGCTGAGAAATTTAGCTTGAAAAAAGTAAAAAACTTGCTTGAAAAAAAGTTTTCTAAACCCGAACCAGAACAGCTATCTATCTATCTATCTATCTATCTATCTATCTATCTATCACCGTTAAACATTGCTTTCTGTTTGTTATTGATCAGATAACTGGTTTGAGAGGATATGGGGTCCCAACGTAACTGAGTTCCAGCTGAGATTTGATGAAGAACTGACGAAAGGAGAAGGACCCAAGCGTCTGAGGAATCTCTACTTCCTTTATCTGATCGAGCTCCGTGCCCTCTCTAAAGTCCTGCCTTTCTTTGAGCGTCACTCCATCCATCTGTACACGGGAGACCCGGAACAAGACAAGCAGATTAAAGACCTGCTCCTAGAGCTCCTCCATATGGCCAAGTAAGAGGATGATAAGCAGCTTTTTACACGAGAGGTAGATTGTTTTTTCTTCATGCATGTTGATTTGAAAGCAACAAATTTGTCCTTCCAGGTCTTTCCCATTGCACTTTGATGAAACCACTCTGTTTGCAGGCGATAAGAAGGAAGCAGCAAAACTGAAAGTCAGTACATGGCACCTACATTTCTTTTCAGTAAAAAAAAAAAAAAAAAGAAAAAAGCATTAACGCATTAAACTGTGTCACCTGATCTGTTACTCGTCTGTTCATCAGGAAGACCTCAGGCTGACCTTTAAGAACATCTCCAGGATCATGGACTGCGTAGGATGCTTCAAGTGTAGACTGTGGGGCAAACTGCAGGTACGACGAGCAAAAGTTGTCCCTAATGTCCCTTGACTGATCTGAATAAAGTATCTACGCTAGATTACATTAGTTCTGAATTTCTCATTTAGACCCAGGGTTTAGGTACAGTTCTGAAGATCCTGTTCTCCGAGAAGCAAATCGAAACACTTCCCCAGTCCAGTAACGCCAAACCGTCCTTCCAGTTGAGTCGGCAGGAGATTGTTTCCCTCTTCAATGCTTTCGGGAGGTACGTGACAATTCATAGGTAATCGTGGGACGTTGTGGGTACTCCGTAGGTAAATCATAAAGGTTTGTGACTGTTCAGCTCAGTGGAGTCAGGAGAACACCATAAGTGATTCATGACATTTCGTCGGATGTTAAGGCATGTGACATCATGGATATCTGACCAAGAACCACCAAGTATTTCAGTTCAGGATGAAAAAGTCCTTTTACTAAGAAGTTATATCATTTTCTTCTTTTTCAGGATTTCAACAAGTATTCGAGAACTGGAAAACTTCCGGAAACTGCTATCTGACCTCAAGCAATGAGGTGATCCAGGCCTCTTGTTCCTTGACGTGCGTGAACAGCCAGCTATCTGTCAACCAAGACATGTTTGAAAATGCAAGTTTGCTTCTTCAGGGTTCCACAGGAGTAAGAAGGAGATCATAGCTAAGCCAGTCATGTATACCGTATTATTCATAAATATGGACAGAACAATGATGCAGAACGGAAAACAGTACGAGTGACATTTTGAAGCTGAATCACGTTCTTTCTCAGCATGCAGTCTGGTGTGGCTTGGCGCTAACTGTTTAGGTGTGATGCTTTAAGCAGTCAAACTGTTAGCTTATAAGCTCTCTTTATAAGGTCTGTTGGCTACAGAAGAAAACTTCAGCCACCAAACATGTCTTAGTTGACAGGTTACTTACTGTATAATTGAAAAAAAGGAAAAAGATATCATTTTTGCCAAACAGTTTATTTAGCCGTGACTCAGGAAGTGTGGTTAAAAATAATGAGAAACTTTACAATCTCAGTGAGGAGTTCTGTCATATTTTACACGTCTGGATGAGTTTTTGGTGAAAGAGATGCCCCTAAACAAACTGAGCACTTTAACCACTGAGGAATAAAATTTATATATTTAGCACAATTTGCACTACGGTTCTTTATCTATGGAATGTATTTCACAAAAAAAGAAAAATGGTTATAGGTTAAAATGTTTGATGACTACCCCAGATAGGATTTTTTTTGCTCAGGGATATAAAACTCCATATTTTGAAATCAGTCAGGAAAATTAATTATTGTCCTTGTCGAGTCAGGTACTACTGACGAATAAAGATAATTATTAGGTGATCTTTCTAATATAAACTATTGTTCAGTCTATTGATTAGTGCACCATTTTTGTATCACAATATTAAGTCATGTTCTTTGAGTTGTATATTAGAACAGATACATAATTTGTAGCAAAAAATGTAAAGCATTAAAACAAGTAAATATTAAATACATTTACATACACTGTTCATGATAAGATGATGTGAGAAAACTGTATTGTGATTTTTTTTTTTGTGATTTTTTTTTTTTTTGTTATAGTAATATATTGTTATATCACCTGCAATTCAGTGCAAATTGTTCATGTTTATTCTTCCACAGATTGACAAACACCTTGTAAATGTTTTCCTTCATTAATAAATTTTTTTTTACATGCATTCATTCAGCTGATGTTTTTAAAAAAAAAAAAAATATATATATATATATATATATATATACTGTATATATATACTCAGCAAAAAAAGAAACGTCCCTTTTTCAGGACTGT
>JAQMYJ010000005.1:28078621-28091710 GCA_030014305.1 Clarias laeviceps
ATGGTGTTGACTCTTTTAGTGTTCATACAAATATTTACACATTAAGTTTACTGAAAGAAAAAACAGTTGAAAGTCAGTGAACGTTTCTTTTTTTGCTGAGTGTATATATATACGTATATATATATAATCTGACTTGACATGTGGCAGAAACCAGTTCTTTACGAAGCATACTAAGATTTGAGCACACAACCACTAAACCCAATAATAAATAATGCAAGACGTGACGTATGTTTGTAGAAGTATTAAATGAAGTATACTGGCGTTTGTTTTGTCAGAAACTAAAGCTGAACACTGTTTATTAATGCATAAAGCTGAAGGTTGTTGTCTGGAAGAGTTCTAAAATGTGCAGTTCCTTGAATGACCACTAGGACAACTGGCTTCAATTGTGAGTCAATCCTCACAGAGCTCCATTTTCAACTTTTACTATTTAAATGACCGCTGGATTGCATGTGTCAAACTGCTAGCTGTCTGCTATGCCTCACTTTAGCTAACCAGCTAACTGGAATCGTTGTAGTTTAACTTCTCACAAGAAACGTAGAAGTTGACAAGAGATGTGAGGGGTATGGATGATGGCATTCACATAAATTAACGCCAAGTTCACTAGCTTGTGGGTGGAACTGAATCGGGTAGGCAGGCTCCAAACAAAAACCAGAGCAGTTTGCTCCTCCCATTCATGGATTAACCAGGGTTTAGGTGGAGTCAGCTATTGCCAAAATGGTGCTGAATTCAAATTTCAGGTGGTAGGTGGTTAGGGGGAGCTCAGTGGTTAAGGCATTGGACTACAGTTCAGAAGATCCCAGGTTCAAACCCCACAACCACCAAGTTACCACTGTTGGGCCCTTGAGCAAGGCCCTTAACCCTCAACTGCTCAGATGTGTACTGAGATAAAAATGTAAGCATCTGCCAAATACCTAAATGTAATTAGGCTTACTAGTACAATTTTGAAGCCAGAGTTGCTTTTCTGAATGTTTATATTGTCATTAGAAGTCTGAATGATGCACACAGACATCCCACTCCGTTAAGGGTATTTGGTTCATTCCCAACTAGCGAGCACTGTGAGTGTGGGCGAGTAGACAACTCACCAGTGCAGCTGTAGGAGCCAAGCAGAGATATTACACCGGTAATTGATTCACAGAGTTGA
Source organism: Clarias laeviceps (assembly GCA_030014305.1). Classification (NCBI taxonomy): domain Eukaryota; kingdom Metazoa; phylum Chordata; class Actinopteri; order Siluriformes; family Clariidae; genus Clarias; species Clarias laeviceps. Next base: position 28,079,763 of record JAQMYJ010000005.1, read on the forward strand.
TTCACACCGGTGGTCGTGTTAATTGCAGTGTGAGATATGAATAACCAATTTCAGCTCCTGCTTCAGAAGTGTTTCTAGCATCATTGTTGAGTGATTAACATTAGTGTTAATGTTAGCTTGTTGTTAGCTTGAGTTATTTTAGTTGGCCAATAAATTAACACTACAGCGCTGAAATATACATCCTACAAGAGATGGACGTTTTAGAAATATATATTAAAATTGGAACATATAACTTATGTATATTCCTCTGCAGATTTAATTAAATGAATTAATGTGAACAATTTAATGACAGTGCCATGAGATTGGGTCTTTAAAAAAAAAAATTAAAAAAAAGCATCTCTACAGTAGATGCCTCATGCATTTTTTTTTTTTTTTTTTTTAAAGGATGTCATATAATGCTTAAATTTTAAATATTGTATTTCCATTCTAAGTAAAATAAAAAGAATGAGTTTCTCGAGTGCATGAATCACATGTTACAGGGTATTGTGTGAAGAGTGTGCTGTTCTGTTTTAAAAGCTTTCCAGGTTATTTGATGTAAGACTTCAGGGAGACAAAACTTGCACACAAGCTATACACAAGGGGGCGCTGCTGTATTGTGTTGCATTACTCTAGCTTTTGGATGGTTCTTCATACTGTAAATATGATTTTTATTGTTTTTTTACATTCTGTAGTCTCTATTAATATCTAGTAATATAATTTATTTTATATTATATTAGTCATGAGGGCACAGCACAGCCGTGCTGATATTCAGCACAACAGCACGCCCTCTCAGTTACAATAAAACTATACAACAGTTTCACAAACACAATTTATCATCAGATTATAATTTGTTTCTTTATTTAACCAGTTGTTTTGCTCCGCTAACTCATATACTTACAACAAAACTCAAATCTTACAAGATTTACTTTAAATTTCCAATTATTCTGCGTTAGAATGTTAGCTACATTAACTTCCATGTTCCGGGATCGAATCCCAAATAGCGTTAAATGGAAAGTTAGTGCACTATGTAGGGTGTAAAATCCCTTGTCCTACACCCCAAGTGATCAGAGGTTATAGACAGATTTGGGATTTAGCCTTTTGTTGGAAGCTAGTTAGCTTTTGTAGCTCACCTTAGGCACAAATACATCAAATACAGCGATTCGGAACGTCTTAGAGGAAATTATTAAATATACATAGATTTGTTTAACGTTGTCAGATGTGCATCCTTGCTTAAAGTGCTTCTGTGACTGGTTGTGAATGTGGGTTTTGGCAGGCAGCTGCTCTCTCCTCAGTACTGCGGACCGTACAGACCTACTCTCACCCATGTAGCGACCGACAGTTAATGTAATTAAGCACTGAAGAACACCTGGAACTTCATAGTTGTCATGCATAGTTAAATGTTCCTGTGCTGTTACTGTCCATTATTGTCACTCACAGAATGCCTCTGCATCCATCCGGATTTTTGGTCGGAACTAACCGTTGTATAATATTATTTATAAACCAATTCGAATTACTGTTATGGTCATTTATATTTGTGAATATTGTGTAAATAATAGTTTTTTTTTTATAATTTTTTTATGGGAATTTCTTTTTTTTTTTTTTTTTACTGTGTGATTTTTCATCATATTAGGTTCTTTTGGAACCCTGTTTGGAGAAGTTTTTGGGACTCTTGGAAAGGTAAAGGGGTAACAACAGGGCCAAATGCTCTAGTTTTAGATTCCTTTGTCTTATCGACACACAATTGACCCCAAACACCGCAGACATGTTTGAGAACACGGAGAAACCTTCATGGGTTGAATGTTGATGCTCTATGAAATATGACTTGTAAAGCTAAAGCAATATGTAAAAGTCTATATCTTCCTGTAGTTCAGCAGTTGTTCCTCAGTTAAAGAATCATTAAACACAAGCATTTGATCTGGAACAAAGAGAGATAATAGCAACTACTACCTACAAACTAGGTAGAAATTGGTGAAAAATAGCAGTGATGCTTAAGGGGTTAATCCTTAAAATCTGGGATTCTTGTCTAAATTGAAGGAAGAAAGGAAGGAGAAAGTTTTTTTGTGTGTATTTGAGCAATAACTCATAGCAGCGTACTCCTACGCAAACCTTTTCAGCCTTTCCCCAGTGAAATCAGACATTTTCAAAAACAGTGCAGTAATGTTTTATTTAATTTCTTTTTCTTGGTAGTGCTCACATTTTAAAACTATGAAAATGGATAAAAGGTATTACATTCATTGAAAACGAAACAAACATTTAAAAGAAACGATAAAGACTTTCTTGGTATTTCCAACAGGAAAAAGAGCAGATATGATGGATATTACTGAGCCACAAACAGGGCAGTTACGCAAACGTGCAAACCATACGAAACAGAAAAGCGTTCCTGTGCAACATCTGTTGGTGAACGTAGCTGTGCCCTTTCACCTCGGTTCAAAACAAAAGATGCAAACTTTTTTTCCTCACAACACAAACATTCACAAACCCCGCAGAAACCAAGCTAAAAACTAAACACATACAATAAAACGTGTTAAAAAAAAAAAAAACAACAACAAAAAAAAAAAACCACAGTGTAGGATACCAACATGGGGAGGGGAAGGGAATGATAAGTACAGCCATGATTGCCTTTAGTCACTGATATTTTGTGCCTTTTCACATCTCATTCATGGGAATGAATTGAGTTTATCAGACATTCATGGTTTTCCCCGTTATCCAAGTTGTAGTCAGTCATAAAAACATTGTGTGCAACCTTTGCTTATTCAGTTTTGTGCTGTCACAATAAGGCTAAAGCAGCTTAAAAAAAGAAAAAAAACAACAACTGTAGTTCACTTTAAAGAGCGAGTAAACCTGATCTAGTACTGTGGAAATGACTAATTATGGTGGCGCTGTACCAAAAAAAAAAAAGAAAAACAAATACTAGTAAATCTTCTGTTGCAAAAATTAAAGAACACTGGACACAAACTGTGGCTGATCAAAGGGAACGTGTCCTTGTTACTGTGAGGTGAAAGCTTTTGGGTCAGTTAGTGAACGGACCAAAGTCAGTCAGTCCGTATAAGTGTGTGCCAATAGTTTGGTCTCGGTTCAGTGATCTTTACTGAAAAACAGAGTGAGGAATTATGACCTGATGGGCGTTATATTGCTTACACACGCAGCAAAAAAAAAAATTAAGGATGCACCAATCCATTTTTTTTTAATACTGTACAACACTAATATCAGAAACCCATATAATCAGCTGACACCAGACAGTGATACACTTAGTAACGTTTTTCTGCTTTGGGTTAAAATACAGTTTATCCAGATTGTGTATTAATAAAAAAAAAAAAAAATGCAGCCAATTAGCGGCAGCTCTGAGAGCAGAAATGCCTTGTCGAGCTAACAAGTAGGCTGGAGTAACAAATAGCCACTCTCTGGGACTATGTTAGGCAAAAAAGCATCTCAGAATGAAAACATGTTGAGAACCTTGAAGCAGATGCGTCACCTCAGTAGATGATCGCATCATGTACATTTTGAAACTGACAGCCGAGTTGTTTTACTGCCATGGGAATGCACAGATGCATGTTCCTATTAAAGTGGCCAGTAAGTGTACAGTATCTTGCTAAAATAACTTTGCGTCCTGACTCGCTTTGTTTGTCCAGATTAGCCACATTTGTTGTGATACATTATTCCTAGTATGTGACTTCAGAATTTGAGATGATGCTACGGTAATTCACAACGTGACATTAAGGCGTTACGTAGTCCTGTGCAAAGATTAAGAAATGTTAAGTAAAATGTAACCCAAAAACAATACAATGCAAAGCCAGGCTGTGTTACACCAGAGATACTTGGTATCATTTTGGTGCATCCCTTAAAATTATATATATGTATAAATATAATGGCACCCATGTTGAATAACATGCTTAGTAGTGAGATGTTAGTACCGTTAATTCTGTAACACATATACACTTATGTACTCATTCACAACTTCATAAAAATAGACCTTTCCAAGAACATCCATCCAAGCTTTATCCTTGTGTCCGTTTTGGCACTAAGCAAGCATCTTTACCATTTTGGCTACTTGGCCACGGTTCCTTCAGGAGAACACTTTCCTACAGGGATCTCTGAGTGCACTGAAGGTCTCATTACTAGGACCAGTTTTAAGGTGTCTTGTCATTCATATGACCAGAAGAGCTGCAGGTAATCACCAAGCTGCATCCAAGTAGACTGGGGAATTGTGCAGATCAGGGATCATGATTGGTCCACATGATAGTCGGATTCCTGGCAAAGTAGCAAGATTGAGCAGACGTAGCACCAGCTGACCTTCTTACCACTTCATCTCTCTGTCTGGTCCCCCTTTCTTTTTTTGAAGTGCTAAATATTTGAAAATACAGGAAGGTTTAATATACTATACATATCTCCTTCACCAGTCATACAGCAGTCTTGTCTGCAGTTAAAACTCCAGGCTGGTCGGTCAGTTCTGTGGTGTGGGTGTGTTGTGAGTCTGAGGGCTGGAGTAGTAGTCCTGCGGGGTGGAGTAGTAGTTGTGGTGCTGGCTGGTCTGGGCACTCCCATAGGAGAAGAGAAGTGGAGCAGTGGAGGTCTGGGGTCCGGTGAATGTTGAGCTGCTTGTCTTCTGGATGGAACCGTACCAACTTGCACCTAGCTGAGATGTTGAAGACACTGTACTACTGCAGCAAAGAGAAGGAAGTTAAGTTTTAGTGAAAAAAGTTGTTTATGATCTGACCTTGATTTGTACATTTTTAAGCTACTCTGTGAGGCAAAAGAGAAATAACAAAGCAGGGCTGGGTTGAATAGTGCAATGTTCAATTTTCATAACAGTTGACATCTATAGAACGTCTGCTTTGAGATGCATTTTCTGTAGATTTTTACCTAATTCTATATAATGATATACACCTGCACTAGGTCTTTATAAAATTAGATGCGGATGTTCTTACAAAATTCTCACTTGCTTCTATAAAACCCTAGAAAATTTCCAACAGGGAAATGTTGCTTGTAACTAGAAATGTATAAACAATTTTTAAAAAAAAATATATATATATATAAAATAATAATAATAATAAGTTATTAACATGAACAAACACTTTTACCTGGTACAATCATACCAAACAAAAATGTAATTTTATAAAGTTACAGTATAATCTTTCCATTTATGGTGTCTAAACTAGTAAACCCTTAAGGTAAAGCTGTTATTTGATGTTTGCTGTCGGAGTTCTCTCAAGCAGGCTATGCTTCTTATAGGATTTGTAGTATTAAAACTACTAAAACTTTTTAACAAACATTGAAATGCTGTGTAGCTTTTGTTGTTGGTTGCTTAAATGTTTTCATGTCTTGTACAAAGTGATACAGGACAAGATTTTTTCCCCCTCCCAGTCTTCCAGCTAATACTCCTGTCCTATAGGTGGTGATACTGCACCAGCTGCACATAAATTCAAAAGAAGCAGCGGCAGCAACAACTGCACAAACTATAAGGGAATTTGTCAATATTAGACCAGTTATTTGTTTACAACCATTATAATTTTAAAAGTGTGAAACAATTCATTTGATGAAACGAATTCACCAAAAAGAAAATCGATTAAATTGGAAAATCGATTCAAGTCATACAGCTGTTGTAGGTAAAAATTATCCTTCAACATCAAAGTGAAATGCTTTACACATTGCAAGTATTTTCTAGCAAAAAGTTTTTTAAACTGCTTTGTAGCTGTCACATATGTCTTATCTATCATTTCATGTTACTCAATAATTTTTTCACGTTACAATCACTATGTGCACACAAACCTTCCCCTTTCGCTCCTGGAGCTGACGCTTCGGGACAGGTCATCGTCGCTATCATAGCGCCTTGGATTGTCAAAGAAATACGCCCTGGAATTGAAACTGTGACTGTGAATCATGCCGCCTGGTGCCTGAGAAAACAAACACACAAACATCTGTTCAATAGTGTGTCTCAGTGGGGTTTTCCACTTGACTGACTGGAGACTGATGGGACTCATTAATTCTGTCTGACAGGACTAACAGTTCTCCTGTGGAGAGCAGATTAGGAGGAGACATCATGAAGCACGATTATGGGTCAGGTAAGGTCAGGACGAGAGGAACTGGATGTCTCACCAGGTTCTGATTGGGCCTCTGAACTCTGAAAAACACAACGAGGAGAGTGGTGGGGACAAACTCCCAGAAAAACAGGACGATCCCGAACACCATGTAAGCCTTCCCGCTGATCTTCTCAACATCAGCCTGCAAGTAAGCGCACACACAGATCAATCAGAGACGAACTGAATCTAATATGAATGAGACAAAGTAATGCCAGCAAATAGGATTATTTATAAAAATATACATAAGAAAATATGAAATAAAATATCACAAATAAATTTTTAAATTACAATTCCAAATGTTCCTACTCTATGTAGATGGCGAACCAAAAGTAATTCTCAGTCAGAAATAGACGACCCTAAAACACAGCTTTGTGCAGTTGTAAACGTGTTACTTTAACTGCGGTATGAGCAAAAATGGAAGCCCCACTTTTGCAGAAGCCTACAGTGATTAATTTTTTGTGGTCCGAGGGTGTACCTGTTGTCGAAACAACTCACGGAAGAGCATAAACAGAAGCATTTGGATATCTGCAAACCAAATTTGGAGCGATACTCTACGGAAGGTAAAGGTTTCTTAAAGAGAATCATTACTGGTGACGTGACATGGATTCATTACTAGGAAACCAAGTGTAAGCATATTTTAGTAAAATATACTTGTGTATGCAGCAGTGTAACAATATGAAAATATTAATCAACATAATATTAATCTTAGTGAAACAATATAGGAGTAGGTAGAGAGTATGACAAGTCATAAAACATACTGGGCTCACTTAGCGGTGAGAAAAGTAGACAGAGTATGACAGGTCATAAGACATAATGGGTTCACTAAGAGGTGAGATAAAAAAAAAAAAAAGCAGACAACTATGAGACAGGTCACAAAATGTAAACAGTAAGGGGATGGGTAGTGATACTCAGTGTACAGTGTGTACCCAAAGTACTTATTTTATAATTAGCTGTCATGTGTATGATAAATAGACAAGATAAGGCGCCAGGTGCCAGACCCGACAGAGACACGAGCATAAGATAAGGGTGACGGACTTGGCAGAGACATGAGCACACTTAATAAAGGATTGAAACATGTGTTGGATACATGTGCACCTGCAGTCGCGCACGCATGTCTAAGTAAGAATATAGACAAATAACCAAATGACACACGATCAGTTTTATGAATACGGAGTGCATCTACATAATACCAAACAAAGAGATGCTTACCCATGGTCAGTCTCTTGAGAACTGTAGAATAAACGAGGAAAAACCAGGAATGTATAGTAAAAATATGCCGCCCTGCTATTTTTTTTATAAACTAAGCAAAAGAAGTGTACAGCTAATGGAAAGTAATTTGAAAGAAAAAATTATTATAATGGGAAAAAATATAATCACTTGGTACAGATGATGTAGGGAGTCAGATGACGAGGTATATGACGTAACATAATATGATAGAAAAACGTAAACATAATGGGAGAATTCCTTGGGAAAGGTTTGCCTTTAATGGGTTAATAATTTGGTAAGAAGGGAACTAAGAAGAAAAAGAACTAAGGGAGGAGATAAGGTGTGCATATATATATTCTGTATATAATGAGCCCGAGTCGTTCTTTGGTCCTTTTTGACTAGAGATACAGCGTTTGTTTAATATTTTTAATTAAGTTAACATTAACAAATGAAAGATAAAAATCTACCACATTGATTGGTGACCCCGACGTGATTACCGTCACGGAAGGCCCCTCTGGGGACATGGGACCAGCGCGGGCTGACAGACCATCAACTTGTGCACAGGCATAGGAAAAATGTAAGCAGAAAACCGGTTTTATCAAATTTCTGCATTAATAGTTCATGATCTGTTAGTGTGCATGTTTCCCAGCTAGAGGGGGTAATTCCTAAGGTATATTGGACACAGTAATGTTAATGTTGCCAATATTGATAAAGACCAACAACAACAACAATTGCTATGTTTATTTTAATATAAAAAGACTGGATGAAGTAACAAAGCATTAGGAGATCTCCAAAAGTTTTTTGTGATTTTGTTGTATGTTCTCTTTATTTTTGATATATGTTGTGTGACATCTGATGTAAAGCCACTGTGTTGGGGCTAGAGCCTGTATATGAGGAGATCGCCAACAAGTGGGGCTGACGTGGAAAAAAAGTCCTGTGACGAGCCGCTAAGTATAGAACTCACTGTGCTGTGAGGTGTTTCTAAGACGCGAGAGCTGGACAGGTGTTTATTGTGAAAAAGTCCTGTAGGTGGTTGTGCTGTAATCTCGAGTCCTGGGGCTAGAACCCACTTGTGTGAGGTATCGCTAGGAACAGTACTGCAATCACGTGTCCTAGGGCTAGAACCCATGTATATGAGGTATCGCTAGGAACGGAATGTGATTGCTCATGTGTAAAAATATAATGAATAAATAATAAATAATAAGTGATACGCTATTAGAGATAACCTAATAAGTAGATATAAGAATAAAAAAGGTGTTTTTGGATTTTCTGACTTGCTATACTAATAAAATTAATAACAAGTATAAATAATAGCATATAAGTGATGCATATAATATTTATAGTATTAAATGATACGTGTGGTTATAGTACACACATAAATAAATAGTAAATATAACAGATAGATGAGATTAGATGATAAGTGGATTTAGATAGATCAACTGGGATGAGCAGATAAGAGAAGGAGTTTTAAGTGAATGCGAACGGGAGTTTAGAATTTCGGAGTCGGATCAGAGTACAACATATAGATGGTTATTGAATAAAATCCAGGGAGTGATTTACTTTTATAAAAAGAGTGTGACAAGGGAAAGTGGATGCTTAGGCTTTCACTAATACCTGATGTAGATGTTAGATCTTAACTGCAACACACATTATACTTACATCACATTTCAGAATGAAGAGATGAGTTTTTTCATTGGGTTAGTTCCTAGAGAGATTCACTTAAAGTAGTAAATAGCACGACGGAATTAGGAGGATCCTCTGGTTTAGGTCCGCTCATTTCCGCGGGAGGATGGAAAGTAAAAAGATATAGACTAATAGAAGCGGAGGAAGGTCCGGTAGTGGTGTGTTGTGTGTGGATGATTGATAACAATAGCGAATTCACGTTAATACCTGTGGGCCCAGACAGGAGAATACGTTTTCAGACTCTTGACAAAATAGTTATGCCTCCGATTATGACACCAGTAGAAAATTAATGCTTAAAAAATATAGAGTAAAAACAGCTATTAAAAGTTGTCAGCAGCCATAAAGCGCACAGTAAGAGAGCTATGGGAAAGAAGGCAGAGAAGAGGCACAGGAATTCACACCATAAATTAGGACAAGAGTGTGTGATGGGGAAGATATTCTGCATGGCCAAAGCCAGCGACACCTGCAGACATAATTATAGCTAAACATAAAGAAGCTGAAAAATATATTAGAAAAAGCATGATAAAATGGCATGACAAGACATCAGGAGAATTACAATGGCTTAATATAGGGAACCATTAAAGAAGAATGTTGTAAAGAAGTAAAAGAAATGCTCAGACACAACATTAAGGAAAAGGATAGCAAGGGAAGGATTAAAATAAAACAGAAGTTAGAAGTTGTAGAATGGTTTGAAAATTAAGGAAAGGAACATTAGAAAAGGAGACAAACCAAAGAAGAAAAACAGGAAACACATTTAGGAAAAAAGGACCAGAAGTCAGAAAGTGGTGAAGACAGGCAGGAAAAAGCCCAAAAGGGAAGAAAAGAGAAGACAAACTTAGAATTAGAGAGACCACCACCATACACTGATGAACACATGCAACAGGTGAATGTACCCGCTACAGGAGCTGCATGAACAAGATAAAGGAATATGGGGATTTGAAGAACATGTGACGAGACAAATTAAAGTGACTTCATGTGACTCTGATTGGATGTCTAGACAAGCAGAAGAAACAAGACAGGAGTCGTCAACAGCTCCCAAGCATAGTAATGACAACAAATAAACAAGTGAAGAAAGAGCAGCAGACTCACAGGAGTAAAGAAAGACTGAAGAGCTACAAAAAAAGAGAAAGATATGAAAAGATAAAAAAAAAAAAAAAAAATTCTGTCAGAAGTACAGGGGTTCAGAAATGAGCAGCAAGTCACACCTGGAAGAAGGATGACAGAATGCAGTTAAAAAATTAAAAAATAAAAAAAATAAAAAAAAGCACTCCCTAGAGAGGTGGAGAGGAGAAAACCTAGAAAGAAGGAACAGCATAAATCCATGTCTGAAGAATCCAATACAACATTGCTTCATGAGTCCAACAGTGATGAAGCAGGAACAGAGGAAGATGAGGTAATCGATTGAGATCAACAAAAAACAGTAAAGCGAAGAGTAAGAGTACATGATTATTGAACCCAAAAAAGAAGCAAGAAAAAGAACAGAAAAAAAGGAACATATGAGCTCACCAAAACGCAGTAGCCAAGCACACCCAACGAGTAGAAAACAAGTGTGCAGTAGTGGATGTCAACATAAAATTCCCAGTGTAGCAGAAAGAGATGGCGGCAGTGATGATTCCCTTGAAGAAGCACTCAGTCTACTACAAAGCCGACGTGACAGACGTCTAGATGACACCTTAAAGAGAGTTAAAAGAGCTGTGACCGAACCATCTGTGGTAAGAAAATCTACACGTTTGAAGAGACCATCGAGCTGGTATGACAACCTACACTGGCAAACACACCCCGATGAAGGAAGGTATAGGAGTCAAAAGGCACACTGATGAGCAACATGAAGATCAAAGGGAAAATCCAGAATAATACACCGAGATTGGACAATACCCATTTGTTTAGAAGAGAGATTAGTTCCAGTATGTGCCGTGGTCATTCATGGATATGACAGGCCTGGCTAACCAATTACATGCAACAGAGCGCAAAGATGGAGAACACATCTTGAAAAGAAAACCACTGGACACCTCCTAGCATGAGATGTGAAAGCTATTCTGGCACAAACAATTAGGAAAGTAAAAACTATGGAAATACTGGATGAAGCTGGTCTACAACCACTAACGCAGGAGACACCCTAGCATTTGGGCCACTCAGAAACAGCATATGGGATGCTCTGTGGAAAGCCTATCCCACTAGAATGGATCCAGGAAAGCTGGAATCAGTAACACTGGGAGAAGATGATAATGCTGTAAAATTCATCAATGATTTCCAGACCAAGTGGAGAGAAGAAACTGGAAGCTCCTGGGATCAAACAGATACAGTTGTGTTCAAAATAATAGCAGTCCAACATCAGTAAGCAGATCAATAATTCTTTTTGGGAGAAATTATATTTATTTATATAAATATTTTACTCATAGGTGTAGTGGAGTAATAGAAAACCAACAGACCCAACAGTCATGACTGGACGCACCTAATTCTGTGTAATTTAATCATTAATTAAAATGGAGCGTGTTCAAAATAATAGCAGTGTGGAGATCAATTGGAGAGGTAAATTACTCTGTGAAAAACAGGTGTCAAAACAAGTTCCCCTTATTTAAGGATAAATGCAGAAAAGGTTGTCTTGTGCATTTCACTCTGAAAATCAGAGACGTGCTGATGAGGTTACAGTTCACCAAAAGAACACATTGACTGGCCTAAAGAGAAATGGCGCAATATTTTGTGGATTTTTTGGGTCTAGAGGCCGCAGACAGTTTTTCAGGCGACCCCCAAACACTGAATTCAAGCCACAGTACACTGTGAAAACAGTGAAGCATGGAGGCACAAGCATCATGATATGGGGAAGCTTCTCGTACTATGGTGTTGGGCCTATTTTAATACATTTCAGGGATCATGGATCAATTTGAGTACATCAGAATATTTAAAGAGGTCATGTTGCCTTATGCACAAGAGGAAATGCCCTTGAAATGGGTGTTTCAACAAGACAACGACCCCAGACACACCAGTAAGCGAGCAGCATCTTGG
>JAQMYJ010000005.1:28117831-28132822 GCA_030014305.1 Clarias laeviceps
CGTTATGTGGCAATAAAATGAAGTCAGCTGACCACCTGAATGTACTGAATCACCAGGTTATCACATCTATGGAGTTTCTCTTCCTGATGGCACAGAGCATATTCCTGTGATTTGTCAGTGTATAGTTATTAAAAAAATGTAGTCTGTGCTATCATTGTGGTTTTCAGGCTTGAAAAGGGCACTTGTGGTGACAGACAGGATGTCCATCCGATCCAAACCGAGAACGCACTAGGAATTTTGTCTCTCAGTTAAACGATCTGATGGTGACCTGCTTGATTTCTCTTTACGCCCAACAGGAAGTGAAGTATTTTACTTTGAAGAACGTGGAAGAAGTCGTTAACCTCATTCGAGGAAGATTGTTTCAAGAAGAAAAGGAGAAAGAAGAAGAAGAGGAGGAGGAGGAGGAGGAAGATCACTGGGCTTCTTTAGGTTCTGCACACACATACGAAACAAAATCAGAAAATAAATCAGATTTCAGGCACAGTATGTTTATTTGACTGGTCGACGTGGTGGACATTCATGGTATATGACTGTGTGTGTGTGTGTGTGTGTGTGTCTGTGTGTGTTCCCCCTCTCAGATGTTTTGGATGATGAAGTAGCAGAATCGGTGTACCGAGACCGTGGTGTAGTTCTGGACCTGGATTCTGTCTCAGAGCTCACAGCAGACACTTTCAGCGCAGCAGTAGCACAGAACGGCCTCACGGTGGTGCTGTTCTACATTAAATGTGAGTCGTGTGTTTCAGGACTAACTACAGTAAGTGTGCTGTGGAATGTTGTCTGTTTGAAAGTTAAACTCATGAATAGTATGAATGAATATCGACTGGACGTGTTTGTCCTCGTGTCTGTCCTGCGCAGGGGACGCCGTGTCCGCGGCATTTCTGCAGTCGTATGTGGAAGTCGCCGATGCTCTTGAAGGTAAAGAAGACGCAGATGAATATCTGAATGCACAAACAGCAGCTTGCAGCAACTTTACATTTGTGTTTGTGTGTGTGTGTGTGTGTACCTTTTTAGGTGTGAGTGATGTCACACTTGCCTCGATAGACTGCAGCGAGTGGACGTGTGTGTGTCATGATCAGAATGTCTCCTCTTTCCCCTCCGTCCTGCTGTTCCACCCGGGCGAGGACGCTCACCTTTACAAAGGCATGATGGGAACCCAGAGCCTGTATAGATTCATCCTGATGTGGGTCTTTACTTCTCTCACTCTCTCTCTCTCTCTGAGAATTTAGAAGGAAATAACAGTGAGTCACTTCAAACATGATTGCAAGATGTGTTTTGTGTTTCCGAATGACTCGTTTCACGTGAGTCACTTAAATGAATGAATCCGTATGTTCATTGTGTTAGGAGATTTCCAACATTTAGAGTACGCAATAATAATATTGACCTGCGATTTCAGGCTCAGGAGTTCACGACCCCGGTGGGTTATCCTTCATACGATTTGCCTCTAATGTCAATCAATCATTGCTTAAGAGGCATCGGACTCTCATCAATCCCACGTCTGTTATTGCGGCCCCTCTGCCTGCCCATTTTTTTTTTTATTTATTGAATTGTGGCTTTAATATGATTTTGAATCATGAAGTTGATACATTGTAGGACAGCACCTGCGCTTGTGTGACAATACCACGGAATGGCTTAGGCCATCGATCAAGGTTTCACCAAAGCATCCTTTCCCTGCCAATTGAGCCACATTTGGATCATCAGGACGCTCTTTTTGCATCAGGGTGTCCAAAATGTTCAGGTTTTTAAATATTAGACGCGGTCACTAAGTGAACAATACACACGGACAGGGGTAGCTCAGTGGACTAAGGTCCGAAAGGTCACAGGTTCAAAGCCCACCATCACCAAGTTGCCCCTGTTGGGCCTTTGAGCAGGGTCTCGAACCCTCAATTGCTCAGAGGGATAATGTAAGTAAAGATGAAGATATATATATTTTTTATTCGCTCTAGATAGATAAGGCCATAAATGGCATAAGTGTAAATGCAAATGTAAACAATAAGGGCCTGTCTCTGTATGCAAGGCAGCTGTAATCAGTTCCTCAGAATTCTGCACAATTATCTTCTTCGCTCTGTTTCGTCACCTCAACTCCTCATGCCTCCTATCAGCTCCTTTTTATACCGAGGCAAGCGCTTGTCTGCTTCTACAGCAACCACACACAGCAAACACCTCGCTCACCTTCTTTTCTTCCTAGAGAGCTCTGAAGTCACCTCCATGCATTCACACAGCATGAAAGAGATGATGATGATTAGTCAGGAGGATTTACACAGCTCGGGGATGTCATTGACATTATGGGGTTGTGCTCCTGTCTCAAACAATCTGAATTATTGTCCAATAACGCCGCATTGCTGCCATGATACCGACACAAAAGTTGGGCTGTTCTAAGGATTCGTTTATCCTGCACTAGTGAGAAAAGAAGACTTGGATAGAATGAATAGAAAACAATAGCATTAGTGGTTTGGGCATTGGCTGGTGAGAAACCTACCACTGTGCCACCAGTGCCAAAGCATGCTTAAGTAGACTGAGACAAAAATGTGCATGGCTTTATTTTTTTGGTGCTTTCACTTCATTCCTAAACTCATTGGTACGTAGCGAACAGGAAAAGGATAAGCCTGAAATATTGAGGCGTGGTTTTTTGTAAATGGAAATTTTGTAGTTCAAAGGAAACCGACTTTGGTGCCATTGAACAGGAGGAAATACAACCTCTTTTATTTTTTTTTGGCCTTCGAGTGTTTTTCTCAAATAATTTTTTTGGTTTGGTCTTTCTTTGTATATGAGCGACAGGGGAAAAAAAAAGCATTCAGAGATCCAGTCCTCCGTCATTACACTACTGAGCAGCAGGAAATGATAAAAAAAAAAGATCTAGTGCTTGTGAAAACCCTAATATTTATTTTCATGGCTCAGTATGTTTCTGTATCATTAGATTCAGTCTCACCGCTGTGTTGTATAGATGGCCGATGTCTATATGCGTCCCTCATCATTTGTGTTGAGTGTGTCTCCTGATTGCACCTCATTTCCCTCTGCTCAGTATGGTAATAACCTGGCATGGCAGATCAGCATGGAGACACTGCCACATGTAGAAACATGTAGAATAAATCGATCAAACATTTTTCAAGAAACAATCTAGTGGTTTTACAAATCACTCTGGAATCCGGACATGTGATGAATGTACAGAAATTAGATTTTGTCAATATTATTAATTGGACAAATGCTACAATATTTAGTGTAACAGCACTGTAATATTTCGCAGTTAGGTGTATCGGTTAGTCTGTATGTCGCCATGGCAACAGAAATGCTCTATTCCAGGTGTGAGCAAAATAAAGGTGTGTGTCATCAGGTGAGCAATTTACATCATCAGAGCAGACTGTGTCACTCCGTTTTATCCGCATTTTTCCGTTACAGTAGTTGCCAAAATATAATTAAAATAAAAAGAAAAATCATAAGCACCATATCCATGTGCTATTATGATAAAAAATGAAGTGTATGGTTAAAGGAATTAAGATGTGATGTTAAAGCACACCTCATTATCAGACAAATCGTTCTCCTTAGTGATTTCATTTCTTAGAAACAGATTATAAATCACATTGTTATTTTTACTTCATTTGTTTTTCCCTCGCTTGAACCTGAAATAGTGACTTTTGAGCAGCAATACGTTCGGTTTCCCTGACAGCTGGTATGTTATCTCTGGCTCTTCATCTACAGGTTGTTAAGATATTAAACAGCAGCTTAGGATGTACAGTTAAACCAGAGAAAACGCTTCTCTTTTCAGGTTCAGAATTTTAGATCATGCTAATCGGATATGAAAATATTTAACTTGGGCAGAAATTTTGATGAACAGAGCAGTGCCATAGTCTCGAAGGATAAAAGAATAAAGGCTTTGCGTAAGAGTATTAAAGTCTGTGAATACTGCGAATACATATCTGATATTATCTAAAAGATGAATTTTCTTCTTTATCTCAAGTCAAGTTTGATGACAAGTTTAATGATTTTCAAGGACTTCCACAGAAACAGCTCTAAAATTCCACTTCGATAAACGTATTTGCTTAGTTAATAAATAGAAAAAATATTATTCACATATTATTCCTTATAATCCATGTTTAATTTCATTACACACATCCTGAATGTTGTGGGAAATCATCTCAGAGCCTCAGACAGCACAGCGACTGATTTTACAGCAGCCGAGATGGAAAAAAAAGTGGAGAGAATTACGAAATTATTGTTATGATTATCATTTTTATTATTATTAAGTACAGTATGACTTCATGACAACGTGGTTAACCATGTTAAATGGATAATCAAGCAGCTCCAGGAACTTGACGACTTTTTCTTTGATGACAAAGACTTTCTAAGACTTACAAAGTCTCCTAGGCCTTCGTCTTCAATCAATAAGTGTTGGTATGTCATCGTTTTTGCTAAACAAGTCTTCATAAGTCTTCATGGAAGTGTTTGTGTTCAATCAACAACTGTAAGCCCACCTTTGTCCTCAACGGCCACTTGAACCATGTATTGCTGGATGACCAACCAGAGAAAGATGTTCATATTTACTTGTTTGGTACAGAATGGAGATGTGCGTTGTGGTTTGTTTTCTTGTGGTTTGTTACTGCCGTCCGTAAAATTCCTGTGGGCTAATCTGGAGTTCATAAACCTTCTGGTGTCTTTTGAAACTGTTAACCGCATAACAGACTCCTATTTTCATCTTTGCTAGACATATTTACATGGGAAGTCAACCCGGGACTTTTGATTCTGCAGAATAAAAGACGTTTATTATTATCATTTCTCTATATAATCCCCTGCTACACTAATGCACTTGTCCCAGCGTTTCACTAGTCCTTGGATACCGTCAAGGTAGAAAGTTTTTTCAGTACGCCGGAGCCATGATCGGAGTTCCTGCTTCAGGACCGAAACCCCGGCCCCCCCAGGAACTCCTTTAACGGCTTAAACGTGTGGAAATTGCTTGGAATGAGGTCAGGACTGTACGGGGGACGTGGCAATAACTCCCACCTGAGGTCCTGTAATGTGCAAGTGGTGTGATGGATGATCATGTGTACAGATCGTCATTCACGGACGTACGGCCTTCTTTAAAGCATTTGAACCGTTCAAAGGTTTTACTGCGGCTAAGACTCTCATTCCCTGTACTGTGCTCGAAATCAGCAGAAATTTCACCACAAGTCCCGGTTTGACACGAACGCCCTTGAAGAAGCTAAAAACAATCTGTGCTGCTGTTATACGAACTTATAAAGATTTAGTTGTCCAATGTAGACATTTTGTAGAATATTCTAATGCTCGGAGTGAGTATGTCAGCGAACAAGCCTCTCAATCCTTTACTCGGGTAAAAGTCCAAGTCTTCACTTAAGAAAAGTATAAACTCATAAATTACTAAATTAATAGTCTTCACTTTAGAGTTCACTCTTCAATTCAAGAGTTTATTCTTTTCTTAAGTGAAGATTAATAAAGTAGTGCATACGATAAAGGTATTAGAACTTATTCTTGTTGTCTAAAGATTTTGATTTGTTTTGGGATTCAGATCGAAGCTGTTTATGATTTTAGAAATATCCCGTATGATTATAGTAGTAATGCGTTTGAAAAAGGTGAGAAGATTTTTCTCCGTAAGTAAAAGCCAAATGTAGATGCAAGAAAAGTTCAAGCGGAATACAATCCTTCTGCAATAAGAACATCAAGATAATATGAGTTATGACAGAATTAAAACAAAAAGCCTGAACAAAGAGGTGAAGAAAGAGGTGAAGAAAGATGGCTGCATTTATGGAAGATTTGAAGAATGAGCTGGATGTGCAACAAGTCTTAAAACACGTACCTCAAGTTACCTTTACATGCTTCCTCTGGTTTCTTATGTATCGTGATTTAAAGGGACCCCTATTATGCAGTATAAATTTTTTTGTCATTTTTTTGGGGTCTCCAAAACATTCCTTTGCTTTTTGCTCAGTCGAGCATTAAATACAGTAAGTCAATTAGATTTTCCTCGAGTGTGACCTCATGCAAGAAGGCTCCCCCAGGCTGATGGTTCGCTCTGCTGTTCCCGGGTTGGAGTGAAGATCGACAGTAACTCATTTACCTAGACACTGAAATAGAGCGTTCAGAAGAGGAGTGAACCAATGGGAGTTTGAATACCTCTGGTATTTCAGCTGGAGAATTCACGTACACTCTTGTGTAACTTTGTTTAAAAATAGTTAACAAATACAGGACCTTTAAATCCAACAACAACCTTTTTCGGGAGTTACAGTAAAAAAGAAAAATGTATGGACTTCATGTGAATGTGTAGCTCTGAAGCCCCTCTGTTATGCCTCTGATACAGTCGTATTCCCCGCCCTGGTCTCCTGATCGTTCATGAAATCGATCGTTGCGCTTGATGTAATTATCAGCCAAGACCTTTTGAAAGCCACTTAATGCCGTTTCCTTAGATTGCGTCGTAACGAGGGTCGATGCCGAGGCTAGACTCGCTCTGAAAGCAGATCGGCCTCTTATCAAGATGTATGGCAATATCATGAGATAATGACTCGACGTTGTGTGGAATTACAACCACAGTTTTATAACACGGCATCATTCTTAGAGTCATAAAATAAAATGGTTAGAGAGAGCATTATATAATGCGAGTGTTTATTAATTGTGTGTGTGCATTTCTGTGTGTTTCCCTTATCCATTGCTGTGTTTATTGGACAGTGTGTGGGCTTTGTGTATTGACTAGAGGGATGTTATTGTTTGTTTTCTGATTAATTGTGCGTCATGTACATGTGTACATTAGTATGTTTGGATTCGGGCTGATGCTCTTAATCTCAGCCTCTTTTTTTTTTTTTTTTTTTCCTTCATGTGCACAGGAGTCGACTCGCCGTCCCATTCGTTCTTTCGTCCTCGGATGAAGTCTTGTCATTCCTGGAAGGGGATCTCTGTAACCGACACTCTTCTCTCTCGCCCGTCAGCGTGCTCGGCCTTTTCACACCTGAAGACCCGGGTATGGAAAGACCACCGAAAGGGACTCCTTTTAGCATGGTGCTTTATTTAACGTACCTGATTCGATTATTCAAATTGTTCCTGAGGCTATGGCTCGAAAGCACTTTAGATTGTTATCACAGTAACATGCATTTTCCTGCAGCTGCAATGTTTATCAATTTTGGAAACAAAACTAAACAGATTTTTGTATACAAAGTTGTTGTGGAACATAGTGTGGCGCAGCGGATTTTAGCCTGTTTACATCTAAGGTTTTCACTTCCTCTCCACTTTTACAGATGTGGCCATTTTTGAAGAAGCAGCGAAATATCTAAGGGGAGAAATGATTCTGGGCCTGTTTGAGCACAAGGAGGCAGAGAGATGGTATGCACCGCATCTATGCACACTTTTTAGGCAAGATGTGAGCGCGCTGAATGTAAGATGTGAGAATGCTGACTGTGGAATGTAAGAATGCTGACTATAAGATTCGAGAGTATTAGATGTGAGAGGTTAGACTGTTGAATATAAGATTCGAGAGTATTGAATGCGAGCTGCGAAAGTCATGAATGAGAAATGCGATAGGGCAGAATATGAGAAGTGAGAGTGCTGGATGTGAGATGTGAGAGTGCTGGATGTGAGATGTGAGAGTGCTGGATGTGAGATGTGAGAGTGCTGGATGTGAGATGTGAGAATGCTGGATGTGAGATGTGAGAGTGCTGGATGTGAGATGTGAGAGTGCTGGATGTGAGATGTGAGAATGCTGGATGTGAGATGTGTGAGTGCTGGATGTGAGATGTGAAAGTCCTGAAAACAGAATTTGAGAGTGCTCAATGTGAGCGTTGAGAGTGCGTGAGGCGAGAGTGCTGAATGTGAGATGTGAGAGCCATAAATGTATGAGAGTGCTGAATATAAAATGCTAGAGTGCAGAATATGAGAGTGCTGATTGATGCGAGAGCCTTTGAAATAAGATATGCTAGTACTGGATGTGAGATGTGGAAGTGCTGCATATAAAATGTGAGAGCATTGATTATTACATGTGAGAGCCCTGAATTTACGATGAGAGAGTATTGCATGCGAGATATGTGAGTGCTAAATGTAAAACTCTATAGTGCAGAATTTGAGAGTGCCGATTGGTAGATGTGAGAGCACTGAATATTAGATGTGAGAGCCCTAAGAATAAGATGCTGAATATGAGATATGTGAGTGCTGAATGTAAAAACACTACAGTGCAGAATTTGAGAGTGCTGGTTGATTGATGTGAGAGCACTGAAATTAAGATGTGAAAGTGCTGACTGGTAGGTAGAGCACTGAATGTAAAAAGCGTTAGATGCGGGAGCCCTGATTGTGAGATCAAAGAGTACTGAGTGTAAGATGTGAGAGTGCTGGATATTATATACGAGACCACTGATTGGTAGATGTGAGAGTGCTGCAGGTACTGTAAGTTGCGAGAGTGCTGAATGTTAGATGTGAGTCCTGGATGCAAAATGTGATATGTAATAGGTGTAATAACATCAGGATGTTGTTCTTTTTTTTTTTATTTGGACATATACGGGTGAACGTTGATTATGCTGTGGCTTTGTGAGCAAGATGTGAGAGTATTGGATGAGCACGGGGTACCAGATGCGAGTGCAGATGTGAGAGTACATTCAAAGATGGCCATGTTGGATTGTTGGCTGCTGCAAGTGAGATGTGAAAGCTTTATGCGAGATGTTATTTGTATGAGGATGTGAGACATGAGCTGTGAAAGTGCAGAAAGCAAGATATACGAGAACACTGCGTGTGATAAGTGAGAGGGCTGGATGTAAGAGTTCCAGATGCGAGAGCTCTGGGGAGAAGATTACAAAGCTAGATTCATGGGCACTGAGAGTGCTGGATGTTAAATGTGAATGATAAAAGTGTCTCTGTTTTTTTTTTTTTTTTTCCAGGGCTCAGGAGCATTCTGTGGTGCTGCCTGCTCTCCTGGTGTCTCGCGGTCCTGGAGTTCGGAGAAAAGCTCGTTCCCTTCTTTTGTCCACATTACAGGACATGATCTCACACATCAGGAGAGCGAGGCTTGAAACATTTGTAAGCACAAGTTCGTTCGTGAGTCACGTCATTGTTCTGCATCATTTTGATTCTTTGAATAATAAAAAAATGCTCTGATGTTCAATCTACTCGACATTATAGCATTTATTAGGAAAGCCAGTGCGCTCGAACTGCTTTGAGAAATAAATCCTTATTTTATTGCGGTGCTTAACGAAAACAAAATCTGCTTTTGAAGAAGGCAGTCTCCACTGATTAATTATAAATCAGGAAAAGCCAGCATGCCATAGATGACGTAAATAGCAACAAAGGTTTATAAAGATTATAAAGATCAAAACTATCATTTTGATCTAATCTTTATTCTCCTCCTGATTCTCATTAGACAACGGATTAAGAAAGTCTACACACACCCGCCGTTAAAAATCGCACGACCAAGTGCTAGTAACTTTTAAGACAGTAACTTTTACTGTTTGGTTTTCATGGTTGACATGTGACAATAGAGGTGGGGAAAAAAGATCAGCTGCAATTTAACTTCCTTTTGTTTTTGTTTTCAACACAAACCTGCCACTCTAATAGCAGTGTGTACACTTTTGATATCGAGTGTACATCAGTATGACAACATCCTGTTTATATCATGTTTTGGTTGCAAAATAATTAGCAACACATGCATGCATCAGCGGTTTCCTTTCTCTTTTGCACTCCTCTGCGCCCTCACCCCGATCAGCCTGAACTGACAGTACAGAACCTGCCCTGGTACTTGGAGCTCAGGAAGCCGTTGCTAATCATGTTTGTTGGGGAAGAAGAAAGTCCAGAGACCTCGCAGTCTCTAGAGGAGATGAGGAAAGCCGAGAAGACTGGACGTCTGGACTCGGCGCAGCCGTGCTGGATTCATCTGTAGGCAGATTTATTTTCTCTCTGAATGTCAAAAATACGAAAAAAAAAAAAAGCATAATTTCTCCTTGCAATCCTTGATCACTTGTTTTTTTTTTTTCTTTTCCTGCAGGGGTCGGACGCCTTCTGGAAGAGCTGTTCTTGAGACGTACCTTAGCTACGTTCCTCCTCTCCCTGCTTTGGTGCTCTCACACCTGAGCTCAGATGGGGGGGTGTATCACTTCCCAACAGAGCGCCCTCTGCTGTCTGAAAACATCATTCTGTGGCTGCAGCGGATAGAGAACAACCAGGAGCAGCCTGCAGGTGAGCTGGATTTGGGTAACTTTGCTAATGTTCATGATAAACGAAAGGATTTTAAGACAAATATGGAAAATAAAATTCAATTTGTATTCTAAATTTTGAATTCTGGTCAAAAATAAATAAATAAATCGCTTCGAAAAAATGGTGTGCACTTTGGAGTATTCTCAAAATATGTGTATTCATGTGACAAATAATTGAACCTTTTTCTCTATAGAGTTTTTTTCATGAGCTGCCCGTCAGTCTTGCTCAGAAGGAAGCGTATGAACCACACTCATTCCATTCACACATCTCTTAACCCCTCCATTTATAACGATCCCTCGTGCATTCGATAATACAATCGCCATTGTTTCTTGCTAACATTCTGTTCATCCAAACAGCACTCCTTTTCTGTCATCTCCCCCAAAAATGGCTGCTAAAAGCTGAAATGCCCCATCATGCCATTCCATCTGCTTCCTATGAGGTTGAAGGTAGCTACATCCCTTAATTGTGTCTGATCATTTCCAGCCGTTTTCCTGAAACCCTTCAGCTCCCGCGGCCGTGTCCTTTCGCCGGTTTCGGCGTGCCAGCGTTCAGTAATTTAAGAGCATACTTTCATGCGTCTGTCATTTTAAATGGGGGTTTTTACCACCGTACTTGAGGCAGCCTGTCTACAGCCTCTGCTCTTACCTGCTGCTCAAATATAAACAGCTGTCTGCGTCGAGTCCTGTATTTCGTCCCAGATGTTTCGGGGTAATGGCAGCTGACATTTCATGCCAGTTCCAGTGCCAGTTCAAAAAAAAATAAAAATCACATGATCGCAGCCTGGATGTGACTCTAAGTGTACATTTAAGTGTGCATCCTGGCACGGTGGGACGAAGCGGTCGTACACCTTGGTGTTACTTGGCTGCCTGGCCAGTGTAATCTAATGATGTTTAGAAAAGAGTGTGTAAAGTTCAGTAAGGCAGAGTGCTATTCAAGGTGCTTGGTGTGATGCGTGCTGAGGAGCTATGCTTTTACCATCTGATCAGGAACAAATGCAAGATGTTTATCACACATTTGGATTCCGTAGCAAAAAGAAAAAAAAGGCTGTTAGCGCAACGTCTAAAAAGTTTAAAGAGATTTTGTAATTGTGTTGCAGCCAAATATAAAGTTAGTCATCATTCAGTGGCGGCGTTTCGATTAGATGAACTGATAAGTCCGAGCCAGCATTGTGCTATAATTCAATCGCTATCAGGTAAAATTCCTCACACCTTACTACCAATCTTACTCCACAACTGGTAAACAATAAAAGCAAAGGCATTTGTTGCTTGCACAAGTTCACTCCCAGGTTAATAACCTGCTTTGGCTTCAGTTACCTTGGCAAGTCTTTTTGGTTTTGCCTTTTATCAGCTGGTGTACTGGTTAGCACTGTCGCCTTGCACCTCTAGGGCCCGGGTTCGATTCCCTGCCAGGCTCGATTCCCGTCTCTGTGTGCATGGAGTTTGCATGTTCTCCCCGTATTTGGTGGGTTTCCTCCGGGTACTCCGGTTTCCTCCCACAGTCCAAAGACCTGCAGGTTAGGCTAATTGGCGTTCCCAAATTGGCCAATTAGCCTACTCACAAAGTGTGTGTATGTGTGTGTGCCCTGTCTCGTGCCCTACGCCTCCTGGGATAGGCTCCAGGTCCCTGTGACCCTGAATACAGGATAAAGTGGTATAGAAGATGAGTGAGTGAGCTTTGCACATGTAGATCCTGCTACCTTTGAACAACAGTTCTTATCGAAATTGCTCAAGCTCTGTTGGTTTAAATGGACACAAAGTATTTGTACAAATTCCCATGACTTTGACCAACTCGTTCATGCTCCATTCATGTCAAACCTCTCCACTGTAACTTGGCCGTTATGATCAGCCTTATTGTCCTGTTGGAAGATGGACCTTCTGCCCAGACCAGCACAGGTCTTCCTGGACTGGCTTATAATCTTTCTCTCCAGCCCGAGTAGTTTTCCAAGCCGTGCTGATAAAGAACATCCCCACAGTGTGATGCTGAAATCACCACGCTTGAGCAAAGTTTGGTTTCTGCCAAATGTAGCATCTTGTTTCATGGCCATTTGGTCTCATCAGATTAAGAACCTTTTCCCACATGCTTACTAAGTCTCCTGCACTGGAATCCATACAGCCTTTTTTTAAATTATTTTTTTCAGTAATGGCTTTCTTCTCACCACACTTCCATTAGACCAGCTTTGCTGTGTTTCCTGTTTATGATAAGCGTTCAGTATGGTGTGTGTGTGTGGTGGTTTGGGAGGAATCCAAGCCAAAGCATTTTCATTCATGGTAGAAGTTGTGAAATGCAGTTATTCGAAGGTGGATTGTAATAGTTTGTAGGTGTTTCTTGCTCGTCATACAATCCAAAGATATGCAGAATTCCTGGGTGAGATGTCACTACTGGATCGCTTGTGAAGCCTCTCATACAGGAGGGTGGAGCAAATAAATAAACTGCTCAACGGTACACTCTAATCGATACTAACTCTATAGCTAAACCTGTAAGAAATTGCTAGCAGGCGGGTCTGTTGGTACCAGTACCATGGTATGTAGTATATAGTGCAGTATATGGTACTTATTTGCAGATATAGTACTGTACGTGTACTACACACATTATAGTACTTAGTTTGGTACAATAGCACATGCACTGTACACAGTAGTATGAGTACATGGTTTTAGCATGTAGAGTAAAACGGTACTACAGAACATGTGCCTAGATACTGTAAAAAAAAAAAAATTATAGTATTAATATGGTTATGTACTATAATGGTAATATTTATATAGTATGGTAACATGATTTAAGTACCATAGTGTATGTGGAAACTCTTAATATTACATACAATACTATGATACTGTCTGTACAATATAATACAGTATGTACAGATATACCAGATTAGATACCTGATGAACTTTGGTAGCCAATGTGTTGCCATAGTACCTGTATAAAGTCTGATGGTGGTTACCATGGTAATGTCTGATGTACCACAGTAATGCGTACAGTATGGTTTGTATGTACTGTAGTTTACACTGACGATAAATCTCTTCAGTAAAAATTTCTTATAATCATTATAAGAATTGCTCGTAACCCCTCCCTGCACACTTAACTACTAAATAGTGCGCTCTAATAGATACTAAATCCATGGTTAAATCCCACCCTGTGCCCTAAACTACTATATAGTACGTTTATAGTAATACTTAATCCATTCCAGGATCCGGGAGAAATCCCAAGATCTTTTGGGAATGTAGGTGAATGTGGGTGAAAGGCCCTTTACCCTTGGCCTCCTTGTCTAATGCCCTCCTTATTTACTCACCCACCTTCCTGAATCAGGTGTGCCATACTCTTTGTCCAGGACTTGGTTTTATAGCACTGTAGCCTTCGTGGTGTTGTTTGGTTAGGTATGATGTATCCCAGTAACAGGTGTATTTTTACTGAGATCACATTTTAGTCACACACTAATTACGGAATGCATGTTGTGATGATGTCGTCTGCGTATTTCAGGGGTTTCGCAGCAACAGGGTGAATATTCACGCAGTCACGTTTTTTTATTTATTTTTCTTTATTATTTCTTTGTTATATGACTTGACATCCCAGTTAAGCTGATTTTCGGTTTTAGATTGCAACAGTACATAACGTGCCAAGGTTACTTATGCAGCGTAGTGTATTCATTCATTTTGTCAGACACATTTGTACTCGGAGCCAGAATCCAACACAAGCACGAGGCTCTTAAAGGAGCTGGCAATGACGCTATTGCTGCAAGACCACAGAGTGATCAGAAATGAGTGCAAGATAAGCCACACACTCCTTCTCACCCCCAACACACACACACACAGACACACACACTCGTGGTTTACAGCGAGATGCAGGACATTTCGAAATGTCCTTAATACCAGGTAAACCTTTAACAGATGTGCTGTCTTTGATTGACCTTCTCTTCTTTTGTTTAAAATGAGCACTTGTTGTTCCTTCGACTCGGTCCTACTGCCATCTGCCACGCTTGTTCCACTAGTTTAATCCACAATGCCCGTCACCTGGCCATATCCGAGCACTGAACGTCATGGATTTAAATGCACCTCCTTAAATCAAAAGACAATTTGGATAATATTCCCCGTTCATGCTTTTCTTGCTTACGTTCGCGTTTCATCACCCACTCGAATGCAGATAAATTTGGTTTGCATTTCTTTGAACATTTTCCAGTAGTGCACCGGAGCACATTGACCTCACTCGCATATTCTTCCTCCTGCCGGCAGGCAGTTTAAAGTTCCCAGCAATGAGACGTTTGGCTTCATGAGTTTAACAGGAATTGAAATAAGACCAGTTTTCTTTACCAAGATGACTGGAAACTTGCTCAAGGCTTCTTTTCCGAATAAAGCAGCAAGAAAGACGGCATTAACCTTTCACTCAGAGCTTATTAAAAAAAAGTAGATTTGGCCCAATTTAGATGTACATCTTTACTTTTTTTTTTTTTCGTCAAGTGCAGGCAGGCTGTCAGGACTCATTTTGTTTTGCACTCAAGCATCAAGACTAATGAAGCTAACCAGTAAGAAAAGCGACCAGGTTAGCATTCCTCAGCGTGCATGTTAGTGTCATTAAAAACAGCTTTGTCTCGGCTGATAGTATTTGCGACAACAGACAAAAGGGATTCGAGTTTAAAGTTGAATCAGATGACGCACGACTTTGATTTCATGTTTGATTTCATGTTAAAAGTGATTAAAAAACCAACTGCTGAGAATGTGACATCGTAAACGCCATCTGTCTCCTCCAGTGGCGATTTCTTTAAGACTGCAAGGGAAGCTCAGCTTCCCCTATAATGTTACAAAATTAATGGTCAAATTATGTACTATTGTATTAACA
>JAQMYJ010000005.1:28148384-28160185 GCA_030014305.1 Clarias laeviceps
ATGGGAAGGATCAGGGTTGAGCATGCAATAAATGAAGGTGCTCGCATTCAAGTGAAAATGAGCCGTGAAAGTGAGGCAGAAAATGAGCTTCCCCTATTTGACAGACCAGTAGCCGCCACTGGTGTGCATGGAGTTTGCTTGTTCTCTCCATGCTTGGTGGGTTTCCTCTGCATTCTCCAGTTTCCTCCCACAGTCTAAAGACATGTAGATTAGGCTAATTGTAAGTATGTGTGACAAATAAAATTAGAATTTTAATTGGTGTCCCCAAATTGCCTGCAGTGTGTGAATGTGCATGTGAATGTTGCCTGAAGGTCCTCCCACGGTAGTAGGAATGGGAATAAATACAATTTTACAGTCATTTCTGTGTCTTCTCCATACTCTGTGTATACAGAGTAAACTATCGTGTTGATCAACTCTGTTGAGTGACTCAAATAGCCACGCCCACCTTGAAGGAAAAAGTGCTGAATAAGTAAAAAGCACTAGAACTTTGCTTCTACTCAACATTTTGATGCAGTTTTAACTTCAGTCAGATCCCAGAGGACTGGCAAAGTTTCATTACATTCTGTTCAACCTGTTTTGCGTGATGCTGTCACAATTTCGGCTGGACAGACATACAAACAGACATATAGATAAATTTTTTTCTGTGACTGGTGTCAGGTCCTCCAGTGTATGAAGTGTAAAGATATAATTGAAAGAGCGAATTCTGCCCACCATACACCACCTCTCTAAATGATTGGCCAAAATACAGTCCGTTCGGGCTGTTTTTGGTCTAATTGGGCTGTTATTGTATGAATTTACAGTTTCTATATTAGTGTTACTATATCACACTTATTTTGCTAATACATTTTCACCATTTTCACACTAATACATTGCAGCATTTTTGCATTTAAGGCACTTACTGTAATCCTGTGTACACTCCAAAGGCCCTAAACTACATTTATACAAACGTACAGAACAAAGCTTGTGTATAACATCATAGGCTAATAGAAGTATGAACCTGTAAGTGCACATACAGTACATTTGCTAATTAGTGTTATCATGGGTACCATGCAGTATCTGACAAAATGCCCAACAGCAGTGTGTCCTCAGATAATGACACAAATCTGGAGCCCTGCTCTGTCTCACTCTAAAATGATGCAACTAAACAGGAGACATGTTCCCTCAATGAGGAGACTGGAATCAGTGCTAGAATTCCTCTGAGACCTCTTACAGAGGTTATTCGTTCCTCTGTATCAGATTTGGAGGATATATTTTCCAGCTGCTCTAAAGCTTCTGTGTGTCTTGTATGAGAATTTGGCTGAGAATAAGTTTATAAAACCAAAAGTACAGGACTTTTTGTTTGGGACTCTGATACAACGGGGCCAGGCACCAAGAAAACGGGGGGAAAAAGAAAACAAAAGAACAAAGGCAACAGTAAATATGCATTTGAAGTAATTTTTAAAAAAGTTTCATCGAAAACTTTAAAAAATAATTACAATGTCAACTTTAAATAGAAAGAGCCATTTTAAAATAAAAAAAAGATTTTAAATATAAAGTCAATTATAATGGAGTGAGTCTATGAACAAAAATATGTACTTTAAATAAAACAAGTTTGAAATGTGACTTTAACTTCTAATTTTCTGCTTAATTTTTGGTACATTTTAATTCACTATTTCAAATTGTAAAGGGGCTAAACTTAACCTGATTGAGCCATCTCTACCACTTGGTTGAGATATGCTATGCTTTGGAAAGCATTTGCTATGCTAAAAAAAAAAAAAAAAAATCCATTAGATGATGAGCGGTCTTTAAGTAGTAGAAATAATGTGGGACTAATGCCTAAGATTTTTTATGTGTTCTTTTTAGGTTTTATGTTTTATCTCACACTGTATACAAATTTTCTCTTTCTTTTCTCATCTATATAAATAAAAGAAAAGTTTAGTCTGTATATTGGCCATAAGTCACTCTTTCAGTCTCAGAAAATGTTATGTCTGTACGTACTATTTTATATATCTGTTTAATGAATTTAATGAAACTTTGCCAGTCTTTAAGCATTTGCTTGAAGTTAAAACTGCACCATAAATGAAATCAAAATGTTGAATAGATGTGAAGTTGTAACCAGTTTTGTGCCACAAATTTTGACAGAGTACTGGCCATGCGTCAAACTGTGGGCACGTCTTAAATCAACTTCTTCTTCTTTCATCTTTGTTTTTCGGCTGTTCCCTTTCAGGGGTCGCCACAGCGAATCACCTGCCTCCATCTAACCCTATCTTCTGAATCCTCTAAAAATTCGCGTCTTAAATCAACTGCTGGACAGAATTTAATGAACCTTTTGCAGTACTTAGATCTCTGCCTGAAGTTTAACCTGCACCATAAGTGAAATTAAAAAAGTTGAGTAAAAGCAATGTTATGAAAATGCTATGGATTTAATAATCTAATTTAAAATAAAATACTAATAATCTACTTGCTCAATGTAAACAAACACCTGCACCAGTAGATATTAATTAGAAAAGCTAAACTGAATATTATTACTGGGATTCGTTCATATTTTCACTTTGGATAAAATAACAGCGCGGAAGTGGTATAAGTGAATTTTAATGCGCTGGAGTTGTTTTAAGACAAAACTTAATTTTTATTAATAATTAACTAATCTGTGATTCACTCTCTGATTACCGAACAGGGAGTGTATTTGGCTGATGATGAAAGAAGGACACCTTAGTGTAAACAAGGCGTAAGATACTCAACCTTACAGAATGTGATTTCTTTGTATTAATAACCAGAGGTAGAACTCACTAGATCTAGCTTTTTTAATATATTAAAAAAGTGTATAATGTTGCATTTGAGAAGTATATAATGTGTTTTAAATTATTTTAAACTATATTCAAGAAATTAGTTTTAAATAAGAAAATGCTGTTTTGGAGATATCAAGCTACTAATTTTCTGCCCAATTCTGTTGCATTACCTTATACAGTACAGTATATTTATATATTTAGGATATTTACATTGTGTATATAAGAGCAGGTAGTGTTTTAAAAAAAATTATAATAATGAAAGTAACAGGAAAATGTATTTTTAATTATTATATTGGAATATGTTCATTATCATCTATTGCAAGCCTGTATTTATATATCTTGCATTATGTCAATATTAAGGGGTTTTCTGTCTTTCCTTATTATGTTTTTATTAGGTTCAAAAATTGCACCAGTGGTCCACAGTGGCTCTAGTATATTCACCTCAGGGGGAAAAATGACAGAGACACAGGAAACCGGTATTAATCCACTTAGAGCAGCAGTTCAACTGACAAACAAGACGGTCAAACAGGAAGGCCAAGAAGTGGCTGTGGTTTGCATCTGATGATGCACAATGAGGCCATTTTAAGTGTATGCTAAGTGTGTTTTTCCTTTTTATTGTTATTGCATCTGTGCACTTAAGCTAAAATGTAAATTGTCATAGTTGAAAATGTGTGATCTTGGTTTATACCGATATCTTCCGCCACACTAAAGGGAAAAGATCACCTCGTACTCAATGCTTTTTTCCATCTTAAAAACAAGTTTCGGGTGGAATATTATGCAAAATTTAATTTTCAGACATTTTTAGACATTGAGATGGGTCTCCAGTGTGTGCCTGCATACAAAAGAAATGTGAGGAATTAAAAAATAAATTAAATAAAAACTTCATTTGTCCCGTAGACAACCAGATACAGTAATATGCAGTGAAACACTTACATATACGACAGTCTGTGACCTAAAATGGAAAGATAGAATAGAATAGGAGGATTCCACTACAAGCAAATGCACTAGAGAATACAATTACATTTTTTAAATTAAAAATAAAATAAAAATAAAACAAAAACGTAGAACATTTGGTTGGAATATATAAATTTACAAAATAAAATAGAATTAAAATGTAAATACATACTAATAAATAAATGATACATAATTTACACAGGATGTACAGAATGTGCAAAGTGTAATTGTAAACTGAAAAAAAAAAAATTGACCGGGCCTTACACAAGTCACTTACAGTAGATGTTTCCCTATATTGTGACTTAATATAAGAAAATTGATCCCGGAATTATCTTCCCAGGCTTGTTCTCACCTCTGCTGATCTCTAGATGGATGTGGATCAGCAGCTGGTGTGTTTGAGGAGGGGAATGAAACAGAAGATAGATAGATAGACAGACAGACAGATACTTTATTGATTCCAAAAGAAATTCTAATGATTATTAAAAACTTAGGAATGAGAAAATAGAAGAGACACGCAGACAGAGCTGCTGGATGAGCTGCCTCTCGTGTCGGTGCCCGGAAGTGACATGTTCATATCTTGACATTACATGAAATTACATCCAAAATGTTCTGCCTTTGGTGTCATTAGACCACAACACATGACCACTTTTTCTTCCTCTTTGCGTGAAATGGCTTCCATCTGACCGCCCTACCCCACAACCTAGATATGTGAAGAATGTGAAAAAAGTTGTGGGGGAAAAACTTGTGAAAACTTGTCCTTTCATCAGTTTTGGCGGTATGTTCTGTTATTGGTAATGTCATTATCATGGCCCATTTGGTCTTCGTGGTGCATCTAGTGCTTTCGAAATTCTTTCATAACCCTTCCCTGATTGATTCCTTCAGGGCATAACGTATACAAGGTGTGGAATGCATTTGTAACATCCAATTACAACATTATTCATTGATGCAGAACATTAGCTTGGGTTCTTAACCACATGAGAACATCAGGAATCATAAAAAGCACTTCTGCACATCTTGCATAGTCTAAACCCGTCTTCTTACTGTATCTGTCCTCCTTCTTTCAAACTAACCTGCAAGCAATCATTTATCTTTCTTAAGCGAGATCATTTTATTGACAGTCGTCCTTTCATTTGAATCTCTCTTCAGGTTTTCCTCATTTTAAAATCACTGTTTTCCAGCTTGTTTTTCCAGTCTCTACTCAGTCTCCATGTGAATCTCATTTTCATGCATTTTTCATTATGTAGATTGATGTTTAGCACTTCCATATTACCCTGTATGACCTGTTTTGTGCGCCAAACCCATTTTTCTCAAGGATGTTTCGCATCAGTTCACGACCTGAACCAGCAGAGTTTGAACACGGAATTAATTTGGCTTTTTAGGTTTTTCCAAGACATTTCATTCATACAAGTATGTGTGTTTGAACACTCGCATAAACCTTAACATTACACAGTATTAATCTTCAGCTGCATGGATATATAGTAGTATATGAACATTTCATCTCACTGCATTTAATCCTGACCACATTCTCTGATTCCATGAATGCCAACTCATTAGGCATAACAATGGAAAAATAGCTTAAATCCAAAATGCTGATTGGTTGCCATATGGGAGAGGAATCTCCTTTTATTTGAGTGCCAAGCAGAACCAAACAACTTAATTGAGAAACAACTCTTAATTATTAGAAGCATCAAGGGGATTGCTTTTAGTCTGAATTCTGCAACTCTTGAAGGAATTCTGAAAAATCGTAGCCATTTATTCCCACAGCGACCCTGATCAAATGAACAAATAAGCATGATGTACAGTATAAGGGCCTTTCCCGTACTGTTTTCATAGAGTCAAAATGAGACTAGGTTTTTTCCGTTTTAGAAATAAGAACTGTTGTCTCTGTGGTTTTAGTGGCGTATCCCGAATGTACGTGTCAAACTGCATGTACTGTATAGTAAATTTGTCATGAAGAAAAATAGCAACGGGTAGTAACAACTGTCATCCTTTCTCTTTTCAAATCTATAAAGGACAAATAAAGACCGCCTGCTGATTCAGTGTGAATCAGAGGAATCAGTTTTTTATTTTTTATTTTATGCTAACACTAACGACCCTGATGAGCTAAAGTCACATTTGTCATATTGTCATGTTTAGTAGTATTATTATGTCAGACTTCTTGGAAGTTCCAGCATGACACACCACTTCCTGCTTTCCCTCATCAGCGTCTTTAAGGCCTGCCACTCTGGTTTTATGAGAGCAGAATGTGACGACAGTACACCACATTTATACTGTTCGTACTCTTTGCCCAGGGACAGTTTCGAACAGAAGCTGTGGTTTGTTAGTCAAGCAGGTCTTGCGGTTTACCTCTTGTTTTGAAACTCTACAATGATTCTTTTGGCCAGATCTGGCTGGTTCACGTGGCGTGATTATGTTGCACAACACGCTGATAAATCATTGATTTTTATTGTTTTTTTCCCCCCACACAATTAGTTTAAGTGACAGCACCGAAATGGTTAGACGGTTTCCTTGGTCAGGAACACATTGAACTTTGATGTGTCAGTTAAGGTCGCTTAAGCATGTTTTGGATTCTTAGCTTCTTAAAAAGAGGTGGTTCCACCAGACCCCACATCCCTTTCTTTATTCCCAAGTGTTACTGTAAATAGCCAAGGTCAAGACTACACAGCGACTATCTAAATGGTTCAGCAAAGATAACGACAGCTAGCTATTCCTGTATAGTAACAAGCAAAAAAGTCTTTTTGGAAAGTCAATGACTGTGCCGGAGGGACTGGTGAAAAGGAGCTGTTCCAAAATATGTTGATGGATGAACGTGTCTGAACTGATTCCATCGCTGATACAGTAAATGGAGCAACAGCCTTCAAGATAAAGCACGCCTTCAGATGAAGAAACACAGGGACGTACTACATGCAACATGGCCTGTAACCTCAACAAATGAGGAAATACTGTTTTTTTGTTTTTTTTTCTAATTGAAGTGTTTACTTTGTCAAACAGGGTACAGACAGCTCTTGGGCTATACAAATCAAGCTTAAAGACACATTTTTACTCATTAGCATTTGGGTGATGTTGTGCATGTATTTTGCATAATACATTTGTGTTTAATTGTTGTGCTATGAATTTTCTTTTTAATTCCTTTGATATTTGTTTTATTTTTTGCTGTTTATTTCTATTGTAAAGCACTTTGGATCAACTACGGTTGTGTTAAACCTGTGCTCTATAAATAAAATTTGACTTGAATTTGACTTGACTATACCATACTGTATATGTATAGATAATAAAATAATCTGTGATCTTGTATTACTTTTTTCATTTTCACATGATCACAAGGTTGCATCCTAAACGTACACGGGAATTATGGAGCACTAAGAATGAAACCTGTTAATGTCATTTGGTTGAAGTGTGAGCCAGTGAAACATGCTGATGTCTGGGAAACACCCTCATATTCATTATACAAGCAGACCAGTGAAACCTAAAAATAAATGTTTAAATGGCTTTTAGCGCCATGCTCCCAAGTTAATGTTTATTCATAGTATAATTATACTATGTACGGATCTCAGAAGTAAAACTACAGTATGTAAATAAGCATAACTTAGTAGAAGGCACTGTGGATGTTAGTGTGGTATGTAAAATGGTATGTCTTTGTAGGAACTTTATTTTAAATGTGGCACATACATTTCCGGCCAAAAAATAAGTCACCACCTGGATTTAACTAAGTAAATAGTTAGATTGGATAATTATTGCAGTGATTAATAAGGTTCAGCTGCAAAGAAATTATTTAACTGATGCAGTGAAGAGCTTCTCATTTAAACAACCAATGTGGTCGTGGCAAAGATGTTACGCTGTTTCAGAAGGGTCAAATTATTGGCCTGCATCAAGCAAAGAAAACAACTAAGGAGAAAATTTGAAATGATTGTGATCGGGGGCCAATGAAACGTTTGGTCAAATCAGAAAAAGTGAGAACATTTCCACACTGAATATGTGAATAGAACTCAAGGGATTGGGAATAAAACATCTGTGTAGCCTTAAGAAAACAACTTCTTAACAAAACCACTACATTAGTGAGCGTGTTTGAAAAAAAAAAAAGCTCCAGAGTGACGGGTGCATCAGGGTAAGAAGAGAGGTAGATGAAGTGATGCACCCATTATGCCTATT
Organism: Clarias laeviceps; assembly: GCA_030014305.1. Classification (NCBI taxonomy): domain Eukaryota; kingdom Metazoa; phylum Chordata; class Actinopteri; order Siluriformes; family Clariidae; genus Clarias; species Clarias laeviceps. Next base: position 28,156,256 of record JAQMYJ010000005.1, read on the forward strand.
GCCTGTAGTACAAGCATGTGAGGGCAGTGTTATGATGTGGGGTTGCTTCTGTTTGTCAGGTCTAGACTCAGCAATATTATATGCCCCCCAAAAATTTTAGGTCAAAATTTAGATTAGCTGACGACCTCAATGTATGGAATGACCAGGTTACATCAATGCATTTTTTTATTCCTTGATCGCACGGCCATATTTCAAGATGACAATGCCAGGATCCATTGGGCTCAAATTGTAAAAGATTGGTTCAGAGAGCACGAGACATAATTTTCACACATGGATCGGCTACCACAGAGTCCAGATCTTAACTCCACTGAGTATCTTTGGGATGTGCTGGAGAAGGCTTTAAGCAGTGGTTCGACTCTCCCATCATCAATGCAATATCTTGGAGAGAAATTAATGTAACTCGGAAAAGAAATAAATATTGTGACATGACATTAGCTTATTAAAGCGATGCCATGGTGAATGCATGCCAGAATCAAAGCATAAGGCGGTTAGACGAAATATTAGAGAGTGACTTTTTGGCCAGGCATTGTATATTTTTTCTTAACCTACATGCAAACTGACTTGTACTTGTACTGTATCTCTCTATGGACATTTTCCTACCATCATTATGGACCTCATCTCTTTTTGTCTTAGCAACCATAAAATTAGACCACTAGACAGATATTTCATAGACCAGACATGCCGGCCCTGTGGGCGTGGGTGAGCATTGGATGTCCATGATACAGTCACCAGTTTGCTGGTGTATGAATTTTGATCAATGTTAATGTGATAATGTAGATTTAATGTGATGGATGATCAATGTATATACTCATTTATACTGCTTCATCCACTTGACGTTTTTGCATAGAGCAGCTTAAAACTGATAACTGATAGCAGATAAAAACTTATCAGGATACAGTGTGGTCATAAAGTGATGGTTTTAAATGTGGGGTTTGGCAGGCAGTTGCTCTCGACCCTCTTTCCAGTCCAGAGTACTGCAACTGAACCTTTTAGTGGTATGCAGTAGTGGACCGTACCAACCTACTTTCACCGATGATTATAAGACACATTAAACATAGTTGTCCAGTACAATCCAGAAATCTGTGTCACAGTCATGTCGTGTCATTTGGCTTCTAATCTGGATTGTATTATAAAAGAGTTTAAACCACATCCACCATCAACCATAACAGATGATATCTGTTTCTTATCTTCATTTTACACGTTCGTTTTTATATCCTGTCTGGTTGTAATCACGGCATTCAAGGCACAAGAAGTATAAATGGCGCCCTGGTTGACGCAATAGTTGTCTTGTATCTAGATTGTTTAGAACCTGATAAAATGTAACTTATTTACAGGTAAAGTTAGATGCATCTCCAGTTAGCTGTATAGAAACTGTTGCAATGGGAATAATATACAAATTAGCTCGTGATTAGTACAATCAATTTTCAAGAAATAATCATCATGTTTTCAATTACCCAAAAAGTTACATTTACAAGCTGGGACAGACACAGACTTGATTTGTGGAGAGTTTGCATATAAGATACAACCTGTCACTGGTGCTTGTCCTCATGTTCAGCTTGTTCAGCATTAATGATGCAAAAAAAAAGGTGATGGGGAAATACTGTAGTTCTAATGGCCTTGATGCTAGTGTGAAAAATCAGCATATTTTATCTTAGGGGGTGGAAGTTTTGCATTTACTGCACTTTCTCTTGCACGATATATTCATACCAGACATATTTTTTTCAATATAAATGGAATTTACATAAATTTGTTAAAAAATTATTAATTAAAATCAGTGAATTATGTGTATTTCTTTGGTACAAAATTACACCCATTACAGTACCGTGAAAAAGTATTTGCCCCTTCCTGGTTTTTTTGATGATTTGAATTATTTAAGTGTGACCAAAAAAAAAGTAACTTTTTCAAGAAACTGTATATCGTGTTTTATCTACAGTATGAATGACTTTCAATGACTTTCTTGTTTGCAAGAAAGGCAGATTAATACTGTATGACATATCGACAAACTTGTAATGCATTAGTCCTAATGAACTCATTCACCAGTGTTGGGAACAATATACAGTACTGTGAAAAAGTATTGACCCCCCAATTTCTTCATATGAAATTACAATAAATAAATGAAATTAAATGATGTAGAAAAAATTAAGAAATGAGACCAAATGTTTTACTGTGACAGGCTGCAAAGTTCCAAAAGATACACTTAAAAATTAGCTTGTTCATGTAACAACCTTAGCAGCAACCTCATTTTCCCTCTCGTCTGTTCCAAACATCACGAATGTAGCCTGATTAGCCTGATCGTCTGCCATCATCTGCACTTGTTTCTCACTGGTTCATGCCTTAAGTTACGTAGATGCTTTTTTTATGCTTGAATGATTCATAGGTCACTTTGAGGATTAACAAACAAAAACCTTCCTCTGAAACTGCTTAGAATGAGAGCCAACAGAAAGTCCTTCAGGAAGCCTGGGGACTATTCCTCAAGACTTACGCATTAAAAATACAAGAAAGTCTGATTCTTTGGAAGCAAAATATGAAAAAATGTGGCTGGGGGGTCTCAAGACTTTTGCACAGTAGTAGTAGTGTACACACACAGTGATCAGGGTTGATTAATTCATATTAAGTTTATGTTGTGACTAACTTGAAATTTAGAAAATCTAAACTAGGACTAGAACTTTACTAGAAAATGTCAAACTTCTTGTTAAAAAAAGTTAGTTTGCACTTTGATGACTGATCCAAGTTTTATGTTCGAAACAGTTGTACAGTACATCTGGGTACATTATTGCCGAGTCAATTATAAAACTTTTCCAATGCTGAAACAAGGTTCTGTTTTTAATAAAGATTAAATGAAGGATGTACACAAGCCAGTATATTGATTTAGCAGGATGGGATGATCATTACATATTAAATCACCATGTAGCTGCGCAATGGATTCAACCCGGAACTCAAGTCTTGGAACGTCTAGCACAGTTTAATGATTTCCTTGCTCAAAGACACAAGATTCACATTACTAGATTTATTTATTAGGTGTCTGTAGCGAGGTCAATAAACTATTCAGCACTCTTGCCTTCCAGGAATATCTGCATTAAAAAATAAACAGAATAAAGATGATAACCATAAATTGTATTTGGCTTTAAGATGTTTTTAATTTCATTTAATTGAATTATGTTCTTTAACCAGGTTAATCCCATTAGGATATACAGTACGGCAAATCCTTTGCCAGTAGAAACCCGGCGGCAATATGGCATGAGTACAACAGGATTTAATACAGATATGATCTAAACAATCACTTACAGTAACAGTGGAACACGAAAAATAACTGTTTACAAAAAAACAAAAAACATGCAAGTCACTTAAAAGAAAGCAAAGCCAATTAGGCAGAGGGCATAGAAACATAAGGCAGAGGTCCAAGACTGAGTACATAACTAATAAAAGAAAACATTAAAGTGGGATTTTTGAATAAAAAATAAAAGCATATGAGGCTATGGGAAAAGCAGGACATTCTCAGAGAGGCCGAGATTGTGACGAAGCACAAACATGAAGTCAGTCTTGTTAAACTTAGTCTGAACTCTGGGATCTAAGAGAGGAAACCAGAAAGCTCGGTGTTTACGGTATATGCAAGAACAGAGACTTGAAAGAGTAGAACAACATTTTAAATGAAAACACACATCAAAGATGACTAAGTTCAGTTGACGGAGTGGCTCAGTGTACGCTGGAGCATAAAACACATTGATGAGTAATAAATTCACAGTTTGTAATAAACACTCAGAGTGTCAGTGTGTCAGTGTTGTTATTCAACATAACTAAATGACACATTTACCACATTTTCTTTTTTGGATTTTTTTGACTGAGCAAACTGATTAATTCAATTTATTTGTATAGCGCTTTTAACAATTGACATTGTCCCAAAGCAGCTTAACACAATCAAAAGAATTATTT
>JAQMYJ010000005.1:28171599-28190359 GCA_030014305.1 Clarias laeviceps
AAAAAAAAAAAATATATATATATATATATATATATATATATATATATATATATATATTAGATTTGGTTTTACGTAAACCGCCTCGGCCAGGATCACTGTACTGTGCTTAAAATCCCTCATGTTTCTCCCAACTTTATCAGTCCAGGTTACATAAAACTGTGCCCACTCAGATTCCTACTTTTACTTATGTCCGACAGAACCTGACGTGTACTGTACACCTGCTACATGGTTTGTCAATGTACTGTATTATGCATGCTGAGATGATTTTTTGATTGTTGGTGGAACTTTTGTGTTAGCCAAAATTATTCTCCTCTGATATCAGCATTTCCAAAAGATCAGCAAAATCTGAAAGAAGTTGTCTGGGACCAAGAACCATGCTCAGATCAAAGCCATTCAAATCACCATTCTCATGTTTGACATAAAAACAGTTTAAATTTCTCAAACTGTACCTACATAAAATATACTTTATATGCTTTTACATGCTTGTATTATGCTGTTCCAAAATGATAAATATGAGCATTGGTTATATTTGTATTTTTTAGACCAGTCTGTTAGGAATGGTGGTATAAAGAGGCAGCCTACAGTAGGAACGGTTGTTATCTCGAGGAAACATCTTGTCTGGGCTTTCCACAGTTTCCTTTATATAGAATAACTGAATTACTCTGAATATATCTTTCTGAAAAATTGTGAAAATGCTGCTTCTTGAAAAGAAAGACAGATTTCTAGCCTTGGGCTTTCGAGCAAGTTCCAGAACACTCGGAAAACATGCTCTGGAAATTTCCTGTGCTGAATTAAGTATGCCTGCAAATCAGTCTGTAAACATACATCATTGGAATATCGGACAGTGTAGGAACTGAGGTCAGAGTGTAAACGAAATGAAAATGGAAATGTGTTCAATTCACTTTTGCAATTCTGTTTGTGTTTTATTGGTGCCTGTGTATGTGTGTGTGTGTGTGAGAGAGAGAGAGAGAGAGAGAGAGAGAGAGATTGGTCCTAATATGTTGCCACTCACCCATGTGGGTTCATCTCCTAAATGGTGAGTAACTGTTTCCTGTTCTGTTCGGCATGATGTTCATCACCATAAACACCCATATCCTCCCTTGACATTAATTATAGAGCAATAAAACCCATGAACTGTGCAAACACAGGCATTGCTGATGAACGATTGATTTGATTTCACCATTCTGTGAAGGTCAACATGACTATTAAACGATCACAAACCAACCTGCGCTTCAAAGATTGTGCTTAATTATTTAATTATTCTTTTTTTCCCCCCCCTTTTTATTAATTTCTTACGATTATACAACCAAGCTTTGCATTCTCTGGGTATTTTATTAGCATGAAAATATGAAAAGAATTCCTTCAAAAAATTAAATTTAGCTTGGCCTACTGTAACACTTAGAGACATCTTTTATAACAGATTCATGAATGGAAAATTTTCCTCACTCTGGCTGTAGAATTTATTTTAATTAACTTTTAAAAAAGACAAATACATTAATAACCTTTGTCCATCTGTTGACAAGCTTTCGTATTCCCTCAATAAAAATGTTTTGGGCTGAGTTGCAAACCACAAATGTGTTCACAGTCTTCACTTCATCACCAGAAGTGAAGCTTCATCGTCGTATGACTGCTTTCAGGGGACCGAACAACTGAAAGTCTGATGGAGCGAGATAAGGACTAGAGAGGATGCTCATCATCACTGCATGCTGCCCTTCTTTTGTGCAAATCACAAGTGATGCATCCTTTTTTGCTCACACTGCAGTTACAAATAAACTGATGTAACACAATCACACCTACACACTAGTGACTAGGGAGGCAGGAAGCACTGATAAGCCCAGGGACCCAACAAAAATTTTAATATAACCGGAGTGCAGATAATTTGTGACTCGCCCTCATACAAGTTAAAGCGATTCCTGCACCGACAGTCTACGTGCACACACACACACACACACACACCTACACACACGCACACAAATAAGCCCAATGGAAAAATGAAAATACTTCAGACCTGATTATATATGTTCCACTCATAGACCTTGTCATTAAACACAGATGTTGTAACACACACACACACACACACACACACACACACAATGGTAGTGGAATGCTAAATCTCAAGGTCAACAATTCACTCTGCTTCGCATTAAAGCTTCAAAATCCCAGACTTGATGCGACATGTCTTCAGGCTTTTCTTCAGACAGAGCAAATGAAAGGATGGATGATTCCAAAATAAAAGAGATGGAGAAAGACATGAAGGAAGAACTGTAAGAGGCCACCGGATTTAGGCAAGCCTGAGACCTGCCTGCATTTGAAACACATGTAAACAGATAAAGTTGAGCTGACTTTGGAATATTCAACATATTTTAAAACCACAAAGCAGTGCAGAAGAACGTGAGCTTTGTTGCTTAAGTCTGTTTTGAAAATGGAAATGTCTGTATTATTGACAGGCTTGTGACACAGTCTATTACCAAGCACGGTGAAATGTCATGCTATCATTATCATAAACTGGTAACTTTTTATGGTAACTGGTAATATTTTTTTGTTTTATTAACATCTGGGCCACAGGAAGCAGGATAAAAATTTTAATGAGATTTATATTTCGACCCACTTCATTGTTAATGTGGTATAATGCTAAATGTTTACCAACGACTAATTTCTAATTGCTCACTAAACTTTTCAAGCTAGACTAATTTCTCTCTCTCTTTCTTGCTAATTACTAAAACACATAAAAATCAACATCATACTGTAGGTAATAGAGAATGCATCAGGTAGCATTTAACATTTTAGCAACTAGCAAGGCGATTTTGGCTAGCAACCTTTACAAATAACTGCTACTTCTATCATGTTTTCTCGGCATACAAATTTAATATGTTCCGGAGGCGAGTTCTTAAGGTGAAACTTTGTATTGTTTGTTGTGTATTGTGAAACGCATTTTCCCATAGGAAATAATGTAAATGCAGATAATCCAATTTTCAACACTATAATTATATTTTTGCATATAAAAACAATTATAACATAAAGAAAACACATGTAAAAGAAGTTAAATATGAAATAAATACACATTTAACTTTGACATTTAGCACCGGTGGCTTTATAATCGAAACTTAAAGTGGCTCCCTTTTGTTTTTGCTACTGTCCTTGCTAACATTCTTGGTACCCATGGTCTTCACTAAATCTTGCACAAAAAAACAAAAAACCCACAAAAAAAAAAAACCTTAAACTTGCTTTGTTTGGCTTTCCACTGACTCCACCAAGTTCTGAGCGGCTCCCAGACATACACGCAATTTAGCTGGCGTTCAGTTTACTGCTGTTCGTTTGCTCGTATGCCTAAAATGCTTCATATGCCGCTTGCGAATTTCAGTTCTTAAGGCGAAAATTCGAGGAGGCAGGGAGTTTGTATGCTGAGGTACCTCTGTAATATGCATTTTGCATACGGCTCAGAAAAAAGTTAGCTATCGGGGAGCATAATATCAAAAGATTTTGGTCAAGTGTCCTACTTTCCAGCATAATATCAGAATATTATTAATTTTATATAGAATTTTACAACTGCTTCTAATTTCACATTGAAATATTAATAAAAAGAAAGAAATCAGAAGTTAGTTTCTTAATCTGGGAATTTTCATAGCTAGCCTAATAGCTGTATTTAAACTATCATCTTAGCAAATAGTTTTTTGTTATTGATTAAGATCTTAAAACCAATCTTATGCTTTCTGATCCACTCACATTCAACATCCTGTGGTGTGCAGGGATCTAGACTTCATGCACAAAAGACCAATGACCAGTTACAACAGAAATAAATGGCGAAATTTTTGTTTACATCTGATGCTTGTCATGATTGAAATCCAGTGACATCTCAGTGAAACCTGCAAGTGTGTGGTCTTTATTTGGTCAGAGAGAGAGAGAGAGGGGACAAAATGTCTTTTAAACATCTGTTAAATCTCCTTTTATATCTGGGAATTTTGACATGTTCAGCATCATTTAGGACTGTATAAATAATGTGAATAAACATGTGACTACATCTTGTGGTGCAATCTAGACATAATTCATAAGGACTGCAAGGTGTCCAGGTCCTGTGGCTGCAAAGCAAACACAAATCATCATCCCTCCACTGTCACGATTGACTGTGTATGAGGTGTTTCTGCTGAAATGCTGTGAAACATTGTTTTGTTGCTTGTACAGAAATAAAAAAGCTCCAAATCAGGCCATAGACAATATTCCATTTTAGACATCTTTTAAGCAAATATGTTTATGTCACATGTTAGGGTTTTTTTTTTTTTCACTTTTTTAAAAATGTTTACATATAAACCTTTTTGAATATTCTGGGAAAACCTGCTGGAAGTTCTCTGGCAATATATACATGTTTGAATCCATAGGGAAAATGTATTTTTAAAAAATAAATAAAAATTTTAAATTGATGGGTTTTGATTTTCATTTCTTAATGTAACAGTTATCCATTTATCAATATTCAATTAATTCCAGTGCCATCTTGAGTCTGAAATAAAAAGAAACATTCAATTCCATAAAAACAGCTCTGACCCATTGACGCACGGATTCCCCTCTGAAGGTATGCTACTGTACTGTACTATGGTACTGTATCTGGCACCACAGCAGATCCTTTAAGTCGTGTAAATAGCGTCCATGGATTGGACATGGCACGTCCCACAAACGCTCGATCAGACTGGGATCTTCAAACTGTTGCTCAACATTTTTTTGCAGTGTATCAGGGCACATTATCTTGATGAAAGGGGCCACTGCTATTAGGGAATACCGTTTCCATGATGGAGTGTTGATCAATGTTTAGGCGATACCTGTAAAAGTCACACATCCATATGAAATGTTGGACCTAAGGATTCCTAACAGAACATTGCCCATGACATTACAGCCACCCTGCTAGCTGACCTTTTTCCCCATAGGGCATCCAGGTGCAGCCCTAAATCAGGTAAGCAATGTACATGCAAAGACCGTGCATGCTAGTCCTTGCAGTAGTGACACTGTTGTTAGTTCACTGGATGTCTTTTCTTTCCACAACTTTTGGTAGTTACTAAACAATGCATACTGGGGACACCCAACAAGACCCACTGATTTGGTTTTGCTCAATTTGGACCTTATGAAAGTCACGGGAATTAAAGTTATTTTCCTGCTTCCAACACATCAACTTCAAGAACTGCCTGTTCAGTTGCTGCCTTATTTATGCCATGCCTTGACATTTGACTGCAACTTTTTAACTGCTGCTCATGCTATGCACAGTCATGTTTAAAAGTTAGTACCCCCTCTTTTAATTGTACGTGTTTTTGTGTAAAAACATAATAAAAAAACATCTGATCATAGTGGTCCTTAGTAGCATGTTAAATTTTAAAGGCCATAACAGCACAATTAGAAAAAGACTGAACAAGTACAGTAGGAAGGTTTGGAAGGTTTGCCAGGAGAAAAATCTTCTGTCTAAAAAAATGATGATTTGTGCTTGTTTTGCAGCCACAGGACCTGGGCACCTTGCAGTCATTGTGTCGACCATGAGCTCCTCAGTATACCAGAGGATTCTAGAGTCAAATGTGAGGCCATCTGTGTTACAGCTAATGCTTAGTCAAAATTTGGTGATGCAACAAGACAATGATCGAAGAACACCAGTAAATCAACAGATCAAATCATAATGACTAAAAAAAGAATCAATGTTTTTGGAATGGCATAGTCAAAGCCAAAACTCCAACAGAGAGCTGTGCAATTAGAGAGAACTGAAACAATGTAGGCCAAAATTCCTCCACAATAATGTGAGAGATTGATAATTTCATACAGAAAATGATTCCTTTAAGTTATTGCAGTGAAAGGCTGGTCTACAAGCTATTGCTTAAGTATTAAATATTGGCCAGGTTTTGGCTGAATAAATAATAGCACTGTAAAAAAGGTTATATGGTGTTGTATACTGTACACGCCTGGTACATTCAGATGATTTTTATTGTGTTTTTACACACACACAAAAAAAAAACTAGAATTAAAATACGGGTTACTAACTTGTACATGTGACTGTAAAAGCTGTGATTTATAGGGCATGCCATACAGGTCATCATGCCATATCTTTCCCCTAGGAGCTTGGCAAATTGTGGACTCCTGGTCAAGGATGTCTGTGGCATCAGAGTAGACTGTAACTAACCTTTAAAATGCTGCAGATTTGTTTATGGTATGGATAAATGGGGAACATATTGCATTTCGGGAACGCCTGAAACTTTTACCGTGTGGGTAGATTTCCCAGACACGTATTTTAATGAAAGGATTTTCAACGCCGGTAACTTTCGCCAAGTAAAACTGACATGGACATGCTTATAAGATTTCTCTGTCCGTGAGAGCTTCTATTCGAAAAACAGGTATAAAAGTGATTAGCAATGGAATTTTCTCTGAGAAGGAAAGAAAAACAGTTCTTGGTAGCAGACTTGTCTGTACATGACAGTTTATCTGTATAAAGTCTTTTATTGCTGTGCTTCAATTTCTCAGTGCGCTATTACAACAATCAACCGTGTTGATGCAACTGTTGACAAAGATAAAGAGACTTTTATCCTCTTTCCACTTACGTTAATTGCTAAAAATTATCGGGACTTTCATTGTATCTATCTACTGCTTTTGAACAATAAGCACAAAATCATTATTTGTTTGGGTGTGTGAAACACGAGCCTCATGATAGATCTGTGCTAGCGATCTGCGGAAAGTACATAAACAAGACTGAAAATCCTGGGTCTGTGTTAGATTTCACAGGTTTTTCTCCATTTCAGGAGTTCTTTTTTTCATTGTTTTTAAAAGGCAAACTCACATATACTAGTTCAGTTTTTTGCTTTTACAGCACAAAAATCATCAGCGTAAGTTTGACCTTTTATCTCACGCCACAATGTGTACTGCCATTTTAAAGAAATCAGGTGACTGACTGCATCAATGAGTGTTGATTGAATTTATTCTGTAGTAAAAATGTAGATCAGCACTTCTCTACATCTACTTACTGTCTACTTTTATGTCAAGACCTGTACCAAATACTTATTTACACCAATCAGAATGGCGATCTAAATGACTTTGCATTTGATGACTTTGGTCATCTTTTTGAAACAAACCTCCCGAAACACCTTGAATGGTTCCAGCTCACAGGGAGGCCGCGGCGCCACAAAAAAATCACCCTTTACCGCCGTGGGGAGGAGAAAAGCATCTCAGAAAGCACATGTTGTATTTTGAAGCATGTGATGTTTCACGTGAAGGTTTGTTATTACCATTATGAAGCTCTTCGACATGCTTGGTTGAGTAAATAATTAGCTGACTTAATCCTAATGATACGTTCTCAAATTCAATAACTTGTCACATGACCCTTACTGCACAGTGAAATGATTTTTTTTCACAACATATACCAGTTAGACTGGGGTCAGAATGCAGTGTGAGCTCAGGTACAGCACCTAAGGGAGCAGATCGGGTTAAGGGCCGTGTTAAAGGTCTCAACAGTGGCAGCGCGAGGGCTTGAACCCACAACTTCCTGATTAGTATCCCATACCCGTAACTGTTTGCATCACCGCTGCCTTAAAAAGCTGCACTCTTGAATGCTTTGAACCTTTTCCAGAATGAAGCGGCCAGTTGCATACAAGATAAATATCAGGAAAACACACATTCGGTTAGCTTTCTGGGAATTCACAGTACATGAAATAAGGATTACAGGATCTCGTTAATCAACTTTGTTTATTCTCTTCCAAAGAAAAGTGAGCCATTGTATTCTTACATCTCTTGATACTTTTGTGTTTTATTATTTTTTTTATTTCATGGGAAGGCAAAAATTCGGTCCTTAATACAGTGACAGCGACAGCAACATACACATTCCTGAATAGCTAAAATACCGTTCTGACAATAATAGTACACATTGCTACTGTTTCCCTAATATAGATGAATCATCAATAGTATGTGATTTTGGTGTTTCTGGGAATATCTCTCCAGCGTCAAGAGATATTCTGTTTAAGTCTAACAGATTGTTGGTGTTGGAACCGACTACGAATGCCAGCAAAAAACAAAGACAAATCGTTTTTGTAGTGGGAAAGAAAAACCTCGAGTATTTCAATTCTTACACAATACAACAGCTGTTGCGGTGAATCAAAGATTTTTTCCCCCTTTTTTTGCCTTCTGACTCTGTGGAATTATTAATGCTTCTGACAGAAGTCAAACGAACCTGACCCACAGTTTCACAACAACAAAGTTTCAAACACTGTATTAATCATACAGTCACAAATACAAGCTCGACATCTTTTTGTTGTTGTTGTTTTTTTTTCACAGCTCAGTGCAAATGCAATCTCAGTACTGCATGAAATGAGGTACATTTTGAACCCATATATCAGCATCCTATCATACCTACAACATGAAAACACAAAAACACGTTGCATACGAACGCTTTGAAATTAGGAACTCCCATTTAAATTAATGACAGGTTCTCGATTTAGCTTGACGGCGTAAGGGCATCAACGCGTCGCGCCACTTCAGTTAAACCTCAATAAATGCTTCATGTCCTGGTGCCGGAAGATTCCTCCGGATCTGCAGGTATGGCTTTATTGGTCTTCCAGTGAAGTCTTTGACTCGGATATGTGCTGTAAAAATGCATCCAGAACATACTTCATGTTGTCGGTCATGTTATGTTTTTTTTTTTAAGAGCTAAATGAAATCAATCTTTACTCAAAAAAAAAAATACTTTAGTGGTTTCAAAGAACACTACAACAGCAATAACAGCAACAACCTGACTGCTTCGGTCACCATGACATCACCAAACCCCTCCTCTGATCCTACAGCATCTGGGATTCCCACATGCTTCCTCGGGGCTTGTGAAGTACATTCATTCATTCATGCATTATTCATTTATTTTTACTTTCATGTAAACTCCTTCTGTCATATCATCTCAGCAGATTTATTTATATGTGTGATCTCAGTGGTGACGGTGAGGTTCGGGCACTGAGAAGCGTCGAGCGGAGCGTCCGAGTTCTTGGCCAGCGAAGTTCTGTAGATCGAGTTCCTGTTTCCGGCTTTGCACAGCGCCCCTAAAAGGAACCGCAGCCTAGAGGGGCTGAGGATGATAAACACCAACGGGTCGATGATGGAGTTGATGGAGATGAAGCGCAGCGCGATGAGGTCAGTCCTGTTCTCGTTGCGCTTCTGTATCGAGTTGATGTACACTCGGATCTGATGAGGGAAAAAACAAAAACAAAAAAACACAAGTCGGCATTAGTCGTAAGGGATGTTTAAGGAATCAAATGGGAATATTATGACTTTTACAGTTTTAATCACAACATGCTTATAACTTTTCATTTTCAAGAACCTTGGAAGAACGGACAAAATTTGATTACTGGTGATTAAAAGGTAAACTCCATCAAGGTGAGTGCAGCGATATGATAAGCAGAGACTAATCAGTGTATCACTATAAAAGTTCCAAGTTCTCATGCCTCGGAAAGCTGCGGACATTAAATGACTAAAGCGCCGCCGCATCATTAAGGTAGAAATAAGCAATAATGCTACCATCAGCAGGAAGCTGAACAGTTTGAACTCAGGATTTCTTTATCAAATTAAATTAGATCCCATTAAATAATTATAAAGACTGGTTTGTCTGGAAACCTGATTCATGTCTGAGATCATGGATTTATTTATTTTCTTTCTCCTAATCAATAAAATGCCTATTAAAACTCGTAATAACATGAGACTAGCAAGGTTACACAACCACAAATATATTTTAATGTCTTTCAGGGTGGTGTTTTCCTTTAAAGGCAATGTTTATATGGCCACATAAGCCTGGTATAAACCTACGTGCAAAGCATCAGCTGTCAGGATGTCAGACCCGGGAACCTGCAGAGCATCAGATCATAGCTTAGCTTTGTTCATCTTCCAATCATTGGCTTTTATTGCTAAACTCATAGCAAATGTATTTATTTATTTATTTATCTATTTGACAAGTGATCAGTCATCAAGATTCTCTACAGAGGGCGTGTCATTCCAAACAAACAAACAAACAAACAAAACCCGAAAGGGTCACATGATTCAAAAGATTAACTTGACGTAAAATTATATGATATTTTTTTAAACATATCTAAGCAAGATTCGTCAGGCACTTTAAAGAAACCTGTCACAGAACATTTGCAGAATGAGAGATCTCTCTCTCTCTCTCTCTCTCTCTCTCTCTCTCAGCTCGGTTTCAATTTTAGCAACAAGCCTGTGGTTCACTGCTCTCAAGGTGCACTTTCTGGTTTGTGTTATTTTCCGGCCCTTGCTATCTGCACGTATGCAGTCTGTGCGCATATGTGTGTGTGTGTGTGTGTGTTAACATTAGAAACCACATGCACTTTGAGTAGAAGTATCATAAATGAAAGAACTTTTTTTTTTAAAACAAGCAACTAACATTTCTGTTACACTGAATGAAAAACAATAAAACCACTGATGCACATTTTGACGCATACTGTAGTTAGTTTATTGCAGAATTAATGCAAAATTTTTACTTTTGCATTCATAATTTTTAATTTTTCATTGCAGAACCACAACTTTAAAGCTGCAGAAATGGGTAGATCTGAAACCACAGTGTTTTTTTAACCTACTTAACTGCCTGAAATTTCATGGTTACAGTTGACTTTTCTATTAAATCAAATAATTGGCGACTTTTTGTTATAATTGTATTACGTTTAGGGGGTAATGCTGTATCTAAAACACTGGGAAATGCGCATTGTATGCAATAGAATTGTTGTTAATACTTGATACAATCAAATGGCCTTGTTTTGTATGACTTTATGCAATTATTAATACAGAAGCTGAAGGCGTACTTGCTGTCTTGGGTGTAGTGTGGTGGCTGTAAATGCTATTTTTGCCCATATAAACTATTTATTACTTCATATGCATGCTTATTTTCTGTTTTGTTCTGATAGACTGTATGGGAGTTAAGAACATCTAAGCTGCACTATTGAGTAGTTCTGAACAATCGTGATACGGACCAGTGAAACTGTCAGCCATCATATCAAGTCAGGTATTAAGTACAGGTTAGTTTTTTTCACGCTATGGCCAACAGATTGCAATATATATATATATATTTTTCAGCAGAAATCAGTCAATAAATACTCCAAAAAACAATAGCAATACAATTAAAATTTCTCTCTACACTATAAAACAATGCTGAAGGCGTTTATCCAAAACACACAATAATCTCCTCTGAACAGTTGATATTTGAGATGTATATCTGTTACTTCTGCTCTGTAAAGCTTCATAACGGCTCTAATCTGAGGTGCTGGATGTTAATTGGTGATTTCTGAGGCTGGTGACTCTAAATGAACTTCGCCTCTGCAGCAGAGCTCAGTTTTGGTCTTACTTTCCTGGGAAGGTCTTCATGGGGCTTGATGGGTTTTACAAACGCACTCGACACGATACTGTCTTAAAATAACAACTGACCAAAGTTGTTTTTGGTTAATTACCTAGTGCCATAAATGTTATTTAAAAAAATGCAATATTGTTCTGGAATCTAGAAGAGACTGGTACTGTATACTGTAATCCTAAATATTATTTTGAAACACTTTAATGAACACTATCCAAGCATTTTATTTCAGTCATGATATAAAAACACGTGTTTTTTTTTCTTTTTTTCTATAAATCTGCACTACTGGGGAAGTTATTTTTATGGCTTGCAGGGAAATCCTGGTGTTAAATGAGGCTGAGGATTCCCTTTTTTACTTTGAAGTTTCCCAGTTGCTTTGAAGTTTCTGTCATTGTTTAGATACTTACACTGGGTTACTAGGTTACTAACTAAGTGCTTCAGTCAAATGGCACTTAGACATGTCATGGAATCATCATTTAAATATCCTAAAAATAGGATTTCAACATCTTCCCAGGGCGCTCCTCGCAACCAAACTCACACCCGGCCATATCTCAGCAACCGGAAGTTATACAGTAGTAAACTTACAAATCAATTTGGAGTTCATTGATCCAGGAATCTGAAAATATCCATTATTCAAATCTCACAAAATGCAAATTAATATTGTGATGGGTCAGAATTATCCAGTTGTCAAAGACTACAGTTTATTACAGGGAACATACGCATAATCATACTGAAACAATATTCAAACATACCTTCATGTTATCTTTTGTGTCTTTATTTGCTGTTATCATAGATGTAGACCAATCAGCCATAACACTAACAGCCATAACACTAACTCCACCACTAGGTGAACTGAATAACATTGATTATCAATTATATACCAGTAAACTGGTGACATGATCATGGGCACCCAAGACTCATCTATATCTATATAGATCAACGCCTAGCCTGTCTGGTCCAATTCCAAAGAAAAGCCAATGAAGCACAAATTAATAGCAAGGCACCAGAACACTCAGTGCATCACAGCTAGCTGCCCCGATGGCGAACCTGCACAATACCAGGCATAATGTTTTGCATATGTAGCGTTTCCACAAGTATGAATTATGTTACATTCATACAAGTTCGTTTTTGTACTTTGCAGCATTACGGGGCTGATGTTACCCGCTTCAGTTTTACACACTTTAATCAAGTGACATGGATACTATAGTTCTTTCATCTTCAGATTACTTGATTAAATTAAATTATATGCAATCAGGGTCTTGATGAGAAACTAATTGTTTTCTTGTAAACTATGCGTAATGTGGCATTTCCCTTAAATCACGCCAACTACATAATCCTTAGTCTTGGTTTACTTTTAGATCCAAATGCTTCACTGATGAGTAAGCCATGCTGTTCCTCCACTAGTTTTTGCAACTCTGTTAAATGCTGTATAAAAGATCTCAACATGTTCGTAATGAAATCTGATGTACACCATCGTACCACACCAAAGGCAAACATCCTGATACCCTTCCTGGTTGTCACAAATGGCAGAATAGCAATATAAGAAGATGTCCAGAGTCAGCACAGGTGAACAGAGAGTTGTTTATTTATATAGACGGCCTGGAGCACGCTTGACTTACACTGTGTTCATTTTGCTGTCTAGGAATTAACTATTTGAATAGGTTGCATGAATCTTGCATGAATTTTTTGTTTGCAGAACTTTGGCCTGTGACACATAAACAGGTGACATAGGATTCATAATTTTTTCCATGAAGAATGGCATTAGTATTGTGCCATGTGACACGCATCCGGATATTAGACCAAACAACGAGCAAACACAGTGTTGCTTTCGCATTTAATTACACTTTTATTTAACGTCATGGACAAATCTTTTTTTAAATCTAATTTTTAAAGATGCGCGATACCTTTATTTAATTTTGTTTGTATAAGCAGAGACGCTCTAATTAACGTCTGCTCGGTAATATGGATACATTACAGAGACATTTACAAGGCTTTCCCGTAATCGTTAAGCTGATTAGCACCAATTTATTAAATTTACTGTATGTCACAAGACAATGGATGATCATGCAGCTAAAGATGTTTGCAAGTGCAGCATTTAGAGGAAGTTATGCATTCTCAAAAAGATGATTTTGAAGAAGTGAAGCCTGGACGTGATCGAAATTTACATACTTCTGTCAAGAGATAAATTCCACCTGCTTATGACACTGTTTTAGGATCTCGTAGCCCTGCTGCAGGCATTTAAAAAAAAAAAAAAAAAAAAAAAAGAATATATATATATATATATATATATATATATACACACACACATATATATATTTTTTTTTTTTCGTCCTAGTATATTTACAGTATATATATCCTGACTTGTATCCTTTAACTAGATTTGATTCCTTGGAAGTCTCCGTATCGCTGGGATCACTGGCGGTTTGCCACTAAAGTAAACATCATGCGAGTCAGATACAGTAGTGGTTGGCTTTGTTATTCAGGACCAGCAAGTCAATCCACCTCAATAAATCCATCCATGACTTACGAGCTATTTTTAAATCCCTTACAGGTTCAGGGACACGACTTCATCCTGAAAGTGACAATTCATTTTTCAGTTACACAGATGTGGCATAAGACGTGGGTTACTGTTAGACTTGTGACCTTTTACTGAACTAAAGGTCGGAGGAGTCATTTCGGGCATGATCATAATTCACTAGAGTTCGCTTGGCCTTTAAAATATACAAATGCAATGAGGGACTGAACAAACTGAAGTACAAATATCAATATCAGTTTCTTAATGATTCTTTTAAAAAAGGGATTTTTTTAGAGGGCAGAGCAACAGCGTAGGCAGCGCAAGAAAAATAACTAAATGTAATAAAATGATTTCCCATCAAAGAACACCATGTGGTTAGAAGTTGTGAGAAAAAAATGTGTGAATTAGAACGCTACTTTAAATTAAGAATTTCTGCAAAAAAAAAAAAAAAAAAACTTATATTAATATACGAAAACATTTATGATTGACACATCGGCGATGCATCACGTTATATAGGTTTGCTAATAAAAAGTTGTTACAAGAAAAATACTAATAACAGGAAAATAATTGTCTACAAAAATAGATGATTTCAAAGTACAAAGGATAAGAATTGCTATATATTTTTTTTATTCTAATAATATATACATTTATAAAATACATTCTACAAGTTTAAAGGTTTTTAAAGCTAACCAAAAATAGTTTTTATATTATGTTATCTAATGAAAATAGATAAAATAATATCAATTATTTATATAAGATATCAATATTTAAATAAGTTTGTCATATTATTCACAGCCTTACTGTGAATACAAGCGAGTACTGATTATTATTTTTATTTAAAATTAACGAATAAAAAATTTTTTATTCAATCCTTTGAAAAAACACTCTTGCTACAGGTCAGGTCTGTCCTCTTTTCACCGGGAGCTTCTTTAGAAGGAAAAAGAAAGTGAATTTAAATAAAATAGGGTGATGTTTTCTAGGATGTGAAAGTACACAAAGTACAGATAATTTATTACAGACGTCATTCTTTACCCCTTTAATATTTACCGGACAGAGTAGAAACATCCATCCTCTCTCTATTTCACGTGGAAACACAGCTCTCCTGACGGCTTTGCAATTACAGTATTGTGAAAAAGAATGTACTGTATATACTATATGTGTATGTATATGCAAGTTCAAGTCAAACTGGGACTTTTAATTTAATCCCCTGCACTGATCCCAGCGTTTTACTAGTGCTTGTATACTATAGACATGATTGGACTGACTGCGTCAAATCTGAAACACTGGCCTCCCAGGAACTCCTTTAATGGCTTTTCCAAGCCTGTGTACAGTTCACACAGACAGATGCGTCTCTTCTGCAAGTTGGAAACAAGTGATCTTTAAAACATTTGCACTTTAAAATGTTTTACTGTGGCTAAGAGTCTCATCACCATACTGTACTTGAACTCTGTAAATGTTAATCGTTTTTACACCATTGTAAACTTCACCACTAAAAGTCCCGGCTTGACTTGTGTATGAATTTCCAGATTTTCTTAAAGCGACTTATAAGATAGTTTAACTTCCAGTATGTAATGTGAGTTTTTCTTTTCTCCCAAAACCTGTACAGTAAACACAAGGCATGCACGTGGAAAAACAGAAAAAAAACTGTCCCGAAGGCGAACAATCAGTGCCTTTAACACTGACTCCGATATAAACGGCATGCTAAAGAGGCGGTAACGTTTCACTAGGCAATTAGTTTGAATCAGTAAATCACTGGTGTAAGTTTAGGAGACAAACACTGACTGGTTAAGCTTGATGCATTTGATGGTAGCTAAGGGTGTATTGGAAATATGTTAAGAAAACAACATGTACGAGTGAGCGACGATTGTCCATGACTCAGCGGCTGGCACTGAACTCAGGGCGAATTTGGTTTCAATTAGAAAACCTTCCTGTATGACCCAACAGACAGTTTGTTATTCGTTATTTCCTCTCATGACGGGTTTATTAGCTATTTCAGCCCATGATTGTTTTGACCCCCAGCATTATTAGGTTATAATCGTCCGATCAGACATTTTTAGATTAAAAGGTTTTCCAGATGTACACAGCTAAGCAAGACTTGCTTGCTGTCTAAAAATATGATTCTCTTAAAACACTTGAACAAAATAAAAATGTTGTGCACTCGCCAAACAACTCTGGGGGTTTATAGTCAATGTCAAGCGACCTCACGACGAATCAGGTCAAAAGGTTGTTGCGCTATTAAGATCGAAACTATTTGTATAACTCCTATTGGTATAACCATACACATTGTGATACGAGATAGGATTTTTTTTAAAGATACAGCTACACAAATAAACGTTCAAATATTTTCACTGATATTCGAACCAGATCTTGGCTTGTAAACCGACGTAATTATGTTATTGGACTGTTTTTGCACCCTTGTGGTGTAATCTATGACCTTCTGAGTTTCTGACGTGCAATTACATGCTGAAATGCCTTTCAGGCCGCTGGTATGAGTCAACTAATGAATGAAAGTGTTTAAGTGTTTGTGTGTCATATAGGAAATTGGGTGGTTATAGTCCAGGCCTCCGTAATGGCCCTAGTTATTATTAATAAATAATAATAATGATAATAAATAAATAATCACTTCTGATTCTATCCCCTGAGTGATAATAACATGATTACTGTGTGTGTGTGTGTATTGATTGATTTATAGTGCTGAATTGAAGCATAATGATGATGACGTGTCTGTGTCATGACGCAGAGAGCGAGGAAATGGCTGACGCACACTGAGACACACTGATTCGCTCACATGCTGTCCTTTGGGACGCTAATGGCACATCATTCATATCTACAGTTCTGTGTCTTGTGCAGCCGTTGAGCGGAGATGTGTGTTTCGCAAATATTGGGACCATAATGTTATTTCTAAATGCATCTTAAATGTGAACAATAATGAATTATTTCTGAGATTCTAAGACTGCTATTTATTTATTTATTTATTTATTTATTTTTGGTTAAAAAATTGAACCAATTTGGTTTTCAAGTTTGGTTCCTGTAATGCTGGCCTCTAGCGTAAATTCTCACGCGTCAAACCAGGAAGAATAAGAGCGCCGCCTGCGACGTCTCGGAGACGACGTATATTCAGTCGTACTGTTGTTGTATACAGTAAGTACATCCGGAAAGTATTCACAGCGCTTCCCTTTTTCCACATTGTGATATGTTATAGCCTTATTCCAAAATGGATTAAATTCTTTATTGTTTCAAAAATTCTACAAACAATACCCCATAATGACAACGTGAAAGGAGTTTGTTTGAAGTCTTGGCAAAATTTATTATGAATAAAAAACTAAAAAAAAAAAACCATACGTATCCACACCCTTTGCCATAACTCTCAAAATTGAGCTCAGGTGTAACCTGTTTCCACTGATCATCCTTGAGATGTTTCTACAATCCGATTAGAGTCCACCTGTGGTAAATGATGGCATGATTTGATCAATTGTCACACACCTGTCTATATGAGGTCCCACAGTTAACAGTGCATGTCAAAGCACAAACCAAGCCATGAAGTCCAAGCAATTCCATTTTGGAATAAGGCTGTAACATAACAAAATTTGGAAAAAGTGAAATGCTGTGAATCCTTTCCGGATGCACTGTACTGTGTATCAGCAGGTGGTACTTGTCCTCTCAGGTTTCGGGTTAGGGTGACTCCATCTCATAAAGGCTTGCTTATTAAAACGTGCCATAGGCCAGGTGTGCAGGGAAGTGCGAAACTGTAACTCCCACACTTTAGGGATTAGCTGCTGTGTGCCTGAGGTTGTGTCATTATGTAGGTTCTCTTGACAGGTTGCACTGAATGCGCGAGTTAAACGCCACCCTATAAAGAGGCATGCAAGCTGGCATTGGTGATATTTTGTAATGGGTTTATCTGGAAATGTTCTGTAATGGATTTATTTGGAAATTCTGATGTGGGTGTGGGTGGACGTGCCTGTGATCATCACACATTCCCAGTTTAAACTGGGATTGTGAAGTTCTCATCAGTTTAGTTACAAAAAAGTCAGGCACTAACTATTAAACTTTAAAATTTAAATGTGTGCATTTAACCAAACTATTTAAAATTTAGCACTTTTTAGGGCACTTGGAGGTTAAAAGATTTTCTTTGAAATGTTACCTGATGATTTTTCTTTTTAACTGGCCTTCTCTTAAAGTTGTAAGTGTCTCATTTAAGGTACTTTGGTGTCAATCCTGCCCTCAGGTTTCAGTTTTCAGACAATTACTGCTGGTGTCTCTGAAATAATCCCACTGGTAATTAATATTCTAATCAAATTCTTTCCTTTTTTAGTTTTTCATCTATTATAAAGCTAAAGTTCTTTAGTTCAATAGATTAGTTCAGTAGTTCACAAAACTTTTCTATACGACCTCCCTTTTGTAGATCAGAATATATTTTAGCTCCCCTAATCCGACACACATACACGTACACTTCTGCTGCACTGGAATTCATTTCAGACCTCAACTTCTAACTGAAGAAAAAAAATAAAATAAAATGACAATTCATCTTTACAGTGGAATTATTAAAAGTGACATGCATCATACATCTAAAACTTTCACCGTGTAACACTGTGTGTCTTTAACATGTTTCCTCAAAATTGCCTCTCTGTAAAAGAATAATTACTTTAAAACTTAACCATCTGCCTGAGAGAAAAACCTAAAGCCTCGTCCGTTACAGTAAGCGCTCACTGCTCAAGCCTGCATGATTTACAGTACAGGCCAAAAGTTTGGACACACCTTCTCATCTATGTGTCAATGTGTTTTCTTTATTTTCATGACTATTTACATGGTAGATTCTCACTGAAAGCATCAAAACTATGAATGAACACATGTGGAGTTTTGTACTTAACAAAAAAAGGTCTCCACAGTCACCGGACCTGAAC